>JAZHEH010002842.1:792500-1180000 GCA_036589455.1 Ateles fusciceps
AACCATCGATGGACCGTTAGGTTGGTTCCCAGTGACTTTGCTATTGGGAATGGTGCTGTGATGAACATAAGTGTATGTGTCTTTCTTATATAACAATTTATTATTCTTTTAGTAGATACCCAGTAGTGGAATTGCTAGGTCAAACAGTAGTTCTGTTTTCAGTTTTTTGAGAAATCTCCATGCTGTTTTCCATAGAGGCTGAACTAATTTACATTCTCAACAGTGTATAAGTGTTCCCTTTTCTCCACGTCCAATGATGCGGTTAATCTTTTCTTTTTTTAGAGACAAGGAAAGTGAGGCACAGAGTGATTAAACAACTTTTCTACTTAAACACAGCTAGTGACTGAAGGAACCAGATTTAAAACCCTCATCTAGTAGATTTCTAAGCTTGTGATTTTTATTCAGCACAAGTCAGTTTTTAGGGAGTAAATTACCTTCCTGTTATGAGAAGCAACTCATCAGAACTGATTTCCCAATGGTAATCAAGCTTCCTGGGTTCCATTTCCTATAACTGTCCACTCTGCTCCTTTTCACCATGCTTATTACTACCTTATTTATTTTTGGTACTTTTCAGTCTTGGCCTCAAATTACCAATTTTTTCCTGGTTTTATGCCTTCCGTTATGAGTCACCCGTAATGTTCCTTAATGGGCTTTATGTCCTCCATATGTCCTTAAATATAAACATTTCCCAGGTTTTTGTTACTCTGGCATGCCTTGACTGGGTGATCTTATTCTGTTCTGTGGTCTTGCCCACAACCTAATTATTCGTGGCAGTTCTGTAACCCTACCGTAGATTTCTTTCTGGAGTTCTAAGTCTAGATGTTCAACTCTACTGTGCATTTTGCCTTGATCTACCATAGGCTTCTCAAATCCAAAAGGTTGGATGCTGAATTCAGGATCATCAAAAACCTAGTTCTTCTCCCGTGTTGGCTAGCTAAGCGGAAGAAATCACCATCCACCCAGCTACCAAAGCATAAACTGGGAAGTTAACCTCACATTCTACTTCTTATTCAAATTGGCTAGATCGGCTCTTCTCCATCTTTGTCCTCTCTGCTTTACTTAAACCTACCATTATTTTCTCATCTGGATGATGTTGAACACTGACTGGCATCCTTGAATGCAGTCTCTCCTCTCTCCTACCCACCCTCAATTCCAATTTTCCATGTAGCAGCTTCCATAGTCCTTCATGGTTGTTTATAACCTAGAATTTATGTTTTCCTAGCCCCATCTCTTACGATTTCTGTCCTAAACATATACCTTACCTTCTGGCTTTAACACGCTTCAAGTTCAAAGAGTATTGCCTTTTCTTACCTCTTTTGTACTCTATTGAGCAGGTGTGTTTCCAGTGTCCATTCACATAGTCATGTGAGGTCTTTTGAACTTCTCATCCTCATTCCCAAGACTTGGATTAGGCGTCCTTCCTTTGTACTCTCTTATCAGCCTGTGTACATTTTTATGCTTATTTACATTTCATCATCCTCAAGGCTTTTATCTCTTTATCTCCAAAGCCTACAGTAGTGCCTGGCACAGTACGTGCTCATTAAGTTAATTATGTATTGAAGAATGGCTTAATGTTTCAGGAGAATCACTCTTCGAGGTAACCAGTTATAAAAGCCATTTATAAAGTTATATAATACAATAGCTATGAAAAATACTAACAGGCAGCTAAACAATGGGGGGAAGCAGTGAAGGAGCATGCTACAGAATAAGTCACATTTTTCATTGGCCAAAGTTCTAGAGGAATTATCAAATATGAAATCACTCAGAACTTGGTTAAAGTTCTTAAATGTCAAATGTATGAGGAAAACTCTTAGTATTGGGTATAAGTCATGGTGAAAATCTATGGAAATATATATTCATGGACTATGTCAGCAGATGTTATAATATTTCTGGGAACGTTGGAGGAATTTATAAAGGAAACTAGCTGCAGACTGACCCAGTCTTACTTCTTTTTTCATTTCTGGAAAAGTATTAAGGATATGTTGGCCAGGAAAACTTGAAGCTGGAAACAGGCCAAAGCTCGTTTGAATAGAAAGTATGCTTTTCCTTGTTCTTGTTCAGTAATAGATATGTTTCTTTCCAAGCCTATCATGTGCTGGTTAACATAGGAGCTTTGGAAATAACGCTGTTTTGAAATTGCTTAAGGCCTGTCTTTACTTTAAAAGTAATTTGGATAGTATATGAGCAGAATGTTTAGATAAATTAGTGATGAGAAGTTACCCTGCCGGTGTTGTTCTTAGGTAACGCTTCTAAGCATAGTGAAACTTTGTAAACATGTCAGCATCTGTAAAACTATTCATTCTCATTATTTGCAACTCTTTTGCAAACTAATATATAGAGAATTGAATGCTCAATAGCTGTATTTTAGTACTAATTATAATAATTACAATATGAACCAGATCAACCCGACTAGAGTATTTATAAATCATGGACTGTTTGAGCTGGAGAGACCCTGTGAAACCACTTAAAGTGTATTTTTTTTTCCAAAGCTCAATTGCCAAGTGGGCTGTTAGTTTCTTTCTTCTCCATAATTATAGTTTTTGTCCTTAACTGTGGCCAGCTCTCTTATCCAATGTTGGATAGGGTGATTGAGCCTGGTCTCACCCTGAAACACCTTCAAATGCAGATTTCTGAAGATGGTATACCTTAATCTTGGAAAACCAGTTTCACAGATAAGGTCTTTGTCTTATCCTTCCCCAGTGTCCTGTGTGATGTCTTTCACTAGATGCCAGCAATTAGATGGTATTTATTGAGGATTGATGGTTGATGGATTAACACACCAGGAGAGAGTTTCGTATCTATGGTTTACAAAGATTCAGGTCAGTAAACTGGATGTTAGTTGTTAGTTGTAAAGAAAATAAGACGACCTCAAAGAGAGTTGTTCTTTAGGCTAAAAGGATAGCTAGAAATTATTTGTTTAGGTAAATTCGAGGATAGAGAAGAATAGCTTTCTAAATTTAAAATTACTCATAAAAATACATTTCCTGTTTTGTTAGAACAAGAACAAATAGATTACCATGAGATTTACTTGTAGGTTTATATTCTAACATATAGCATTTGTCCAAATATTCATAATTTAGGTAAATCCTGACCATCGAAGGTGTAGTTTCATTTAAGAGAACCAGTTTTTAAAGTAATAATAGTTTGTGTGTCACATTATACTTTATAATAGATTTTGACCCCTTAACAACAAAAACAGTAAAACCTTATCCATTTTGACTAAAGAAATTTGTTTCAATAGCGATGCATTTAATTCTAGAAAAGGTTTCTTTCTTTCTTTTGAGGGAGAGTATAAATAAATAATTTCCCTCATTTGGATTGGATTGTAATTATTTTGATCGATTTTGTTTCCATAAATTATAAATAGTAATAGGACCCAATTTAAACCTAAGAAATGGTGAATTACTAGTAATTTCACTAATTAGATTTTAAGATCTACCTCAAGTATTATCAATTGCAGTTCTTAATTTTGTGATGAATTAGAATATAATCCAGGGAGACCTTTTCAAAACAGATTGCTTTTGTTTTTGCTTTACACTGGCCATTATAATTTTTCATTTAAATAAACATAAACCTGGATATAAATAAGCTAGAACTTCCTCTCCCTCAACCTGAATGTATATCTTAACTGTATTTCCTTCCATTGTAAGGAAATGCAATATAATTTTAGACATACATATTATTAATAACTTATTACACAATAATTTTGGCTTAAATTTTTTCCAGCATAATCTTAATGTCAATATTGTTGACACTCTCTACATTGTTCTTTGAAAGAATAAATGAAATGTGAAGCAAAAAATATACAAAGCTAGACCTGGATGACTTTCAGAGGTCATTTAGACATTGTCCCCATTTTGCAGACAGGAGAGCAGACCCCTGAAAATGTGGCGAAGAGGTCTGGAAGCAGACTTGAGTTCTTAGATAGATCCCTCTTCAGACTGAGTTTCAAACATTGGCTTGTGGCTGGGATCCACTTAGAGTTCCTTTCATATACTCCTGGTTAACTGGCTTTCTTTCCCACTGGGTACCACTTTCAGACATGATTATTTTCCTGGTACCCCCCAATCATATCTGTCCCAACCCTGCTTCTTGCTAACAGATGATCTTCCTCCTTCCATCACCTCCCAGAAACTGATGGTGCTAGGCATAAATGTCATTGGCTTCCTGCTCCCAGATCTGTGGGTATGTCTATCTGCACCAACCCTTAACCTGTTTTCCGCAGGCTCAGGGGTGTGATATCTATACCCTGTCTCAGCTAACCCTTTTCTCTTGATGCCTTCACCATGATAACTTCTGGGTTCTCCAGGCCTTGGGCTTTATTCCCTTACTGAGTCCCTCTTTGGTAATTTTGGTTCCTTTTCTCCCTGGCCTTACCGTACCATAGCACTTAGATAGCTAGCTCTTTAGTCCTTCAAACAGTCCTAAAATGTGGAGCTGCTGGTGAAATACCTGTATTTAGGAAGTCTAAAGACTTGAATTTATTCTATTTGACTAAAAGCTATATCTACATACAAGCATGCTGATGGGATTGCTTTTTGTTCAAATGAAGAATAGTGTGTGCCATGGGAATAGATTGCTTTTGAAAATACTAAATAGTATAAGGAACACTTAAGTTCCTCCAAACATCTTCTGTGCATTACCACTGAATGTGGCTCTTTTCCACAATTCACTGTTAACAGGTCACTCCAGGGAAAGATAGTTTATGACAATAAAAGTTACTCTCATTTCCATACCCCCAAGAATAGCTGCACCATTTCATCTTTTAATGTGTTTTTTCCTATTATATTACAAAGGAAAACTGCCACAATACTATTTCAAGGGTGTATTTTATGCCAGTAATCGTAAAGTAATCATTTTGGATTATACTTGGCTTGATGTCACTTTTGGGCGATATGATAGATTATATCTTGGGAGATTTAACCACATTTTATAGAACTTTCTAAATTCAACAGAAATATGAGGCTTATTTTGACTGACACTTCTTGAGAGTAGCAAAGCAAAGTAATTGAGAACAATCAGCTTAATATTTTATTTTTGCTGTTAAGGTACTTATGAAATCAAGAAAGTTAGGCTGGGTGTGGTGGCTCACACCTATAATCCTAGCACTTTGAAAGGCCTAGGTGGGCAGATCACTTGAGGTCAGGAGTTTGAGACCAGCCTCAGCAACATGGTAAACCCCATATCTGCTAAAAATACAAAAATTAGCCCGGTGTGGTGGCACACACCTGTAGTCCCAGCTACTTGGGAGGCTGAGATGGGAGAATAAAATTGCTTGAACCTGGGAGGTGGAGGTTGCATTAAGCTGAGATCATGCAGTCGGTGACAGAGGGAGACACTGTCTTAAAAAAAAAAAAAAAAAAGGGGTTAACATACCTGACTTAATAGTTTGCCAAGTTCTTGTAAGGGAGTGATAGTAATTTAAAGTAGATGTAGTATGAGGTTGTAGGACTAGCTTTGTCTTTTCCAAATGGGAAAAGCTAATGTAGGTGGGCCTATGGAAAGTTGAAA
The DNA here is from genome assembly GCA_036589455.1 of Ateles fusciceps. Taxonomy (NCBI): domain Eukaryota; kingdom Metazoa; phylum Chordata; class Mammalia; order Primates; family Atelidae; genus Ateles; species Ateles fusciceps. Next base: position 798,012 of record JAZHEH010002842.1, read on the forward strand.
AAAAAATTATTTAGTGGTTCATTAGAATTGTCCATACATTGATGTGAAATGTGTGCAGCTAATTGCTTTGATGTTGTGAGTATTCATAGGACCTAATCTGATCACAAGGGCATTTTGACTTCGTCTTTTGTCATGCCTGGGTCCTTCATGGGTTATCCTTATATTTCCTCTCTACCTTTCATTATAAATTTTCCAACTAAGTCTTATTTGAATGGAGGAAAATACCTATTTTTCTCATTAATATCTGTAGCTCTCTTATACTCAGTGAAGAATCCTTCACTCTGGAATCTGATTTTCTATCAGTTTGCTGAGAATGCTGCCTTCATCCCCCAGGCTCAGGGTTGGAGCTTTATATTGCCTAGTTCTGTCTCTTCTAAACATCAGCTATGATTTTTTATTTCCTTTCTATCCATTTAATTTTGTTTCTTTGTAGAAGACTACAAGAAAAAGTGCCATTGACCACCCATTTCTAAGATTACGGTTCATAAGATGATTCACAAACTAAAATACCCATTGGCTTATGCATGGAAGAGAAATATGGTCCTTACTTACAGGATTTTACTTAAAACATTTCTAAGTGCTTCTTTTTTATTCCCGATAGCTATTTCTTAACAGCTATCAGGAATAAAAAGAATAAATAAGCAAAACATAAGCACGAATTATAATTGCACTTAATATTCACAATAACTCTGAAATTTATATTAAGGAAAATGGGCGATAGGCAATGCTAAAAAAATATTTTGAGGGTGAGAAATAGTATGATTCATATTTTAAAAGATTTTATTTTTGTTCATTTTATCTTTAAAGAGAAGAATCAAACGTGAAGTGGGAAAGAAAGAATAAATGAGGGCCTGAAACCTTGTCTAGAGACATGACATGGTGGTTGTGATTAATGTAAAAAATGCCAACTTTATAATCAGATAAAAGCCAGTTTGCCCACAACTATATATTGATTTTAAAATAATAATTAATAAGCAGCAGCATCTTAATTAACCATGAAACCAAATAATGAATCTGATTGACTCACTGAGTGGGATATGAGAGAAAAAGAGGAGGAAACAGAATTGCAGGAGAGTTTCCATGCAAGAACATTGGGGGGACTGGACCCAATCGGCCAGGTGGTCTGACAACCAAAAGCCTATTGCATGCAGCGGGCATTTTGTTGGCCCCGGCAACTCCACAGCATTACCATCTTGCATGTATATAAGTTTTTCCCAATGGCTAATGTCTGACTTTCAAGTTTCTTTATCCCAGCCACTGCTTTTCCTGAAGGAGTAAAGTTACTTCTTTGTTACGAGATGAGATTCTTAGATCCTTATGTTTGTACCTTGACAGAGTAAACTTAGATTTTTGAACATCTGGTAATGATTTGTTGTCATATACTTAGATGAGTTAAACACGTCTCTAAAAAGAAAGCTCTCTACCTAGTCAGCTTTTCTTTCTTTTCCTTTCCTTTTTTTTTTTTACCTTTTTTTTAAGGTTGGCCACAGTTCACTTTCACCCCTGTCATTCTACAGTAGCCATTCAAGTCCAAGTCTTGTATGGGAGTTGTGCTAAAGCTCACCACCATACACCACTTTTATGCAGCGGGACTCAAATTAAGTTTTTCTTTTCTTCTAAGTAAATTGACTCTTCAGTTTTCTGCTGCTATTTTTTCAGTCACCTAGCCTTGAAATTTGAGAATCATCATCAGCAGATCATTTGGTGTAACATCTCAACTTTCAACTGGTATTTTTATCTACACCACATTTCAGATATTTTCTTCTGTTTCTCACCAATGACAGTTTTGTCTTGGTCCTCCTCATTTCCTGTCTGTACAAACCAAATATCATTCATCTAATCTCCTTCACCTCTCTCTTCTGTTCCTCTAGCAATCTGTATAAACACTTACTTTAGCTTAATAATCCTAACAGATTTCTTCTCTTTGGTCATTTTTCTTTCCAGAAACCTACAATGACTATATTTTGCCTGTTGAATGAAGTCAGTTCATGATTACTTACAAAGATAATCCTATGTTTATATAGCCTTTCAGTTTTCAAAATGTTTTGAAATCCCCTACTCATTTTTGTCTTCACAGGGTGGAAAGTATTATTTATCTTTTAAGCATCAAGAAAACAGTACAGATACCTGTCATCAGCCTGCTTCATACCTTTGCATACAATTCTCTTCCTGCTTAGAATATCAGCTTTCTTTTCTTCTGCTTATTTCAATGCTAGCAGTTCTCCAGTAACCCATGTCAAATGCCACCTCCTCAGTGAATGTTTGTCTGTTGATTCTCTATAGGTAGCCTTCTTCATCTTTCTTCCCAGGTTGGTCATATTTTCTCAGTAAAATACTGTTTTAAGTGAATTTAATCAAATAGAATATTTTTGAAAGAAGTCTCAGCTCTTTAAATTTTTATTTAAAAAAAAAATGACCTCATTTTCCCCTTAATGTGACTTTTTGGGAACTTCTATAACCTATTCTGATTGTCAAATTGGTGTTAGGAATTGGAGACAAAGGTTAAATTAGACTCTGCCAGGCACTTAGAACAACTCTAATTCTTTATGGCAATGCACATCCATTGTACATATATTTAAGAGACAGTAACTCTTCAGAGAAGCAATTGTACCAGTAAAAAAAAAATTATTTTCATATGTACACTATTCGCAGTTTTAGCGCTGCATTTAAACATTTTCCTCAGTTTAATATTAAGAGGTAGTATTTTGACTCTTTTAGGTATTCAGAATCAAAACCTGTTAAGTAACTGGCCAGCTAACATTTCAGATCATCATAATACAAAGTTTGACATACACTTTTATGTGTCAGAGTAATTTTCCTCCAATATACTTTTTCCATGTAAGAAGCTAGGTAGTTTTATTTCTGTTTTAACGTAATAGAGTTTGAAATTCAGACATCATTTTATTCTGAAGCAACGCGAGGAAATGAGAGGGTGGTATCTGTCGTCTTATAGGAATTCTTGGCTCTCGGGCTTAGCAATGATCATGAGGAGTCCCTGCTTGCTTTGAGAGCAAGGGGAGAAATTTTGGAAATGTGTGGTATTTGGTAAAGGTAATGAAGCAGGAGGTACTGCTCATCTAGAGTTTAAAATACTACCTGCTAGTAGCTTGACAGAAAGAAAAAGCATAGACTTTAAAAATGACTCTGTCCTCCGCTTTGTTTTAAGCCTGATGTATTCCAAAGATATAAGTAGAGAAGGCAATTTTTAACAAGTTGAAGGGAGGCAGCATTTCTTTCAGAAAGCAGCAGGCATGCAACCCTGATGGTGTTGTATTTCTGACTCTACTTTCATCATTCTAGATGTGGTAATTAGAAACTGGAATCCCAGGAAAAACTTTTTGCCTAAGTTTGTGTTGATTGTCTTATATTTAAATTTCAAAGACACATTGTGCATCATAAGCCAAGAAATAAGTGTGGTGAATACAATTCTACTTTTTGCTCTGTTGTTTTAGTTTTCCTTCAAGTTCTCTACGCAACCAGATGGATTACATGCAGAGCATGATAAAGTTGATTGATTGAGCAGCATGCCAGGACCTGCAAGGTCATATTTTCACCTTGATTCACTGAAATTAGGTAGACACACAATTTAAGTGATTTCAATCAAATCATGATGAAATGTTAAAATTGTTACCTTGGACATATTTAATAACAGTAAAACATTGTCCATTCTCACTTTTCCACAGTTACTCATGGCATTTTATTACAATTTTTTAAATTATAGGTTCATCAACTCAATAAGAAGGTTCTTTTAATTTATAAAGGAAATATTCCAAGAGTTCTTTTAATTTACAAAGGAAATACTCCAAGAAAACCAAAATGAAGATTTTAATTTTCTTAATGAAAATAACAGAGTGGTTTATTTTAAAATGTTTTTTTAAAGTAACTGATTTCAGAATGATCTAATCCAGACAAGACAGATGTTTTAAAGAAAACAAACCCGAATGCTTCCATTTAATATTGTGTACTATGATGTTATTTGGATTATTAATAGTCTATACACATATGACTTAACTAGATTTTACTAGAAGAAGTAGATATAATGAGAAGAGTTAGTGTCTGAAGGGTACTAGGGCTATTTGGGATGTGGATTAAATCTGTCTTGAACTCCCTGCTGAGCTGTTGCTCTTTACTCCTTCTAGCAAATTCCTTTCACACTATAAATGTGAATGATAGAAGGTGATCTGCAGATGTTCATTTCCTTCCTCTCCTTTGCTCAGCCATCAGCCCCAGTGGCAGTCTTACCTCTTGCCTCCCACTTTATCAGGGCTCTCTTGGTCTCCTCACTTGGAAAGTTCCTCAGAGTCCCAAGACCTAAGGCCTCCAACTACACTATGTAGCCAGGTCCCAACTTCTGTTATTCTTCCCTAGTTCCCTGAGTTTGTCTCCACAAGTTTCTCTCAGTAAGTGGTTATATTTCTTGAGATAATATGGAAAAGAGCCTAGTAGAAAGGCAGGCACAGAGTGAGTGAGTGCTGTATAAGCTCTAGCTACCATCATCACTACTACCTACTCAGAATACTCTTTCCATCTTTGGTAGCTTTCTTGAAACAAGGTCCCTCTTCTTAATTCAAAGCAGCTGCTCTGAGGAGGAGATACTCACCCAAGCCTAGCCTCTTGGCTAGCACTGTAGGGGAAAGGCTGCAATAAGAACCATCCCTAATTGGGTGCCAGAATTATCCTAACACTTCAGACTTCTGAAACTCTGTCACTGAACTCTGTTCTGGTGTTACCTCAAGGAACTATAAATTAGACTTAAAACATGGGCTTTGACACTACTTTTCATTTTAGTGATTGTATTAACTACTCTAACATTTTCTAAGGAGTCATATTTTCTTCATCTTTTACAATATGTTTTTTCTGCCTATGGATTTCACAATCTCTGTTATATGCTAATGAATTTGAACTTAACCTTTTCTGTGATATTTGTTAAGAAGACGCATTGAATTTTTTTTCATATTATGATAGCAAATAAAGTAAAAGAAAATAAACTAATAAACTGGCTCTTTGGTTAAGGGCTATACATATATTCACTTACTGAATTCTCACACTGGTACTAGTGGGGAAGTACTATTTTTTTATACTTGAGAAAAGTGAGGTAAAGAGATTAGGAATTCACCCCAGGTAAATTGTAGAGCCAGGATGCATAACTGAGCAATGTAGATCTGGGGCCCAAATTTGTGACTACTATATTCTGCTACTTTACGTGAAATATTTAAATCAACATCTTAAAAAAGAAATCTATGTTGGCTTTCTGACAGTCCATCATTAGATTACCCTGGAAATCACTGTCTATGATCTCCTTTATTAATGGCATTTTAAATAAAATTACATTTTAGAGAATGAATATATATTTGTATAAGTAAAGAAATAAGTACATATTATATACTTACATATGTATATGCACTTATACATTTATAATAAATATGTAATATAAATAAAAATATATAAATGCATACACACATACATTATTTAGTCTATATCCTAAGATAAATTTTGTGCTTCAGAACTAACATTGAGGAATTGTTATAAAAGTGTGATGTCCTTTGGGGAAGTCATTGCATTTCCCATTCTTGAAGCTCACTTTTAACTTAATCTGAAATTAAAGAGGCCTACCTGCCTAAAACAATGTAAAGGATGAGTTAAATGCACAATTTCCTTCTTCTTTATATATGATAGCTGCTAGAGGATATGTTTTAATTTGTGGACCCCCAGGACCATTTCAACAGCTTTGAATATGTGAGAAAAACATTAATTGCTAAGCCAAAATCATCCTCGTAGGAGACTGAAATAGAATAATTCAGGTTGAAGGGAGAAGCCATCTCTAGGTTACAGGTCTCACACCATAACCCATCAATGGGAATCCTCACCACTAAGCCAGAGATGATTACGCCATTTTAGATATGGTTGTCATTTTACTGCTTCAGAAAATTACAGAGATGAAGTAAAAGCAATATTTAAAAATTAAATGCAATTTAATTATTGCTTACTGTATCTGATACTCTACTATGTTTCTTATGTACATTTGGTTCAATCACGTCATTTTACAGATGAGATAAGAAAACTGAGGCTCATGAGAGTGATTTGATCAAGGTCATTCAGCTAATGCATGGCCAAGATAAGTCTAGACCCTTTATCTCTCCATCTGATGTGCTTGTTAAAGACTCCCTAAGGAAATCTCAAATATTTTTTATAGAGCACTGTTAATGGAATCTTGTATGTTAAAGACCCTTAGTACTCTAGCCACTACAGATATTTGCATTCCTATCCTGGGTATTGTCAACACCTCCTATTGATCATCTTTAGAGATAAATATCAAAGGTCTGAATGCAGAGGACTGTTAGGAGAGTTGGTGCTTTTAAAAATTCTCTCTCATTTTCTGCCCAAAAGAGACACATTTGGAATATCTGACTTACCAAGGCAAAGAATTGTTTGGGATGGATAATTGCCAGCTTGACATTTGTTATTATGGCTTTGTCATTTTTACCCTGTAGTTTATGAAATCTGCTACTGTATATTGCCCAAAGGCTTTTAAAAATCAATGGTTGCATTTTAAAGCATATAGAATAAAATAAATTAAATGCCACAATTCACATTGTATAATTTTAAGACTTTGGGGAAGCTGGGCATATCAAGGTCAGGCTATTCCTGAGGTATTAAGAATACTAGAAGATATTGCTTCCAGCTCATTGTACTTTCTATATATTTTATGGTGTGAATTTTACTACATAAATGTACAAATGAGAATATATTAAGTGAATATATACACACAGAAGATTTTTGAAATTTAATGTTGCTGAGGTAGCAGCACCAGCATTTAAGGATCTTGACTTCTGAGAGGACTGTAGACATCTGGTGTCCTTTCCGTCATCTCATCAAAATGTAGAATGGAGAATGAAGAACAGGGAGGAGCTGTGTTTGCATGAATTGAAAGACTTTGTGGGCACTCCAAATGCTTATGAAATCTCAACCATGAAATTAAGCTTTATTTCCTCTATATGCCTTTATAATATAAGCCAATGTTCTTCTTCATGAAGGTAGAATAGAATTTATTGATACATTTTTCTTGAACTTGTCTCACTAAATAAAGATTTTCAAAAGAATCTAAGGTTGAAACAATTTAAAATATTGTCTTTTTATATTTAACACTGACTAGATTGTAACTACCTTAAACTGTATTACAGATTTCCCGAGGTGGGGATCTGCATGTGGAATTTGTTTTAATCCGACAAAACATGGAGCCCAGCATTGGGCACGCAAAGGAGTGCTATTGGTGCCTATTGGGATGAAGTGAGTCCTGGCCACCCTGCTCCTCTATAGTAAGAGCCAGACATTCTCACTCTGGTTTCTCACAGAGTTGTGGAGAATTTGGCGTTTACTTGTCCATTCAACAAGTTGCTTTTTGTCTCCTACTGTATGCCTAAGGATGACATAAAAATTAAAAACATAATTATTATATTCCTCCTGATTTTTTTTTTCTCAGCTGCTACGTTTCAGAATGCCCTGTGATAAGGGACATGTATGTCTGATGTGAATTTGGCCCCAGGTGATTTAACCTCCCAGTGACCTTGTCATTAAAGCCCTTCTCTTGTCCATTGGGCATGACCCCCAGTCCCAGGACAGCATTTCTGCTGCCTTTGTGATCCCAAGTGTTGGAGCCTCCTCTTCTCACTGGCTGCTTTCTCTCTTAATGGATACAGACCTGTATGATCTCTTCCCCAGCTTAGACTTTTTGACTCCTTCCTTTACAAATGTATGAGATGCTATCTCTACATAGAATATTTTGTAAATAAAACTAATATAGTAAGACATAATTATGTAAAATTTTCAAGTCTTTGAGGTGGTAGAAACCTTTGTTCTGTGGTTGCTCATGGTTCCCGTTGTCTTCATTGCCATGTAATTGACCTTGTCTTTGATGTTTGTTTGCTATGGATTTCTTTGTTTCTCCTTTATTGTATTTTTTTTGCATTTAAATATAAGCACTTCTCTACTGCTGTGCATATTTGCTTCATGTCACTCCATGAGGAACTTAACATTCAGCTATGATATGTCTGTCGCTTATAGGACACTGTGAGAAAGATGCCCACATATACTTGATATAGGCTCTACTTTAGTTCCTAAGGAGCTTAGGAACTTGGAGAAGACATTTCTGTTTTTTCTTCCATGCCAGCCTAGGTCATGGATATTGGAAAATCGAAAGCTCCTTTGTACGTGTTTAAACTGAAGGAGGATGTTGATATTCCCTACTATAATATTTTTCTGTGTCTTTACCCTACTTGCTTCTCTGAGAGAGACAGAAGGGAACAAAATCCTGGAAAGGGCTTTTTTTGCCTCTCTAATTCACATATCTGTGCCAGCTGTCATTACTGATTCCCTTAAAGTGGAAGGTCCTGACAGACTAATGCTTTCTTGAAGTATTGCTGATAAATCTGGGATCTAGTCCACCCACGCTTCCATTTGTTTCCCCCGATCTCCAGGCAAGGCTTAGAAATGCTTAGTAGGACTTTGATACCTAATTACCTAGCAAACAGTGACTTATTTAATCTAAAATGTTATAAACTTTGGTAAAAATTTTCAAAATTAGCTAAAATCTGTTAAATACCCAGTGTCAGGCTTTAATGAAAACCCTTTACCATATTAAAGTTTAATCCACACAAAATGCTTCTAAGTTGGTACCTTGTTGTCTTTCTCATTTTATAGATGAGAAAGCAGGGGCATGGAGAAGATAAAGATATAACTATACACTTATCTTTCCTGACACCCAAATGTAGTAAGTGGCAGAACTGGGATTTGAACTCAGGTCAGAATGGGTCTTGAACCACTCTGTTAATCACACGCTCCTTTGAGCAGGAAGTAAACATAAGCGTTTAGATAAGGAAATGTGCAAATAAGGTGACTTGACTTTGAGGGGTTAATAATTATTGACCTATATTATTTAGCAGTTTTATGTTCTTGGCTCAAATAATTATTTAGGGAAACAATGAGAAAATGAGAATACAAGTCAGGGTGTTAGGAATGAATTAAGGCAAAGAGGTCCCACCTCAGGAGCATGACTTCAGATGGCCTCTCATATACAAAACAGTGGCTGCCAATGCCAAAAAGCTTTATTCATATTTTTATGACTTAAGGGATTAATGCCTGTTAAAATCTCAGATGCCCTGATGGGGAAGCAGGAGAGTGGGTGGGGGAGGGAGAGGGGCAAGGATAAACTAAAATACTCATTCAACCAATGGTTTACAAAACTATGCAAATTTCAAAGTGGCACGTACCTACCTATACTTTAACAGAGGTGTCTTGGGTCTGGTTTTCTGGAAGCAGAGCCTGAGATGGGATTCTTGGGCACGTCGGTAGTGAGGGAGTGCTCTGAAGTGAGACCTGTGAGAGACTGAGGGACACAGGACAGGGCAGGGGAAGGACAGCCTCAGTCTGATCCCATGGGGAGCTCTGGAGCAGAAACTGCATGGAGTTGAGGAAAGCAGCTGGCATTTTTTACCCCAGATAAGTCAGTCATTGACTTGTTCCCCACCACCCTCTCCTTCCTAGTATAGCTTCCCAGACATTTCCAGAAGACTTGAGAAGACTCCCAGCAGCTGAGAGTAATTCTTGAGCGAAAAGTTATCACTATAAACAATTGGCAGCCACACTTACAGCAGTTAAGGAATGAGTGATTGACCCTATAAAAGGAAGGGGTGATAGGCACCCCAACACCATGTATCACAAAAGGAAGACTAATAGGATAGTCTTCAACAAAATACTCTGTAAGAACAGAAAAGGAAACGATAAATTCCACTTGGTGGTAAACATATTTGTAGTTATTAACAGCATAGTATGAATAAGACACTCAGAGTTAAATTAAGGGGGGTGCGTGTGTGTGTGTGTGTGTGTGTGTGTGTGTAAGAGAGAGGAGGAGGGAGGGAGGGAGAGAGCAGTAAGTGGAAAAGGGAGAGAGGGAATGGATCGTCTACTTCAAAAGTGTGCTCTGGTATTTAAAAAGCTTAATTACATAGATTTTATGAATTAACCAGAACAGGAATGAGGACAACTGGTAAGGTGGCTAGATTACATGTTTTCCCCTGGAAGATCATAATTAAAAAACAGCTTGGTTTTCTTTTTTGTCTTTTAAAATAACTTTGTGGCTTTAGCCTATTAAGCACATAATCACAACCATGAGTTACTTGACAGGCCACCATGGAAACGACAATGTCCTGTCCGGAGATACCTCAGGTCAGCCAGTCTGAGAAGTGAACATCTTTCTGGATGGATGGCAGGTGGAAGATGGGGATCACTGGAAATACCAAGTACCCTCTGAGTGTAGGGGTGAAAGGAAAGCTTCCCCTTCACCCTCTGAATGTTCACTGAAAATCAACTGACAAAAGGAAGACTAATAGGATAAAAAGCATAGAAATTTATTTGATCACAGTTTTAGATGACTATGGGAAGCTTTAGAATGAAGACCCCAAAATACAAAGGAAACAACTGTTTGTGTGCTTAGGTTCAACAAAGTATGTAGAGCCATATAGAAATGTGTTTGCGTAAAAAGGATTTGATCTGAGGCTAATGGACTGAGTGGGGAAACCCAGCAAGGTCTCCCTGTGCACCGTTCCTTCCTCCTGGGTATGGGGCAGGACTCTCTTTGGAATGAGGGTCTTAAGTCCTACAATCAAACAGGGTAGGTCAGAGGATTTCTTTATGGCCAGTTTTTACACAGAATGGTAGAGGGAAGCAGAGTAGTATTTAGGTCTCATGGCTGGCTTCGGGGGGAAGAGGGTTCTGGTTTCCATGACCCACCTTGGGGGAAGAGGGATTCTGATTTCCATGGCTAGCCCTGGGGGGAGACGGAGAGGGGTCAGAGACAAGAGGGCAGGGGGTCAGAAAGAGTCCTTTTGTTGTGAGGCCTTCATTTGGGTATTTTCTGAGCCCAAAGAGAAGTTCCCAACAGCCTTGCAGATAACATGCCTAAAAAAAGGATAGTAATTCCACCAGTGCTAATAACGTAGAGATTTGGAACACAAATATTTATTTAAAAATATCTGATTAAAAAAAAAAATCCTCCCTGGTTTGCTTGCTCTACCATCTGGTTCCGCACTTACTAGAGCAGTATTAGCATAATTAAATTAGCACTTTCCTATCTCACCTTCCTCTCTTCTGGCATGTTCTGTAATACATCTATTTGGGGGGACAATATTGTTTGACAAGGTAGTTATAAAATTAAATTAGTGATATTCCTTATTAATGTAATCTGAAATAAATGATGGGCTCTTCATGATCCTTAATGACTTTTGCAAAGAGAAAGTAGGGAAAAAAAAAGATCAAACTGATTGTTATTACTATGATGTTCTGTTTTTTCTTTTTTCCAAAACACGGAGAAATTAAGTGACTGTAAATTTTCAACAACAATGAATAAGCTGATGAAGATCGAGGTGATGCCTTCAAGTGCTCATCAAATTCCAGGCTTGGGGCCAGCCTCCTTGTGTAGCACTTGTAATCTGTTTTCTCCTGCCAGAAATCATGTTTCTCAATCCTGTTTTGCTTAGCATCTTAGGCAAATCATGGTTTGAATTATACACATGATTTTAATATGATAATATTCAGCAGTCTTTTCTTAAAGACTCAAGTCGCTGTACATTTCTTCCACTAAGAACACCACCTTCTTGATCATAATACCCGTAATTATAGCAGTGAGATATTCATGACCTTTGTCTAAACTACCTGGTTTGGCTACAGATTTAGTTTCTGAATCAGAGTCATAATCTTGAGTATCTCTTAGAAGGGCCAGATGAGAAATGAATGTGTAGCACATTTAATTTTTTTCTTTTTTTTTTTTTTTTTTTAAGGGGGCCCCCCCCCCCCCCCGCACGGAGTCTCACTCTGTCACCCAGGCTGGAGTGCAATGGCTCTATCTTGGCTCACTGCAACCTCCGCCTCCTGGATTCAAGCGATTCTCCTGTCTCAGCCTTCAAAGTAGCTGGGACTACCGGCATGCACCACCATGCCCGGCTAGTTTCTATATTTTTAGTAGAGATGGGGTTTCACCATGTTGGCAAGGATGTTCTCAAACTCCTGATCTCGAGTGATCTGCCCGCCTCGGCATCCCAGAGTGCTGGGATTACAGGTGTGAGCCACCGCTTCCGGCCTAATTTTACAGGTGTTTGCTTTGTTTCATCACAGTATCACTGGAATTCTGGCAGATAACACACTGCAAGAAGTGAATAGTCTTCCCCTAAAGCTGTTACTTTGGGAAAAATAAAACTCTACCAAAGGGTAGCGATACCGACAATTTTGCTTAAAAAGAATCTGAAATCTCTTTACAATTTCACAAAGCAGAATTAGGTCAGTTAAACTGTCATCTTGACTAATTCCTCCTCTTACTTTGGCCCAGCATTTCTACTTTACTTCCCACTTTCTCTCCAATTAAATTACTTGGTATATTCTTTCAGTTGGTGCTGCCTTGTCAATCTTTCCTCAGGCCTGCTCTCTGAGGGTCCCTGTGTTTTGTGCTGTTGACTTTCTGATCGCTAACTCCAGTGGCTGGTCTGCACAGTGTGTGGCCTGACTCCTCTGGGAGGCTTTGACAGTGTGGGCTGTCCCCTGACTCCCTCACTCTTCCCCAGACTCACAGTCTCCCACTGGCTTCTGGTGGCAGTCTCCTCTCTTTTAGATCTCTTGCACTTTCTTCCTTACGTTGGTTCTGAGCTCATCCTCTGCTGGCCTCCCTTAAATAGGGGCCTCTCAGCCTTTCTCCTTACGTCTCGTCTCTTCTCACTCCACACAGGGTAGAAGTTAAAAGCTTTAGAAGTGAAATGAAACCTAGGTTTGAATCCCGACTCTGCTCCTTATAGGCTCTAGGACTTTGAGAAAGTTTTTTAAAATTTCAGAGGCCCCATTTTCTTATCTATAAATTGGAAGTTACAATATTTATTCCATCTTGAATAACTCCACTTAGAGAATTATGTGATTTTTTTAAAAAAAAGTACTTTGTCATGGTGCTGGTGTTAGAATAAACTCATTAAAAATGATATATTTGGCTTTAAAATCTGGATAAACAAATCTGTATTCCCTAGGTTGTAACTGCATGAAGGCAGGGGTACTTGTTTTTTTGTATCTCCAACCCCAGAATAAGGGCATGGCACATGGTAAGCAGTCACTCAGTGGCTGCTGAATGAATGAATGTCCAACAATAAAACTTTCAATGAAACAGTGACTCCAAAATCTGGTTAACTGTACTGCTTTCTCATCTAAATTCTGGACCGCAGTTTCCTAACTCTGTCCTTGTAGCTTTCTCATGTTAAAAAAAAAATGTCAGACAAATTAAATTTAACAGAATGATTCGCAAATTGGACAGCCCCCTTCTCCAAACCAGAACAGGTTTGTGGAGACGCTGCACTGTGACATGGTCAGGGAGGATTTACGGACAGAAAATGCAAGTGTGGTACAGAAACAGCAGGATTGGTTACAGCTCAGCGTTTGCCTTATTTGAATATGCTTTGAACAGTTGGCCGCCTTTGGCCAAAACACAGTGATTGGTATAAGAGTAGGTTGCAGTCTGTTTACAGTTACAGTTCACTATGTACGGAGAAACATTTAGGCTGGACTTAGAATATGTAAGGAGGCCACATTAGGCTAAATTGAATTTAGCACCAGACGTCTCAAGATAAACATGTTCATTAACATACTCCTTTCCTAGCCTGTAGTTCCTTTCCTATGAATACCACCGTCAGTTAACTGCATGCCATCCTAATCGCCCTCCCTTTTCTCTGGCCTCCCATATCTGCTGGTTTCCAAGTCCTAATTGTCTTTATAATTGGCACCTACCCCCTGTTTCCACAGACTCTGCCCGAGTTCAGACCCATCCCTTCTTGTGTGCTTCTTTCTCACTTCTTAACTAGCCTCCTTTTAGTCTTGACTTAAAGTGTTACCTAAGCTGATCAAAGAGTGAGCATTATAAAACTCAGAGTCATCTCAGTTGCACAAATGAAATAGTTAAACACCCATACACAGAAGGAATTAGCCAGGAAATTAATTTTGAGTTTAGGCAGGCTCTGAAATTTAGTCCTCCTCCTTTTCACACCTAAGCACCTTCCTTGGACCATAATGCCTCCCCCATCAGGAAATAGATGCCAGGTCACTAGCAACTTTTTTAAAGGGCTGAATTTTTATGTAAGAAAAGTTCAAGGCTCTTTTCTCATTTCATTAGTTGGAGAAGTTAAAACAGTGCACAAAATTTAAGTCGTAGACGCACAACAGTGGCATTGCCTGTGTGAGTTCTCAAATCTGAATCATGAGTTTGCTGCTTTTCTCTTGACCCTTTCTGCTTCTCTGAATTTACAAATGTGCATGTGAGAAAAAATACTTCTCTTTAAAGATCCAAGGGTAAGAGTGAAAATAAGAATCCAGATAATAAAGTACAGCTGCAAAAGAGAGCCCACGTAGTTTGGGAAAACCATTACTGTATCAGAATGATGTATCTGCAAGTGACTTGCATGAACATGTTTTATGTGCCCGCCAGCATGTTTTTTGTGGTTCCCTGCAGCAGATATTGCTCTTTTATTACTCGTTAGCCACTTAAAATCCAGCCCAATTTTAACAGTGCTAAAAGAGCAAGAAAATTTATTTTAAAGAAAAAGGCTACATTCTTCTAAACTGGAGTCATAATATTAATACTTAAAATGCATGGCAACATGCTGGGAAAATGGGATAGTTATTTAGATATATTATAAAATGTAGCCCACCACTTTGATGTGATTCACTACTATTTCACCAAACCAATTTAACAGTACCCTGTAGAGAGGGAATAGTGCAATTAAAATTAGTAACAGAGATTTTCACATGCATAGATATAAATCAGGGTAGGTTGATAATGAATTAAGTAATTTTGCTTCCTTGTGAAGTCAAATCCATAATAGATTCATCCAGGATAGAATTCATGTTTAAAGGACCTGTCTACTCACAGTATTCTCACTCGATTGACAATATTCCTGGTTGTTTTTCTCCTTTTCTTTTTTGCTTTTTCAGTTTGGCTTTGATGGCAGAATTTAAGTAGGCAGTCATAATAAATTAGTATAATCTGACTATTTGATCTGTTTCAGCAAAGGCCAAGTCTTTTCAAAACATAATTTCACAAATCTGAGTTTTAAGAAATCAAAGCCACACAACTACATGTGAATCCTTAGATATAAAAGATGCATGCTCTAGCCAGGTGCGGTGGCTCATGTCTGTAATCCCAGCACTTTGGGAGGCTGAGGCGGGTGGATCATGAAGTCAAGAGATCGAGACCATCCTGGCCAACATGGTGAAACCCCGTATCTACTAAAAAATACAAAAATTAGCTAGGTGTGGTGGCGCGCCCCTATAGTCCCAGCTACTCAGGAGGCTGAGGCAGGAGAATCGCTTGAACCTGGGAGGCAGAGGCTGTAGTGAGTCGAGATCGCGCTACTATACTCCAGCCTGCTGACACAGCAAGACTCTGTCTCAAAAAAAAAAAAAAAAGAAGTATATGCTCCATAATTTTTTGGTGTCAGAGCATACAATAAAGTTATTCTCATATTTCCATTACTTAGTCTTACATGAAAACACCAAAGGTACCTTGGTTTCACCCTACTGGATTACTGTACATTGGTACTTGCAGTTTCATGCTTTCTGTTCTGAGGTGAACTGTGTCTGCAACCTTAGGGAGCACCACAACACTGTGTTAGGATGACAGCATTGTCATTAGATCTTAGGTTATGTTACTCATTTCTACATTGGAAGTGGGGTTAATTTGACCTGAGAAAGTTGATAAAGAGCTGTGAATATACTACTTCTGTGACTTGCAAAAAGTGTTAAATGTACTCACCAGGAGAACACAGAAGTAGTAAGGATGGGGGATGAATGCAGTTAACACAGTGATTAGAAGGAAGTAATTTTTCTTCATCCACTATGGCTGCCTGCAAGGTTTGTGTAGTATCTCTTGCAGATCTTATCTGAATTGGTAACTTTCTGCCATGCCAGAAGGGAAATGCAAAACCAGCCATTTGTTCTAGTCCTCCCATCTCCCCATTATGAACAATATTTATTTTTAATAATGCTGTCCCAGTTTTAAGGAAGTCATGTTTTTTGGAAAACTCATGAATTTCAAAGCCAAAAAAGTGTTGATTCTAGGATAAATCCCAAGTTCACCACTTCCTAACTCTGAGATCCTAAGCAAGTAACTTTTTTTTTTCCTGAGCTACGTTTAATTCCTTCATCTGTAAAATGATATAATAATGGTAATTATTTTACAGGATTATTGTGAAGATCAAAGATAATGAACATATCATACTTGGCATATAGAAGGCAATTTATGAATTATTACAAACAGAAATTAAAATGATTATTTTCTCATGCTTTAAGATAAATGATACTATGACAGCAGAGTGTCTGTAAACATATAAATACTCTTCTCACAGAAAAAATTGTTTCTTCTGAAGTAGAAATCTGGCTTTCTGAGAGAATGATTGGTAGATTATAAAATTTCTTGATTTGTTAATTCACTTACCAAACATAGAGTGCTTACTATGTGCCTACTATGTAAACATAACAAAGCCATACCTCCATCAGAGTTTACATTCTAGTAGAGAAGGAAATAGACAAGTGCACATGTAATGCCATGATAAATGCTACAAAGAAAAATTAAGCAATGTACGGTGAGAGAGAGAGTAATAGGGGATATTTTAGATAGTGTTCCAAGTGTTCTTCTCTTACAGAGAAAATCCAGAAACACAAAAATGCCAACCATTAAAAAAAAGAAAGGCCCGTATTTCTATGTTATAGAGTTGCTGGATTCCCAGTGGATGTGCTGTGTGGAGGCACACAGATAATCATGATCAAATGGGCGATGCATGGGCGTTGACAAGCAAGAAGTCCTTCTAGTCCCTGCTCTGGTACTGATTAACTGGCTACCATATGCAGTTCACTTTAGCTGAGTTTCGATTATTTATTTATTTTTCAGAATTACCAAGTAGTTATTTAGTGCCTACTGTATGCTGGATATTTGGAACAGGCAAATGAACCTAACAAAACCCTGCTTCATGGAACTCACTTTCTGTCAGAGAAGAAAGTCAACAAATACGTAGGTGATATTAGTGAAAGTGCCATAAAAATAAAAGGGGCTGGGTAAAAGGAATAGAGTATAATAGGAAGTGAAATTTTAGATGGGATGCCAAGTGTTGAGCTTCTCTGTGAGGCAACATGTAAGCAGGAACCCCGATGAAGTGATGGAGCGAGTTATACAGATACCTGAGAAGAGGCAACAGAGTGGGCAACATGCAGAACCCTCATAGGAGTAGGCTTGATGGAATCTGGGGGAAGGCAAGGAGGTTGGAAGTGGGGGAGCAGAATGAGAAAGGGGTGAGGTTGGAGTGGTAGGCAGGACCAGACAGAGGCTTTGGATTTTCTAAGAGTGAAGAGAGAACATTGGGATGGTTCAGGATGGGTATAGACATGATCTGAGTGATAAAAAAATAACTCCAGTTGCTGTGTAGAAAGTATACTAGGAAAGGTTAAAGTGGAAGCAGGGAGACTAGTTCAGAAGATGGTTGCAGAGGTTCAGGTGAGAGAGAACAGTGGTGTACACTCAGGAGTGGTGAAGCGGACAAGAAGGAATGAAATTCAGGTGTATTTTGAAAGCTAAATCCAGCATAATCTGTGAATAGATCAGATGTGGATTAGAGAGAGAGAGAAGAAAGTCAAGGCTGTTTCCAAGGCTTTTGCCTGAGCTATTGTAAAGCCCTCAGGAAACACACGAGTTTGGAAAGGAGGGAAACTGGAGTTCAGCTCTGCACAAGTTAACTTTAGGGAGATGTCGTGTCTATACTATGGGATGTGAGCCTAAACTAAGAATGGAGGTTGGGGCTGGAAGTACACATTTGAGAGTTATCAGTATGTATCTGGCATTACAGTCAGAGGGCTGGATGATGTCACCTAGAGTAAGTGTATAGAGAAGGAAGAGTTTTGGGAAAGGATCTGTAGGACCCGTCAATATTTATAGATCAGAAAATGATGAGGACTTTGGGAAGATCCAGCCAATGACTTGATAGGACAATAGGAAGATTTTCAGAGTCCTGGAAGCCAAATGAAAAAAATGTATCTCAAGAAGGATTAGGGGAAAAAAGAATGATATAAAAGATACAATAAAAATATGAAAATCATTTTGAGTATACAAAAACCGGTACTCTAACAATTCATGTAACTCTACCTAATTTCACAATCTGGTGTGAATAAATGGTACTCACGTTCTAATTACAGTACTTAAAGATCGAGCATATCTCTAAAGCATGAGTGACAAAAAAGTAAACAGATTTTAAATTAAAGCATTCTAAGTTCAATAATATTCAACTCAAATATATCACACCACATTTTGAAGTAAATGCTTTTATCTTAAAAAATGTTAAGAAGCTCTATGTAAAATATTAATGTGAGTGTGTATACAATTTGCATGAGCAGGAAGGACGTGAAGATTTCCTCTTGAAGAACAGCGTAATAATAGACATGAGAAGAATCACAAACATCGCAGTCAAATGAAGTCAAACCCATGAAATAACTATGCTGTAAATATTTCTAAGTTAAAAAGCTTATTCCTGTGTAAAAGTACCAGTGGTGTTCAAACTTCAGTGCTAATCAGAATCACCTGGAGAGCTTATTAAACACAGATTTCTGGGCCCCACCCTCAGGGTTGCAGATTTAGTAGGTCTGGTTTGGGCCTGGGAGTTTACATTTCTAACAAGTTCCCAAGATATTTGATGCTGGTGGTTCCGGGATCATACTCACAAATCTGCAGATAAACGGTAACTCCTAGGGCAGAGATTCTCTTTGCTTTGTGTTTGTTAAAGGCAATAATAATAATGACTGTTTCATAGTATTTATTTAATAATGTGCCAGGCACCATGTTAATCATTTTGAACTCATTTCATCCTAAAAAGAATCCTATGACATAGATGTCACTTTATGTACGTGGACATAGAGGTTGAAAGGAGTTGACTAACTTGCCTAGACTCATCAGCTAATAGCTAATGAAGCTGGCAATACAACTTTTCTCTGCCAGAACAATACTTTGTTGAGCCTTGTTCCTCAAAGTGTGGTCCATGAATCAACCTCATTAATGTTACCTGAGAGCTTGTTAGACATGCAGCATCTTAGACCTGCTGAATCAGATTCTGCAATTTAACAAGATCTTCAGGTGATTCATATCATCTTTTCAACCCCAAATTTGAAAAGCATAGGGTAGAGAGTTTTTAGCATAATTCTGAGCACATAGGCAATCAAGAAAACACTGGGGGGAAGAAAGAGTTCAGAAAAATAGTTGGGATCTTGCATTATATAATGTCAGAATACAAAGTATTCTACTCTGGGAATGAAATATTAGAAATGCTTAAGGTAGCAGGTTGAACTGCACAAAATTGCCAGTGTTTAACTCTTTTTGAACTGCAAAAAAATAGGTTCAAAACCTCATAGAGTGAGGAACCCAAATTGAAATGCCTGTGAGACCCAAAGATAGGTTGTAAATGAAAAATGGCAGCTGATATGCTTTATTGAAAATGAATTAAAAACAATGTCAGAAGCCCTGTAGCCTAACACTGTGTGTAAGCAAGCATGTATGCTGAAAGGGCTTAGCCTGTTACTTTGCAGTTCTTGAGTTCTGGCTGAGAGTCTCAGCATACAAGAAGCTTATCTCTGAGTAGCTTCCTTGGTAGTGGGTACCTGTCCAGGGGCTAGTACCTGTTTTTACCCACGTATTCCAGTGTAATTATTAACACACCCCCTTTACTCTCAAGTATCTCCCCCTGGGTGGTAAATTGTATGGTCACCCAACTTACAAGAAACTTGGGAAAAAAGTAATGTTCAGAAAAATATGTGCATTAAAACAATTGCAAACTTGATTATAATTATATATTTAGGATTTAAACATAAGTGTTGTAAAATGAAAGAAAGATTGTGTATTACAGTTGGCTCCAAGATTAAGAGCCATGCCAATACTGAGGAAAAAGCAGATGATGAACATCAGAAGACCTGAGTTGTTTTTTGTTTGTTTTTTATTGTACTTTAGGTTTTGGGGTACATGTGCAGATCATGCAGGATTGTTGCATAGGTACATACATGGCAATGTGGTTTGCTGCCTCCATCCCCCCCTGTCACCTATATCTGGCATTTCTCCTCATATTATCCCTCCCCAATCTTCCCACCCCCTGCTGTCTTTCCCCTAGACCTCGTAACAGACCCTAGTGTATGATGCTCCCCTCCCTGTGTCCATGTGTTCTCATTGTTCAACACCCGCCTATGAGCGAGAACATGTGTTTGATTTTCTGTTCTTGTGTCAGTTTGCTGAGAATGATGGTTTCTAGATTGATCCATGTCCCTACAAAGGACACAAACTCATTGGTTTTAATGGCTGCATAGTATTCCATGGTGTATATGTGCCACATTTTCCTTGTCCAGTCTATCATCAATGAGCATTTGGGTTGGTTCCAGGTCTTTGCTATTGTAAACGGTGCCACAATGAACATACATGTGCATGTGTCTTTATAATAGAATGATTTATAATCCTTTGAATATATACCCAGTAATGGGATTGCTGGGTCAAATGGAATTTCTATTTCTAGGTCCTTGAGGAATCGCCACACTGTCTTCCACAATGGTTGAACTAATTTACACTCCCACCAACAGTGTAAAAGTGTTGCTATTTCTCCACATCCTCTCCAACATCCGTGGTCTCCAGATTTTTTAATGATCACCATTTTAACTGGTGTGAGATGGTATCTCAATGTGGTTTTGATTTGCATTTCTCTAATGACCAGTGATGATGAGCATTTTTTCATATGTTAGCCTCATATATATCTTCTTTTGAAAAGTGTCTGTTCATATCCTTTGCCAACTTTTGAATGGATTTGTTTGTTTTTTTCTTGTAAATCTGTTTTAGTTCTTTGTAGATTTTGGATATTAACCCTTTGTCAGATGAGTAGATTGCAAAAATGTTTTCCCATTCTGTTGGTTGCCAATTCACTCTAATGATTGTTTCTTTTGCTGTACAGAAGCTCTGGAGTTTAATTAGATCCCATTTGTCTATTTTGGCTTTTGTTGCCAATGCTTTTGGTGTTTTAGTCATGAAGTCCTTGCCAATGCCTATGTCCTGAATGGTTTTGCCTAGGTTTTCTTCTAGGGTTTTTATGGTGTTAGGTCTTATGTTTAAGTCTTTAATCCATCTGGAGTTAATTTTAGTGTAAGGGTCAGGAAGGGGTCCAGTTTCTGTTTTCTGCACATGGCTAGCCAGTTTTCTCAACACCATTTATTAAACAGGGGAACCCTTTCCCCATTGCTTGTTTTCGTCAGGTATGTCAAAGAGCAGATGGTTATAGATGTGTGGAGTTGCCTCTGAGGCCTCTGTTCTGTTCCATTTGTCTCTATCTCTGTTTTGGTACCAGTGCCATGCTGTTTTGATTACTGTAGCCTTGTAGTATAGTTTAAAGGCAGATAGCATGATGCCTACAGCTTTGTTCTTTTTGCCTAGGATTGTCTTGGCTATGCGGACTCTTTTGGTTCCATATGGAGTTTAAGGTGGTTTTTTCCAGTTCTCTGAAGAGGGTCATTGGTAGCTTGATGGGGATAGCATTGAATCTATAAATTACTTTGGACAATATGGCCATTTTCACGATACTGATTCTTCCTAACCATGAGCATGGAATGTTTTTCCATCTGTTTATGTCCTCTCTTATTTCCTTGCGCAGTGGTTTGTAGTTCTCCTTGAAGAGATCCTTTACATCCTTTGTTAGTTGTATTCCTAGGTATTTTATTCTCTTTGTAGCAGTTGTGAATGGGAGTTTGTTCTTGATTTGACTCTCTTTAAATCTGTTATTGGTGTATAGGAATGCTTGTGATTTCTGCACATTGATTTTGTATCCTGAGACTTTGCTGAAGTTGCTTATCAGTTTCAGGAGATTTTGGGCTGAGACAATGGGGTCTTCTAAATATATAGTCATGTCATCTGCAAATAGCGACAGTTTGACTTCCTCCTTTCCTAACTGAATACACTTTATTTCTTTTTCTTGCCTGATTACTCTGGCTAGAACTTCCAATACTGTATTGAATAGGAGTGGTGAGAGAGGTCATCCTTGTCTACTGCCAGATTTCAAAGAGAATGCTTCCGGTTTTTGCCCATTCAGTATCATATTGGCTGTGGGTTTATCATAAATATCTTTTATTATTTTGAGATGCGTTCCATGAAAGGACCTGAGTTTTGACCACAGTTTTGCCACTAACTATGAGACACTGGAAAATTTAGTGAAGTTCACTGAGTCTGTTTCCCTATCTATTAAATAGAAATAGTAAAGACTGCTTTACTGACTCTGGTGCCACGTTGTGTGAATTATATAACATAGATGGAAACATTTTGAAAGTGTTGAGGAACTGCAAAGAGTGTTCCTACTGGGCCAATAATATGTTGTCAAGAAAAAAAGAAGGGGAAAAAACTGGTAACTTTTGAGCAAGTACAAAATGGACATTCTAATGCTTCAAATTAAACTATAAAAGATAACTCTTGGTAACATAGCTAGTCCCCTTCTTTACATGGGTGGCGCGGGGTGTGGGGCGGGATAGGTCACCAATCAAGTTCAGTGAATTGTGCCGGGAGATAATCTGCCTATCATAGCTCATCATTAGTGTGTCACTCAGTTAGCCATTATAATCAGAAGGAATTTACAAGAAGTGAAAGTAAAATACCAAAACTTAATGTAAAACCATTACTCCTTATATATACCAAATTCTTGTTAAATCAAGTTATTGACTTTTGTCTGTAACTGGATTTGGGCCTCTGGTACTGAGTTCATTTGATGCTCTCCTCTCCTTAGGATAAATAATGAAGCTGGATACATTTCTTGTCTGAGGGTTTTCTGGAAACCATTTGTTTTGTAGTCAGTGACTTTCTGTTTCCACACTGTGTAGGGCCTTTTTAAGGAAAGACAGCAAACAAAGCAAAGACCTTCACTCAGCATGTTGTCATGGGATATGGAGCTGGTAGGTTTCTTGGATTTCCTGATGGCCTTAGGAAATTCATTGACTATCATCTTTAGAATCTTTTGTGATCTATGGTTTAGAAATGGATATATTAAACACTTTCTTCAAGCAGGGTCTGGTGGCTCACGCCTATAATCCCAGCACTTTGGAAGGCCAAGGTGGGCAGATCACTTGAGGTCAGGAGTTTGAGACCAGCCTAGGCAACATGGCAAAAACCTGTCTCTACTAAAAATACAAAAATTAGCTGGGCATGGTGGTGCATGTCTGTAATCCCAGCTACTTGGGTGGCTGAGTCAGGAGAATCACTGGAAGCCAGAAGGTGGAGATGACAGTAAGCCAAGATCATGCCACTGCACTCCAGCCTGGCCAATAGAACAAGACTCCACCTCAAAAAAAATTATTTTTCTTCGCCTATTTTGGCACAATTCTATATAAATCATTAAGTCAGGACTAAGAACTTTTTCTTCTCTTTGTCACAATTTTCCTGGTTTGTTTATTACCCAGAATGGGTAAAAAAAAACATGTCATAATAAACTGATTAACTTAAATATATTTTAAAAGTTATTTGGCTTGAATATTACATTTATTTATCTAGTAGCGTGTGTTGACTACAGGTACTTTAATTTTACTTGTGCAAACTTTGACAGTTACAGAATATATGATTAAGAGGCCAGTGGTTTGTGAGTATGGGGTAATCAAACCTGTAATTTATTCATTCTACTTTTTTTGCTAATGCTGGGTACCTCCGTCTTGTCTTTTCCATTGAAGGATAATGTTCTAAATCTGTCAAGTGTCCCCAGTAGCCGTATATGCCACAAAAGAATGGCCAAGAACACAATGGCCTTAGAGAAACAGTAATGCTGAAGCCAGTCTATTTGCTTGAATATATTAGAGTCCAAAAAAGCTTACTCACAATTTAAAAACTGACTTTCTCTTATTTTCATCTTTTGGATTGTCATTGTTTATTCAGTTATAAAGTGGCTTGTTGACACCAAATATTTTAATAATTTGATTCCAAGGCTTTGTGCCTCTGCCTTTGAGATGCTGGTGTAGTAATTAAACTGTCTTTTAGCTGAAACGCTTGCAAAGCGTCCAGTTCTGTGCCTGGCAGCTGGTGATGCATTATAGAGACATTGAGCTAATCGATTAAAACCGCAGAGGCATGGGAGTTGTCTGACAGCACTGTACTAGGATGAAATTAGTTGGAATTGCATGGTGAAATTAAGGGGAATGCAGCTGATTGCAGCCCTTCTGGGAGAATCCTGGGTGAGAGGGACACTGTGCGTTGATCCCTGCGTAATTAGGACAGCCATGTTTTAACAGTATTTCTAAAGTATTAAAATGGACTGGATAAATCAGCAGGGGCTGCTTCCAGTGAACTTGGCATCCATCCACTGTGACTGAAATAACATGAAATTTTTCGGCTGCTAGAGAATGTGAAATTGGACTAATTGTCTTTTAACTAGTGTGCTCGACTGGTAGCCTGGAGCGGGACCGAATAGGGGATAGGCTGGTGGGACTGCAGCTGGGGGGAGGGGGGAAACTGAGATTCATGACTATTCTTTCCCCCCCCAATCTGAATGGATAACACCATCACATATGCAGATGGCTCTGATTTGTACTGTCTCATCATGAGAATCCCTTCCTAAATATTTTAAAATCCATTTTAAAGTGAAATGCTTTGATTCAAAAACTACAGAATCATAACCTTGTTCCTTTGACTTACATTATTGCTCATTCCATTTTTGAGACTCCCCTAAAAAAGGAGAGATTTAAGAAACTTGAAAATTACTCATCAGCTGTCCACATGTGACTCTGCCCCACAGTCTATTATGAGCACATTGTGCACTGAATGGATGCTGATGCGTATTACTGATTCTGTGTATCAAACAAAGGCTTGTTCCGTAATTGCTGAATGTTATGACTGGTCCATGGTTCACACTTTACATGTGATTAAATAGAGAGCCAGAGAGGATAAATGACATGCCCATGGTCACGGAGGAAGGTCATCTAGGGTCCAAGATTACTATTCTGCTGTTCATTTCATTATCGTGAGTTGCCATTGTTACCAGCAGGTAGTAGTATTCGGTTTGGCATTGCATTTTTTGCATAATTTTTATTTATTTTTCAAAAATAAAAGCAGAATTTCTATGACATAGGCATTAATAACAGTCTTAAAGTATTTGGGTTATCTTTCTTTCTTTAACTTGATGGAGGTCACTCAAACTTACTGAAGTGCTGTCACTATCAATTTATGTTTCTAGAACGTAAAGCACATACACAAACATACCCTCAAATGACACTTCAAGAAGTCTCACAGAGGCATAGGACTCATCTGACCACATTTTCTTACCTTCAGAAAGTCGTATTTCTTTGTCACTCTATTCTTCTAGAGATGACTCTTCACAAGCTATTGGAAAGCCTTATACTAGACTGTATCATTTTGGTCCATTAGATAATTTCTCAGGTTGAATTGTGTTGTGGCATCAGACTTAGTATTTAGGGGAATCAGACAGAAAGAAAGACCACTAATCATTGTGCTTAGCGTAAGAAAGTTTTTGTGGACATCGCATATCAAATTTCCTTTCTCTGAGGACCTATGAAAAAGTTTTCTCTATGGTCCTGTATAGGAATGATTAGACATTTCCCCTAACTAGTGTGTCTCTAAGTTACGGATCCTGCAAACCCTGTGAGGATCAGAGTTGTGGCCTCCTCCTGTCAGGTTCAGAAGACTTCTTGGCATGCACATTACTATGTAATACTTTGTTTATCTTCCTCTTAATTCACCGTCCTTTTTCTCCTTCCTTCATGTGTATTATTTGTTGTTCAGTTATTGTATCATGCTATATTGTGTGCATCTTTGTAAACTTATTTAAATCTTTTTTAGAATAAAGTGTAGTATTAAAAATAAAACAATTCTTACACATGCTGTCCTCATCCCAAAGTACAGCCAACAGATATTAGAAGAAGAAACTACAGTATTAGGGGAAAGATACTTCTCTGTCCCCTGGATACCTCATATAACCTCATGTTTGGCTATATTTTAGGCCATACTTTAAATGACATAAGAGCTGTTGTTTCTTTATAGAAACGGTGCTCTTTTTTTTTTTTAAAGATTCTTTATATAATTTCTGCAAACTCCAGAATTTCAGAAAACCTGTATGTTGAAGCAATCCCAGAAATGCATTACGCAGATGTGGGTAGCATGTGCCAGTGTGGGTAGGAAGCTATAAATGCAGGTCAGTATGACTATGATGCTAATAGAAATTAAAAGCCCCTATGTTTAGATGCTTGGTTTGGAGCCACAAATATGCCACATTATATGCAATGTTTATTATTAGACAGCAATCAAATTACTGGCAGAAGACAACTCTTATTACCTTAAAATGATTTTTTTCTCCAAATAATGAGAAAAAAAGGAACTATTTATTAAGGAAAAAGCAAATTCTCATTGCATAATATGTATTGTTCATGTGCACTTTCTATATACCTGTTACTGGTCTACATATTTCATATCTATATATAATCTTCTCAGTACCTGCCTGTAGTAGTTATGAGCTCCCTCAGTTTGCAGGTGATGAAGGCCACCCTTACAGAGGTGAAGTACCCCACCCGCAGTCCTGTACTCCCACAGGTCAGATGTGACTGTAGGGCCCATGCTGTAACCACTGTGTTAGTGTACACTTTGGAAACGTCCAAGGAGATGGAAAATATATGACTTCCTAAGTGGTTCTCATGCACATTTCTTCTCCAAGATTAATTAGGGGGCTTATGGAGCACTCATGTTTCCATTCCTAGCATAGTCATATGGAAAATGAGAACATACTTTAAATAAAATATCCATTTGGCACTCAGAGCAACTTAAGGATCTGATTATCAGAAGTTGAACTCAAATGGCATGAGGAATGAAAACAAATGAATGGGAGTCAGAGCTGCTATAGTCAGAGGCTTGGTTCCGCCATCAGTCCCCACCCCTTTACACATGGATGGAAAAATGATCTTTCTAATTGCTAATCAAATGGAAACATGAGTGACCATCATTTGGTTAAGAATTAAGGATTAATTTATTGTGCATTTAAGATGACCTGGAGAATATACGGCATACTCTGTAGTTATTGAGTACAATATTTTCTCCTTCCAATCCGTCTTGGCTGTGTAAACCAAATGACTCATCTCTGAAATGGCAGATGAGGGCCAACAATCAACAACGATGAGGCCCAGGGATGCTGGAACACTCGACTCCTCTCAAACATGTGTTCTACACTTACAGGTTAGATAAGGAGCTAGGTGTCAGGTTAAATGTACTGACCACAATTAAAAACGTAATACATTGAGATAAGAACAAAGATTCTGCCTCCTTCTGCAACCTTGCCTCTGCCACAACCCTGTGACACCCTCCTCTTACAGATCCACCCCTTCTCTTTCTCTGTCTTGAGACGTTTATACCTACAGTGCCTCCTGCCTGGATTACTGCCCATTCCCCCACCCTTGCTCCCTTTTGTTTAGAAGCCTTTTTAAGGAGTCCAAATAGAATTGAAATCTTTTTGTATGCCACTCCCTCAACTCCTCCTACCTTTGTTCTCATTAAGAGTGAATTCATTGCACTCTGCCAGGGGCACCAGTGGTGCCTTATAACCTTCCCCATCCCATCCTATCCTACACTTAACCTTGTCATAGCACCCCTTACACTTTTTTTATGGGGTGTCTTCATTTGGTTCTCTCCCCTCCCCAGGCTGATGAGACACTTGAAGGCAGGGACCATGACTCTTATCTTCCCTGTTGTGTTTCTAATGCCTGGTATATGCCTGAAATATAATCAATGAGTTGAGTTCCAAAGATCAGGTAGCCAGTTAGATGGCTATAGCAGAGCTCACCCCAGTGAGTCCTGAGTCCAGGGCTCTTTCTAATTCTTCCACAGGTCTACACAGATCAATATTTTCACTACTGTATTTCCTCAAAAGAATTTCATATAATTATATCTCATACTTGGTAGAGTTTCTTTAACTTAATTACCTTCTAGAAAATTATATAGCATTATGTGAACAATGCTTTTACTCATTCCTTTATTCTTTCTACCAGCTATCTGTGGATACAGAGATAGTAATCATACTTGTTTTAAAAAATTCCATGAGACAGATAAACAGATAATCGCATTGGACTGTGTTCATGTTCCCAAATGCTTTCTATTGAAAGGACTCTTAGTTTCTAAATACTGGTGCTTATTGAATGTGGGTAGTTGTCTCCTTGTGGGGTTTCCAAATATCAGCCTGAATGAGTGACTCTGCCGTCTCCTCTAGTGTTTTGTGCTATTATAAGTGATAATAGCATATCAGCATGGATGTGAGGGCTTTTCTTGGCACTTTTTCATCAAAATTTGGCTTTCTTCTTCTTTTTTTTTAAATTAGGTGGTTTCTAAGTGCACTACTTTCTTATATCCTTCTCCACTACAGTCAGAGGATTCACTTGCTCTGACATTGTGGTTTCTGAAATCACTACTTTGTCCCACTGTGAGGAAGATAGAAAAAGAAACAAAGGAATATCCCTTTGATGCAGTGAAAATATGACATTTCTCCATGATGAAATAGCAGCCGTGATTTCCTTAAAATCATTTCCTAAGTGGGAGTTGGGCTACTTCCTGAGCAGAGAATGGTGGTTATCCCTGGAGTCATCCAGAAGATACATGGTTAGCAGTGCTCAGGAAAAAATCTAATTTGCAGATAGGATGTTTATGTTTAGATAACAAAAGCCTGGAAATACAATTTGTAATTTTAAAAATCAAATATAAGAATATAGAAAGAAATAAACTTTTCCCTTTCGGAGTTATTCATGGGAGAAAAAAAGTGATGTAAAAATGGTTTTGGAATAACCGTATCCCTTGAAAATGCTGTGAAGCATTCTTTCTTTTTATTGTATGGGCATCTTGCTGCAAGCTCATCTTGTTGTTAAACATGAAGTTTTACAATGTAGATTGCACTAAGAATTTTTTAATGGAGCAATTTAGAGCAGCTGCAAACGGCTCTGGAATTCCCACGGATTAGTCTACAGACTTTTCTGTGATTATAAATCCTGCAGTCAGAGGAGGTGAGGCGTGTAGGTCCTGGGAAGGTGGGGGATGTGAGCAACTGAGCAGGAAGCCAGAAAGAGAGACTAACCGACAGGGCACACACACGGACAGACTGCCCAACTGACTACATGTGTCTGCTGTTACCTACCCCGTTTCTCCCAAATGAACTTACTCATTCTCTCCATGTTTACTTACCGTATTCCCCCGACCTGACTGCTTCTCCCACTACTTGGTACAAGTCCAGTACTGCCCCTACATCATGCTTTAAGCCCAGGACTCATCAGAATACCCTTAATCTGGTTTCCTGTTACAGTTTGGAGAAAGATTCAGAATTTAGAGCTAATAATTCCTTTTCTATATGAGAAAGTGGAAGCTGAGACAAAATACAAACTAGAGCAGGGTTGAAGAACTAGTTAAGGTTGAAACAAGGACTAGAACACAGGGTTCCTGGAATTCAGTGCATGTACGTTCCACCAAATTGGCATATCATTTTCTATTATTTCGTACTTGTCAACTTACTGTTTTATTATGTTTTAAAGTAATGTTGTGTATGCAGTTTTTTTCTTCCCTCAAAATCAGTTTTGTAAGCAGACCAACCGTATCTTTTAGTTACAGTATCTACTCTTTATTGATTACTGTTTATATGCAGATGACTTTATAATCCTTTCCAAATTTTGCATTGCAACATTTCAATGACGTGGATGTCAGCCCAGAAGAGGGAACTGATTTAGAGGTTAGATATCTATAAGCTTGGCGTGGGTAGATGTGGGAGAGCCAGGTCTGCCAAGTCCAGCAGTCTCAGCTCTTAATAGCCAGTTCAGTCTGTACGCTTTATCAACACTCTACATTGTCTTCTCATCAGCTTTGGCCCTTGTACATTTTTCATACATCCTCTGTGTACCCTCAATATTTGTTAATTAAGGCCAGACTTATCTTGAGTATCTGTATTTTCTAAGACTTTCATATTTCATAGTCTCACAAAGCCATGTGCCCTCATCTCTAGGTTATGAACTTTGGAATGGGCGAGTGTGTTCCTCAGGCTGGACCAGATTGTTCACAGATGCTTATATGGAAATTATTAATATGGCAATACTATTTCAAAAATTCATTCTGTACAGCCACATGCATTGATATGGATGAGTCCTAACCATGATGTTGGATGAAAGAACCCAGAGGCTAGAGAGTCATACTGTACTATTCATCTTATATAAAGCAAAAGTAAGCAAAGCTAAACTATGATGTTAGAAGTCAGGAGAGAGTTTCAATTTGGTCAAGGCGAGGTGCAGGGGAAGAGTTTTGGGGCTACTTGTCAGTTAGATGTGTATAAATTTTGTAAAGTGCATCAGAGTATCTGCTTACAACCTTCACTTTTCTGCATGCATATCATACTTCAATATAATCACATGTACACACACACAAATACCTTTAAAAAAAACCATGTGTACACATTTAAAATTATTATGGAACCTGAGTCTAGACTGAATCAACCTTGGGGAGTGCTCAGTCATGAGATGCCAACCAGCACAGTGCCTGGCATGTAGAAGGTGGTCAGTGTTTGTGGAGTGAACAGAAGAAATCAAACAATAATTTTATGAACTGAATATCATTCATAAAGTATAACTGTGTGTTCCCCAGTCACTAAAGGAGAGAAATAGTGATACCTAACGTTTTTTTATTTTGGAGATGCCAAGTACTGTGGTACGTGCTTCACACAGGTTACTGTACTTAATCCTTGTAATCCATGAGGCATCTGTTTTTATCATTCCCGTTTTGCAGATGAGAAAATGGGGTGCTAAAGGAGGGTTTTGCTGAAAGCATGTGCCTCGTAAGTTTTAGAGTCAGAATTGAATACAGGGATTCTGATTCCAGAGCCTCTGCATTTGACAATGCTGTAATATATGTATGTGTGTACATGTGTGTGTGCATGTGGTATGTATATCACACACATATATAAAATGTGGTATCTGCTCCAGCCCTGCCAAAACATGGTGATGACACCCTGCCCCTTTTAAAACCCAGAACGATGGTTTTAATAATCTACCCTTGGCGTTTCCCATCAAAATGCTTTCATTACCAAGAAATTCCTGTCTGGTATGCTCATCTCAGGCTTAGTTACTCCATGGATGTTGTCTTTTGTACTCTGATCATCTTTTTTTTTTAGGGAGGTGGGGTTAGAAGCCTTTTTCTACATCCATGTGGGAGCTGCGTGTTCCATGGCCAGTCCCATCAGGAAAATTATAGACTCTATATGTGTAGTATTTTTATTTTAAAGCGTTAAATACATCTATCGCAGCTTTTAAAATTGCCTAGATTCATGTTACCTGTCCACTATTAGCCTGAAGGTTTATGTAATATTTACAGTTCAGGCTATCAATATAAACCAAAACTCTAGAAAATAGACCTTAGAGGTATAAGCATTCTTTTCATCCCAGAATTTTATTTTACTAGTTTGGGTCTGGAATGGAAGTAGAGAGGAAATATTCTAAACAGGGTTATTGCCCCTAGGAAATACAGTAAAACTAGAGAGAGACTAGACTATAGCATATAGAATCTTTGAGAAAGAGGGATTATAAGCGTGTTTTTCTTCTGTGCAAGTATACACTTTATGGGATGAATAGCATATTTATTAAATTCAAATATATGTGTGAATAAATGGACATGTGCTTAATGCTAACAGGCAGCTGTGTGGGTGGGTTAACAAAATATGCCCCAGTGCATCTCTGCAGTTGCATTTTCTTCCTGTCAATTGTATAATCAACTGGTTGTTAGTCCAGGAAGCAACAGTAATAACAATAACCTTCTTGCTCTACCATCCACACTAAAAATAAAAGAATATTTAAAAATGTTACGTTGAATTTTTTAAAGGTGGGTTGCTTTCTTCCATAACTGGATGCTTTGCCCAGACTCTGGTTTGCCACAGAACTCAGAGACTGATTTTGTGAAAACTTGAGATTTCTACTTCAGGCATGAGAGAATAGAACTTGGCAGCATCTGCACAATCCCTTTATGATACAGTAAGTTTAAACTGGCAGCATAATTGTTACAGGTTTCTAAAGATATACAGAGAATGAAGTAAAGCAGATTCTGGATCAGAAGGGGCTGCTTGGATCTTGCCCCACTCTTTGTGACTAGTTTTATGAGTCAGATGGCAAGTGGAATCTACCAGTGGTATCTAGCTGTACCTCTTGGTATAGCTGGGCTTTGCAATATGAATGGCTTTATTCTGTAAGCAGAATGGAAACTACCAATTTTATTCCATTTTCAATTGTAGATTAAATTCAACCTATGAAGCCGGAGGGGGAAAGCATAACCCCATCCTTAATTTACTAGGGAGTCTAACTTCCAGTTCTAGGGTTTAAAAGTGTATCAGCTTCTGTTTAGATAACAGATGAGAATGCTGTTAAGAGAGAAGCAATATTGAGATGTGGTGATAACACAGATAGGTGCCTGTGCCTAACTTTCCATATCATGTTTTTAAAAGCCTTATGTCTCAGCCTGGACTTCGTGCAGGGATGCCAGGTTTGAGGTGAAACTGTTTTCTCTGATGGTGATGCAGGCCAGGGCCGCATTAAACAAGCTGTCTGTTTTCATTGTGTTCAAAGTGTCAGAAAGTAAACGTTGAAATCATTGTGACCTGAATTTCTTTTTCTCTAACTTCAACCTCAAATTGAGGATGAAAGAAATGAATTTGTAATAGAATGAGGTGAGGAAGACATTACTAATTAGTTAAAAATTAAATGCTAGAGATTTTGTTTATTGTGAAAGTCATACAGGATCCACTGGTTTTATATTTTTGAAGTATTCTACTTTCTGTTCAGGTACAAGCTGTCAATCAAGGCTAATCAAACTGGCACAGTTAACATGATGCATCATAAAATTTCACAATAATGTCAACCTGTAATTCTGTCAATCTGATTAAGGGAAATGGGCTAAAAACAATATTGTCATTTTATAATAACACTCAGAAGGTATTACGGAATAACGGTACTGGCATCTCCCATGCCTCTATGCCTCACTTCTACCAGAGGCAACCCTTGTTGCTGACAAATGGCCAGGGGATCAAAGCCATTCCTTGCTCTGACTACTCGTGAGACTTGGCGTAGGGCTGCATAAGTAGAGAATGCTGCTTCTCAGCATTTCGCTGGTCTGATTTCTTTGATAAATCAAAAAGGATGCATTTTAGAAAACAGTGTCAGTGTGTTACACTCCCTGCCTCATGTAGTATAATATACATGAGCATTGAGTACTCTTATTTATTCAGCCAGCATACTTATAATACATATGTTCTCTTTTTATGAACTTACATTCCAGGGTGTTTCAAAAAGCGTGTGTTTGAAAAAGCATTGCAGTTAGCAGTAAAACACAGGCTACCCGTTACACCAAGTGATAAAGCATGGCTCCCTCTGCAAACTTTATGTTGTGCTTTGCAGCCCCAGGATATCATGGCGTCTCATTGAATTGGGAATGATAATAGACTCTCAACTCAGGAAGGCCCTGGACTTGGGCTCTGTCCTCGATGTTTTCTGAGATCCTTGCCTGGATACGTGAACTTGCTTCAGTTGGCAGGTCTTCCTTGTTTCTAGTATGGCTAGATTTTAATTATTAACTATTTCTTTGTCATCAAAAAATAAAAGCAAAAAATCACCCCTTCATGTTTCTACTATAGGTATATACTCAGATATTTTTATTTTAAATATACCCTGAACTATGTTTTATACAAAAGAAGTTTTACAGAAGGAAAACTTTCAGTCAGTTATTTTCGATTTTTATTTTTTGTTATTATTTTAAAGCCAAAGAGAATTCCTGCAGAGACGTCTTACCCAAAAGCATAAACAAAAATAGATAAAGAAGAACTTCTCTAATTGATATTGAGGAGGAGTCCACGCTCAACTCCTCTGACCCTTCTTTTCATGGGCACTTTTTGTAAATGGCTGCCATGCACGGTTTCTAGTGTCCCGTTTGAATAATGCCGATGCATTTTGGTGGAATATATTTTGTTTCTCTGATGCAAGGCAAACTCTTTCAGGAAAAATGTATTGGTAAGGTCTTAAAATTTCAAGAGACTGAGAACTTTCTAGGTTACTAGAATCAGTGGGGGAGATATTCAAGTTGCACAGGTACATGAGGAAGGCCAGGCAGCAGTCTCAGCTTGTTAAATGAGTGTTTGGATTATAACTTTCATGCCACTTGCTTCCTAGGAGCTCTGGTGAGCCATCAGGTATTCTGGTCATTATTTCCTTAGAACTGAGCATCTCTTGCTGCCTACCTGCTCTGCACTACGTCGGTGTTGTTCTTGACTACCTCTCATTTCTTCAGCTGGCTATGTTCTCTGCTTACTCAGAGTTTAATGTTTAAAAATCTTAAGATGTCGAAAGGAAAACTGGAGTCAAACGGATTAGAAAAAAATATATGAAAAGTCAACTCGAAGGCATGGAGAGAGTTATTGTAAAACTTATAAGCAGAAAAAGACAAAGTTGGGCATGGTAGAGGTGTGAGATCTATCCCTTCTTCTCTCCCCTGCCCCTTTTCTCACTAAACATTTGTGGGCATCTTTTTAGGATAAAAAATATTGATAGACAAGATACTGTTAAAACATTCTAGAAAAATTTTCCAAGAAGAATATGATGTGAGTGATTTAATGAGCATAATGAGTGATTTCAAAGAGGGGAGAGAAAACACTTAGGATGGTAACTAGTTTTTCCTTGATCAGTTTTAAGAAGAAGTATTCAATAATATGGTAGAAAGCGTAATACAATACTGAGTAATAGATGTAAAGGGAAGGCTTTTCATGAATGGCAGACATGTTAACTTGAAAAGGGCAGAGGAAAGGATCTTGTGATTATAAAAGGATATAATTAACTGAAAAGAGATATACAAAATTCCAGAAAACTACAGTGCTATATTTTGCATTATGATGAAGTTCAAGAGGTCAAAATAATACTAATTTTACTTCCAGCAATAGTGAAGAGTTTAGAATTAATAAGCCAGAGTATTAAAGTAATCTAAGAAAATAAACAGGCATTTGTTAGTAATTGAACAGCTCAGGGTAAAAGAACTTTGGCCACTAGTAATATGGATCATTAATTCAGTAAGACAACATTTATTAAATAGTGTAGGTAACATGCTGTGCAGGTGCTGAATATGGCAAGATGTGTAAGAGGAGGTGCACACAAATAACCATAAGACAAGGCTGAATAAGATGGTATCATGCGAAAAATACACATTTTGTGCAACTGAGAAGGGAAAGCTTGGTACCTGCCTGGGTAGCTGAGATGATTTATGGAAAGTGTTTGAGAGGTTTCTCATTGCATTTAAGCTACAGCCTAGAAGTGTCACCTTGAAGGCATGGTCTTTCCTTGGACTGCCTCCCTATCTTTTGCTTTCTCTCCAATCTTCACCCACATTGGTCTTCTTTCAGTTTCTAGAAGTCTCCATGTTCCTTCTCTCCACTGCCTACAGACATACTTACTTTTGTCTGGAATGCTCTATCCCAGGGCCTCATTCTTTGACCTGTTTTACTTTGGATCTTACTTCCTATCCCATGTGAAATGTGACTTCCTCAAGGCAGCATCTTTGATGCCCCTTTCTAGGTCTTGATTTGTTATACTCTCAGTGGCTCAATTCCTTTCTTCATAGATCTTCTAATTATACAGCTGTTAGTGTGATGCACTGTTGATTATGTCTCTTCCACTGATTGGAAGTTCCATGAAAGCAGGGATAGTATTTGTTTTTGCTTGACTCTATATTCTTAGTATTTTGTGATTGGCATGTATTTAATCACATGTGATGATTTAAATAAACTCTATTAAGGGTAATAATCTAAATTAAGCATCACTACCTGTAAATAATTAAGACTTGATTATCCTTTTCCCAAATTTTAAGGGCATCTGTATTTATTGAATAAAGGAGTATTTGTGTTGGGCCTTAAAAGGTGAACAGGAATTGCAAGTGCCAAAACTAGAAAGTGAGGGGGAGGAGCATTGGCATATAGCAGTGATGAGCATGTCCTCAGATTGTCAAGGAACCAATGAGGTGTGCTTTTGCTGAAGCCATGTGGAAGGAAGGTGGGGCCAGATCTTGGAATTTCTTGCCTTCAGATGTGATGCTGTGGTGTTTGGGATCTTGAAGTGAAATCTGAACTCTTGGAGAGTGACTTTTTAAAACCCTAGGAAGGAAATACAATGTTATAGAAAAAAATAGACTTTTATTTATCGTAAGCTGAGATTTACTAAAGAATTTCAACAAAATGTGGTGTTGGGATCCCAAAATGTAGCTATGCAAAAATAATATTTTTAAAATGAAAACAAATTTAAAACACCAACTGTCTGTTACATATAAAACACCATTCTAGCTACTATGTGTAGATGAATAAAATGCGGCCGTTTTCCCCTTCTTGATGAAGAGATGAGAGAAGGATGGCTGGGGGCATTATTATAGTACATAGCACAAAACAATGGAACTTCCCCAAATTAGCTGATGATAAAGACATGCTGTGATGACTAAAAACAGAATAAATACCTCCCAGTTCCTGTAAGTAGTGATTAAGGGTAGGCCTAATGTTGATGTTTTCCGTTTCCACCATTCGAGAGGAGACATTAATAAAAGACTTCATTTTAAAAGTCCCTTTCTGATACTGAAAGCCTGCCATACATTGGCTTTCATTTCTATCTAGCTCCACTTTGTCTTCTAGATAGTATTTTATAGATTCTAAAAATTGAGGTAAATCTTACTCCTCAAGTTAAGGATTCACCAGCAAAGTAGTTATATACAAGGAAGAAACGCTTATTGCTGTTAACATCAAATTTACGGAATAACTTTAGGCTCAATTGCCTAGGTAAAGCATATAGATTGGCTCTAAGTGGGTATCACCCCCTGTGAATAATTGAAACCTGATGATCATTTTCTCAAATTTTAATTAGGGTACTTATGCAATATATTTTGTTTTAATACAGAACTATTTGCAGAGTCCGTAAGGAGTTATATCGGTTCAAACATTTGTCCTAAAAAGGAACAAAAGTTTTATTTGTAGCTGAGAGTTCAAGATACCCTTTTGGAGATGAACAGTATTGCTCACTTACAAGAAGTAGACAGTCAGAATACAATGGAATGGAATTAGGAGACCTGTCTGTTTCGGCAAGTTAAGACTTTAATATGGTATCCTTGTACAAATGTAAGAATGTTAACTCATTATTTGATCATGTACGCTGCACTGCTTTGCAAATACTAAAATCCTTAAGCAGTACAAGACATAACATATTCTGTCCTTTTAAATTGCTGAAAGATGAAGACTCTCAGTTTCTTCCAAATGTTTCCCTGAAACAAAACAGAAACAAATGCAAGCTGTGATTTAGAACTTGGGAATTAGACTTGATTTTTCAGATGCTACTGTACCAGCAGAATGAGTTGAACTTTTAATTCTCCCATGTAAAGAATATTCCCAGAAACTTAAATTTAATTCCTATATATTCTTTTCCATTGAAGATGCTGTTGTTACTTCAGTGTCTCTTTTTATAGATCTATATTTATATAGACATCAGTATGTATATATGTCTATACATCTACCCCAATAAACACACATACACGCCCACCTTACTCTGTAGTGAAAACTTCACCTAAAAGGTTGTAATTTTCTTTAAGTTCAGATTCTTCCATGCTACCTATCTGTGCCTTTGCAACATTTTTTTTTCTGGTGTTAATTCAAGGTATTGATTTAAATCTATTAAGCCCAGTAGAGTTGTGTATGTCTTAGATAATGTAGTCCTAGCAGATGAGGGCACCTGGGGTGCAGCTGCTACCACCACTGTATCACAGTTATGTTTGGATGTAGATGTAACTACCTGTGTTACAGAGATCAGCTTCCAGATTTGCAAAGTCTGCGTAAAAATTTGGTGTCCTATGATAGCCACAGAATTCTGAGTAGAATTTTTTTCAACTCCATTTTTCTTGGTTTTAATAGTAGAAACATTCAGTTTAGATTACAGAAATGACAAAGCTGTGGTTAAGAATTTTGTGAATCTGGTAAAATTACGTTTGTTTTCCTGAGTAGAAAACTGGGCACTACCTACAGGTGACCAGGGTCTTTTCTGTTCAAGCTGAGGACAGTGGTTAACTAACCTAGCTGTGTTCCTCGGAGGAACAAAGAACACGGTCTTATTTGAGCCAGAAGTCAGTGCTGGACTTTATTTTAGAAAAATCACATTCTTTTCTTTCCTATGATGTTCAAGAACCCGATTTCTCGTCCCTTTTTTCTCTCTGCATACTTAGTGATGACATATGTAAAAATCAAAAGAATTCGAATTTACATAAACTGAACACATAGCTAGAAAGGAGTGATACTGCCTATAAATGAGTTGAGAATATCGACTTGAAATGCAGACTTACTGGTTCTAATCCTAGCTCTGCCATTTATGGGAGTGTTATCTGAGCAAATTACCTAACTCTGTTTGCCTCAGTTTCCTCATCTGTAAAAGGAGGAACTCTACCTCTGGGTTGTTTTGAGTATTACGTAAGTTAATATACACAAAACATTTAGATTTATACTATATAATGTATCATAAGCTCTGAGTATATGTCATTTATTATAATTATCTGGAAACATTTATATATACTATTATGCGTAATATAACAAAGGAAAATAACAGAATAAAAGTGCTCAGTTCCCATAATGAACAAAGGGAGACTTTTATTTTCTTGCTGTATCTCCCTGTTATTCTCATTTATTGTTACTTTTTACTTGGAGATGCTGACCATGAGTTTCACTAAAATGTTGCTCAGTAGCCATGCTATTTGGTAAGTTGATTGATAGCTAGTATAGCCAAATATAAAATAAAAGATAAACACACACACACACGCATGCACACACACACACACACACACAGACTACAATAAATATTTTGGGTTCTCGTTGGTCCTGCGGTCAGGATCCCTGCTGCTTGCATTGTAGAAAGAATCCTTTCCTTCCATTAGGAAGAAATGGAAGCACTGACATTTCCAGCTCTTGCTAGAGGAACTTTCTGAGCTAGCTAGTTCACTGGTCTTGGAGCCTTGTGCTGCTGCCACCACATGAGAAATGTTATTTATCATCACAGCAAGTGTCACTTCACCTATTCCAGGTTTTCAGTCTGCTTCAGATGAGTCCTTCTCTGCCCTCCTTTTGGATAGGCTTTGTAAAGGTGCACATGCTGGAGATTTAATTACATGCTATGCAAGACAAAGAGCAGTGGGTTACTATGATTTTTGAAAGCTAGGCATGGTGGTGGACAGCTGTAATCCCACCACTTTGGGAGGCCGAGTTGAGTGGATCACCTGAGGTCAGGAGTTTGAGACCAACCTGGCCAACATGGTAAAACCCCATCTCTACTAAAAATAAAAAAAAATTAGCCAGGTATAGTGGCATATGCCTGTAGTCCCAGCTACCTGGGAGGCTGAGACAGGAGAATGGCTTGAGCCCCAGGAGGTGGAGCTTGTAGGGAGCCAAGATCACACCACCGCACTCCAGCCTGGGCAACAGAGCGAGACTCCATCTCAGAAACAAACGAAGATTTTTGAGGCACTTCCTGCAGTGAAAAGTCTTTGGTGGTTTCCAGTAAAACACTCAAATGTGTTTTGTTTGTTTTTTTTAGTTTTGTTTTGCTTTTTCCCAGTTAGCTATTTCAGATTGTGCTGGGATAAATATTAAGTTTTACGGAAATCTTTAGAGACTGCTCTTTGTGACACTTTTGCCTGTGAAGTCTGATCAACATTCTAACCATCTTTAAAAATTATGTAACTTGATGATCAGCCTACATTTACATGAATAAATCAATTTTTGAAACCAAAAATATGTTTATTTCTACCTCTTGCTAACCCTTTTATTTCCTGTCAAGGTCTGTCCTTTTCTCTATATTTTCCCTTTCCATCTGGTCTTTGGATATGTACTATGTGCAGAGATATAATACCATCTTTATTTTAAATGATTCTAGGAGGATAACATATAAGGGGAAATTTATTTAATAATAAATTTTCTGACATTTGAAGTCCTTTCCCATGTAATTGAACAAAGGTAATAAGTATTATGATCTGACCATATCTTTAAACAGAATATCTGGAATTTGAATCATTCGGAAAACAGCAATAGAAATGATACTTCCTTCTTTTCCCATTCGCCAGCCCTAACCACATCCTATAATGGTGACTGCTTCAAGGACTTGGGGGACTGTATTCACATTATAATCTGTACCACCACCAAGTCACCACAATATACACAATTTAAAGTTAAAAAGTGGGATTTCAGTGCAAATGTAGCTTCATGGCAGGTCCACTTGCACCCCTTCAAATGAATTCTTGCCTTTAAGACCCCAAATACAGAGTTTCTGGAGCTGCCATACTTCTATGTCTATAGACCAAAGTTAGCTGAGGTATAAGTGAGTATGTAACTTTGGCCACGTAGTGTTCAAACACTCTCCTATTGGTGTCAGTATTTCAGTTTTCCCCTGAGGTACCATTTTTCCCCTGAGCCCACATCTTAGCTCCTGAGTCACGGAAGAGTTATTTCCATGGGAATGGGTTTGTGATTCAGTTTTCCCAGGTGGAGTTCTGGATGTTGCTGGCCATCACGAATGGTTTAGCAATGGACATCTGAGTCCTCTGCTGGGGCTATTAGAAGGAAAGCGTGCCCTATTCTACTGGATCCAAACGTGAGAAGACACGGCTTTGGTGGTATTGGCAGCCACCTCATACCACCTCATGGAGCCTGAGCTTGACTTGAAGCCCACCAAGTAGAAGTCAGAGCTGGGAGAGGGAGAGAATCCAGATCCTGCAGACAGAATTTGAACCCTGAAGAAAACTTCACCTGAAATCCTAGAAGCTAGTTTTCTTTTTCGTGTGTGCTTAAGTCTGAGCTGAGTTAGATTTGTGTTGTGCTTAAGTTTGTGCTGAGTTGGATCCTCTATCTCTTTCAGTCAGAAGAGTTTGATGCTACATAAAGGAAGAGAAAGGGGAAAAAAGCAACGATAATATATAAAAAATTTCCAGAGTACTTTTTTTCCTTTGGAGTGAAATAACATTAAGGTTTAGGAAAGTATTTGGAACATTATTTGACTTTACCCAATGAATTATTGTAGCAATTAGGTTCAATTTAGTAGTTTCTGAGTAGAAAGTGATTTTCTAAGCACCAGGCACACACATGTTATAGGTCATACAAAAGATATGATTTAATATGTGGGTCATCCTCATGATAATTCAAAACCGTAGTACAGAGGTTAACTTTTAAATTTGAAGAATGATAAAATTTGCTAGTATTTCAGGAACCTTGCAAGACCACTCCCAGAATCTTAATTAAAATATGCTTTGAGTATGTTTCTTTGTGATTAAAACATATACAAAGATTTCAGTTTACATTTGATTAGAAACTTGAGCTTCTTTAAAAATATCTAGGATAGTATTCTGTAAGTGAAAAATGTTGGCTTGATTTTGGTAGCTATTTATGCAAGTCTTGTTTCCAAATACATTTAAGAAAGAATAAAAATCATGTTTTAGCTCTCAGTATTACAGTCTGAGGTTTGCAAGCTGTGCTTTTAATTGCTCTTGATGCTTGTAAGTTGGGCTAGTAAAACAGCTTGCTTTCAACAACTACCAAATAATATTGGCCTAGCTATTGTAATGAACTACCATGTAATACTGGCCTAGCTATTGAGATTTAGCAAAACTACTGTGATTGAAAAGTTATTCCTTAAATCATCAGCTCAACCTCTGCAGCATGCTCCTTGAAGCATGCAAAGTATATTCTGCTTTAAAGAGATACTGCAAAGCAAGTGTGGGTCCATGTGCTTCAGATGAAGTGATAAGACTCTAAGAAGCTGAGGGGACCCACAGGACGGGTGGGCAGAGCTGGAGTTTTCATCCAGGGTTGCGCTGTCCCCAGAGCCTAGGTTTACCCTACTTTGCTGGAGCCGGGGCTGGCCATGGTGCAGGGGGAGAGGCTGTGTGTTGTGAGTGAGGAGTGGAGACTCCTTCTGTAGGGGAGGGGAAGCTGGGTTAGGGGCCTGGACAGAGTACCTTCTCCCAGGGTCCCCTAGTGGAGGGGGAACATGGCTACTAGACATCTGTTAGGGACCGCTATCAGTCTGTAAGCCAACCAGGGGCCCCAGGAGCCTCCAAACACCCCTCTAAACTGCCCTGGCACAGACTGGGGACTTGAGCCCCCCACAACCCCCCCAGAGGCAGACCCAAGCTCAGAAATAGGATTGAGGGCCAGGTAGAGGAAGACAGACGCCCAGCCTCTGGGCAGACCAGAGACCTGGAGAGAGGGAGTAGCAGGTAGCTTTGAAATTTTCTCTTGCCCAAGACTTGGGTTTGACAAGCACTTGGTGGGCACTACTCATGCTTTTCCCCATCTCATTCTTCTGCCCTGGAGCAGCAGCTCCTGGACCCAGTTCTCACACTGAAGGTTAACCCTTCTTCTGCTGCCACTTCTCAATACCCAGGCCCCTGAGGGCTGCCTGGGCCAGTCCAACAGACACCCATGGGAATATTGTGAGATTCATATGAAGTACTGTGCCCCTTTCCTTCCTTGTCTCCCCCACCCCAATCCTGCCTGAGCTCCCTGAAAGTCCTCACACTTTACATATCACTCAAGCTACCTCTAAACCCCACCTAGGTTTTATCATGTGTGATATATATATAGTGGTATATTTTTAAAATCTAGTTGTAATGGGTTGTTTCATAAATGAGGCTTGGGGCTAGAGCAGGGGCCTCCAAGCCTCTGGCTCCTGCTCAAAAGAAGAAAACGTTATTTGTTTGTGGGTCAAAAAAAAAGTTTGTAAAACTCAAATTCTACTACCATGTTATATATAGTAGGAAGTCTTGTGAGATTCTCTGTTCAGTGGTGTACTTCACCAGACCTCCCAAATCTAAGTGTGGTGGGTACTCTTGGAGAACTGGAATGTTCAAATGAGATTTGGATTTGAACTTAACTACATGATAGTTTTTGAAGAAGTTTATATGCTTTTGTTGCATTACTAAAATACTCATATAGGCACAGATGTTCAGATATTTTAAAGTACAAGAACAATACCAGGAATAAAGCAAATCAGCAGCATAAACCACTAATTCTGTAAGTACTATGGTACTGGTAACACATGGGAGAATTATTTTTCTTACATTATACGTCAAATGTTCTTTTTTAGTATTTTTATATTATTTCTCCATGGTATATTGATAGGTACTGACTTTCTTATAACTATGAATATGTTTTTCATGTAATATAAAAGAAACAGACTAACAGTAGTTGTTCTGAGAGAACATTTACCTGTTTCTGACATGACTTGGAAGTTGGTGCCCTCTCCCATGCGTGGCTTGCCTTCCCCCTCCAAAGGAGTGGCTTATGTCTGTTTTATTCACCAATCTATCACAGCTTCTAACTGAATTCTCAGTGAATGTCTTTAAATAAATAAACAAATTGATGAATGATTAAATTAATGAACAAATTAAGCAAATAGATTCTTAAGTGGGAGGATTTCAATAGAACAACTTGTATGTAGATGAACTTGAAAACATAATTTTCTTTCTACTACTAACAGTGGCATTATTAAGGAATTAGGACGAATAGGGAAGAACACTGAAACAAATAGAAATCTCAGAGCATGGTAGTGAAAGGAATAGGTTAAGATCTGAAAGAGTGTTGACATACCTAGTCCTGCAGCTGGGACTAAGTGAAACTCAAAAAACGATGGGTGAGAATTCAGAAATTAACAAGGGTCAGTATGGCCAGAAGAAAATTGAAGTGAATTGCAGCATGGGAAAAAGGGTGAG
This sequence comes from Ateles fusciceps, assembly GCA_036589455.1. NCBI lineage: Eukaryota > Metazoa > Chordata > Mammalia > Primates > Atelidae > Ateles > Ateles fusciceps. The sequence goes on from JAZHEH010002842.1 coordinate 841,882, forward strand.
ATCCAACCATCATTATTAGTCTATGCATCAAAGTGTGGAAAGTAGTTGATGAAAGAAACTGAAATGGAGAATTATTTTTAGGTTTTGGAATAGGAAAGATGGAAATACACTAGAAAGGCATAAAATAAAACATAAACTGGCCTAAACTTTTATAAGACCAAGTACCCAAAAGACAAGCCAACTTCCAGAGCCATAGCTTTATTCCCACAGTCTGCATTACACTGTATAAATCCTAGGAGTGATAGTTCTGGCAGATGTTAGTTCCTACACAGTGATGATCTGATTAGTTCAAAATTTCTATGGTTAGAAGGAATTATTTGAGCTTTCACTCTTTTCTTTCCTGTTTCATATTTCCACACAGAACAGTGACACTCTGTATTTTGGAATCCTGTGGATGATGTGGTTGTGCTTGTGCTCGGAGGTGCTTATAAGCCTCTATCTTTTCTTTCTTTTAACTGCCTGTATATATTTTTCTTTTCTATTAGCATCAAAAAAGCTGTCAGCATCTGTGGCCTTGATCAAGCTTAGTCACAGCTTTCTCTCTTTAAAAATGGCTTCTCACAACTATTTTGTTTGGAAAAGATGTTTATTTTTTGGTGACTTTTGGCCATCAGGACTTGTATATCACTAATACAAAATGTACTTTGGAACTTTGTCCCCAGATATTTTTTCCTTTTTTCAGTCCTCAAAATAGTGTGGTGAAATTTAGAACCTTCATTCTAGAAGTTACTTGTGACTTTTTAATGGTGAAAGGACTGTGTATTCCAAAAGAGTGGGTGCTAAGGTAATTGTTAGGATAATTATGTAAAAGGGCGGCCAATTATAGAATTATAATTTACAGAGGAAAATTAGAACTTACTCAAAATTTAACCTACTTTAAAAAATCTATATAACATTTGAGAATACTAATATCAATTATTATAGAATATTTACTATGTAAATTTCTAATTCTTATTCACACGGAAAAAAAAATCAAAGTTCAGCCTGCAAATATTACATTTGTAAAGAAACATGAATGCACAAATTTAAATAATCAGAGTTATTCTACAGTAGTTCTTTCATTTCTAGGTTCTTTTCTGGATTATCCAAAACTTTTGGGGAACAATGAAAGATGGCCATTTTTTACTAACAAGAGTAGACTGATAGAGTCTTCTAAAATGATGAATAATAGAAAACCAAATGAAACCTCAAAGTAGGTTTTTTTGCCTGAAAGTAGCTATTCATAGCATTCAGGGACAGATGCTTTTAAGAAAGGAAGTGAAACATCTTACTGTGTATCATGATATTGTGTATTGGAGAATAGCAGTCATGCTGAATAAAAGAAGAAAATAAGATATCTCAAATTCCAGTAATTGTCTTGTTGCAGTTTTATTGTTGGTGGGGAGATGATGATTTACAGGACAGAAATATAGAAACTTACTACCAAGTTTTAATTCCAGTTTTTATTAATGATTCATCTTAAGGTCTTGAGAAAACTCTCCAGCTGCTCTGCTGCAGAGCTAACTCTTGGAAACCATTCATAAGATTAAATGTGGAACTTGAAGGTAAACTATTTGTAGTAGTCCATGCTTGGTGAGAAGCTGGAGTTTTCTGTGAATTTCAGTTATCCTTTTTAATTCTTTCTAACCTATTTCAAATAGAAGTTAAATTATCTAGTTTGAATCCTGTTTTACAAAGTTAGCTTAATGTTACTTATAGAGAGTTGGGCCTCAAACACAATCCTATTTTCGTATATTGGTGTCTGTCAAACTTGGCACACATGCCAAAATAGCAGGGTGTAGGTGGTTGATTGAATAACATCTAGAAGCCTGGAGTTTTATCTGTCCATATATTTTCCCCTATCATTTTCCAAACATAAGAAATTTGGATTAAGAAAATGTTCCTTAGGGCTACATATGTGACATTTACCCTATTATTATTTTCTAAGCGTATATTCAGAAAAATTATTGGTACTATTTATATTTTAGCTTAAAATTCTCATTTCTAAATAGTATAATGGGCTAGATTTATCTAGCATATGTAACCAGGCTGTGAATACTCTAAAATGTTGTGTATGCATGTTTACTTCATTTTCTATAAAAACTCCTACCTATATTTGGAAATAATTTGTTCTAACAAATGTTCATAGGGTTAGTGAAATTATTATATAAGTTTTACATATATGAAGACTCTGAGTAATATGGAATCCTTGCTGTCTCATTTGTAATGGACAGAATTTCAGATATCCCAAGCAGCTACCATTTACCCAAGCCCAATTACATAATATAGTTATCTATAAATGGCCAGCATTGGTGTGGGTGTGTCTTGAGGCAGAAGTAGACAAGAGGCAGTAATAACTAGGCAAATAATCACATTGCCCTGGAGAAAGGAAAGGATTTGAGAACTAGAAAACTGTGATAAGGAGGTGGATGTTTTTTAAAAGTGTGGGATTAGGGTTAATCCAATGGATGAAGTAGAGAGAGAATTTTTTTTTCTTGAATCATTATTGTATTCCAAACAAATAATAATATAATTATTTTTTCACTAAATTAGTACTTATATAGTCACTTTGCCTCCTAAGGTAGCTATATTTACTTAATCAGAGAGGAAAATAATTAGAATAATTTATCTGCCAAATTCACCTAAATCCTTTAAGGCAATTCTGTTTCTAATGAAATACCACTATGGAAATCAACATAGAAGCAACTGACTTTTCATCAAGATAGTAAGTTCTTGCATTGCAAAGACTTTAAAAAAGGATGTGTGTCATTTTTAACCTGAAAACTATTTTATTTTTTACTGTGAATGGGGCTCCTAACAACTTGATTAGTTTTTGTAAGTCAGTAGTCATGTTTGATTTTTAAAGCAAATCAAGTATTTTCTGGTTATATTTTTACTACATCTAGGTATGTTGGGAATATTTTTTAAGATCAGTAATTGGAAATGAAGACACTGATTACAGCTGTACCCAGGTTTGTATAGCCTTCTAAAAATGTCACCATCGTATTGTCAATTGAATGGCTAAGTAGTCTACCAGAAGCTACAAAATCTCACTGGATTCTCCAAACTCTGCACCAGTGAGTTATATTATTGTAATGTACAGAAATAACTATATTGCCTGTTCAAAAAAATGTATCCACCAAAAGTTAAAGTTGACACTATAATTTTAAGGAGAACTTCTCCCACTTCTTCTATGCCTGGTATACTCTGAATTTGCAAGTTTAGGGCCAGAAAAAAACATTAGATGTTTGATTTACTGGTTTGTTGATGGTATGCTGACCTAGGAGCAGGGTAGGAAGGTAGTTGCGTGTTTTTGGTTATTTAGACCAACATTATATATTGTATTTCATTTGAACACCATTACTGTATAGCATTTTCCCCCATATTCTTTATGGTTAGGACAAAGTGAAAGTAAAATATTTAAACTGGTGTATAAAAAGAATGGTGAATCTATGATATAATGATATAAAACAGCAACACACAAAAATTAATACTCTTAATATTTGACAAAAACTCCATATTATTTTAGTCTCTAAGAATGCCCATTATTAGTAAGAAATGCTCAGACACTTTAGAAGTTCTAGCTATAAATAACATTTTTCTCATAAACTGACCTAGTGATATTAAATTGGTACAAAGCTCAAAATCAGTATTTAACATTTAATGAAATGAACAAACTAATTCTGCAATTTAACTCAACATTTGCAGTAAGATCACTTGTACCCTAATGGCTTGTAATTAATTTTTCTGAAAATCATATTTCTGATAGTCTACAGATTCGGGCTTTATCTAATACATAATGTTCATTTTGAGCCTTTAATTGCATTTAAATTAAAATTGGCTTAGCAGGAAGATGAATTGTGGGAATGCATCAAACCACCCAGCATGTCCTGAAGATGTGAGCCTGAAAATGCAATTTGGTGGAGATGTGCAGAATCATTTGGAATTCATTAATTTTTATTGCACAGGTAGTTTTACTAAAGTAGGTTATTTTCTTTGAAATTTATATTTATGTTTATGTCAATAGCTGAATATTGTATTAGCCCTTACATCTATTAGAGTTTATTAACCTGTCCTAATGGAGGCTGTTCACATTGAGAAGAGAGATAATTTGTGTTTGCCCCCTCATTCTGATTTGGCAAGACTGACACTGTAAGAATGCGTTTGAGAGGGAAGGTTGGGAAGGGGAGCAGAGTCTCTGTGGAGGAAGTCAAACAAGTGTCTATTCGGGTTCCAGAGTAAGCACTCTAAAAGAAGCAAACGAGGGCTCCTCCGAGAAGACCTTCTTCCTGCTGACCTTCTAAGGCCTTCCGGGCTGAATCATCTCTTTTTCTTTGTGTGACTAAGGTTCTGACCTGGCTGTTGCAATGAAGGCTTATTGATGTGTAACTCCGTTTGGTGGCTTAATGTGTCTGGGCTTTGTCCAGCCAGCTTGTAAGTGATTCCTTAACTTGCAGATGCTGCTGAGGTTATCCAATTTAATTATAATGTCACTTTACAATTATAAGGGAAAAGAGGTTTTTGCGTTGTCTAATGAATACAAATTGTCTGCAATTTGAAAATACAAAGAAATAAAAATTAACATTTGTCCTCTTTGCCAGAGAATTTACATATGTGCAACTGATACTAGTAAGTAAAATAATTCCATTACCTGAATTCATTAAACACATGTGCTTTTTATTTTGGAGATTGTATATCGTTCTTATTAATAAAATGATATTGTTAGCATTTGCCATTCTGGACTCATTTTTCCCCCTTTGCAGACAGTGTTACTAGGGGTGGAAAAAGCTTCAGGATGAACAAATGCCTGCTGTAGAAATGAATTATATAATTGTGATAATGATTTTCCCTAAAACTCTTCCTGCCAACTGTAACATTTTTCACCTCACCAGGTTTTTGTTTTTTTTAATGTGTGTGTGTGTTCGTGTGTGTGCACATGTTTGTGTGCTGACTTATTTCATGAAAATGTGGAAGTAGTTCCCCATTCCGACAATCTGTTACAAGTTCCTAGTTTGTGGTCGGAGATGATAGAAGCCCATTTTCATTTAATATTCTCCAATCAGAACTTGACAGAGGTATTGCTTATTTTCTCATTTCATCACTGAAGCATGCTGTTGTAGTTTAGTCGCTAATTACTCTCAGACTGAGACGTTCCAAATATCCCCATGGTGGTAATATTTTCCTGCCTGGGTGAGTCATTACGTTGTTTGGCAGCCTGAAACACAAGCCTTCCGTTGCTGGAACGCTACCCCTCATGTAGCGCCACATCCTCCCTTCAGTGCTGTCTGCTCTGCGACTTTGGTCCCGCTGCGACATTTCAAGCTATCCTGTACGCAATCACATTTGCCTGCCTTCTCCCTGACTGATTGGACTGCTGCCAGTTCCCTCTTCAGGGCCAAGGACAGGAGAATGGGGGGTATCTGAATAGAACTGCTTAATGATCTAATGGACCAGAGCCTCTCTCCCGCTGAGAGAGAGGGCTTATTTGTTTGCTGGTTACAGGAAAGGTCAGGGAAATCCTTTTCAACAAAGGCTGTGACAGTGAGAATGTGCAATACCATACATTACTGGTGTTTGAATAACTTAATACCTTGGGTGTACCCCACCCCCCACAACAAAACCAAACACTTTTTGGTCTTTATTTCATTTTCAGTATCCTCCAGATGGCAGAAGATGGAAGTGATGAAGCTTGGGTTCACACAATAGTTTATACCAAATGCCAAATATCAGGAAGCTTCACAGGTACTCAGTTCTGAAGAGTGTGATAAAGTTTGGAAATCTAAAATAGGCGACATTTTCTAAAGGGACTGTTGCGTCGTTATTATATATATAAATGTAATACACACACACTTGTGCACCCCACACACCCCTTCTGGGATATATATCTTATTTTTTAGTAGAACTTGGAAATTTGTCACTTTTGGTTTAGAGATATGTTTCTTAAATAATTTTCCCGGTTGATTTTTCATCTGTTTGCACTACATTAAAATAACCACAAGTAACTATTCACCACAATATACTGGGAAGTTTTGGATAAAAGCCTTTTTAAAACAATTTAAATAAATAAATGCAATGGCATAAAATTGCATTAATAGTGTTTAAGTTATAACATTAAGGATAACATTCTAGGAAAAAGTTTGTATTATATACAGCTGCCATTTTTCTTTATATCTCGGTAAACAGTGCTAGGAACTGTGAAGCAGTTTCTTAGGTGGAGAAATTTATAAAAGAAAACATACTAAAAGGAAAAAAACAACAAACTTAGATGAGTCAGCTATCACACTAGGAGATAATTTGGTGAAAAATTAAGTGACTAGAAGAGATTTCGATTAAGCCATGGAGTATCCAGTTGCTACCAGTGCCTACCTCTATTGAGATGTTTATTTAAACAAAGAAATCATCAAACAATAGTTGAAGGAAGTTTTTCTCCCCCTCCTTTTCCTTTTTTATATTTTCTGAGGAAGGAATAGAGAAGGCAGGAGAGGCTTGTCCCTCCATGTCACGGTTCACCTGCCTTGGAGGTGGAGTATGGGAAGCCTTGCAGTCTGCTCACTCAACTGTATTTGACTAGGGCCGTCAGCCCCTCAGCTTTCACAAGCATTGAATATGTCAAAATCTTTCAGAGAAAGTGTAAATTTTAACTGGGCTGTTTCTGGTTTATATTTAATGCTGTTTAAAAAGCTTCAAGAATGCTGATGTCCAGGAGACTCTCAGATGTGTGGGCTGTGCACCTCTGCTGTGCTGTTGGTGGATGTGTGATTCCAAGCAATTAGAAGAGGAGACAATTGGTGCAGATAATTCCTGCATCTCTAAGCAGCTTGGAGTAGTTTGTAAAGCAACCTGAAATTAACCTTTTCTCCAAACGGGCTGTCTGTGCCTGGAGTAGGATGTTTCCGCTGGGTGTACCACTTTAAAGGAATAACTCTTATGGAAAGTGTAACCACTGATTTCCTTTAGAAGAGTCCATGTTTATTGCTTAATTTTTAAAATGGACTGTGAAATGCCTTATCTGAACAAATTATTACTGTGATTAACATGGTGAAAATTATTTTCTGTAAGTCTGCCTTTCCTTGGCCTGTTAAAAGGCAAATGTTCAGCCAGCTATGGAGGTGGAGGAAGAAGTTGTCTTATTTCCCTTGTGAGAATTCCTGGCCCTGCAGAGGGAGGAGGATCCCTCTAGCACCCACACCTCCTGCGGGAGTGTTTGGCTGGGTGATGCATGGAGAGTCACGGTCTTCATGCCGTTGGTATTATCCAGTTTGTTTTCACTTTTGCTACAGTGAATGTGACAGTGAGAATGTGCAATACCGTATGTTACTGGTGTTTGAATAACTTAATACCTTGGGTGTACCCCACCCCAAACAACAAAACCAAACATATACGAAGAAAGAAAGAAATGTAGCCATAAAATATATAGAAACATTGCCTTCAGGTGCTTGAATTTATTATTTTCTCAAGCTAACGTGTAGAGAATGAAGGGTACAACACCCACGTGTACACACACATGTCCGCCCTGGTTGGAGTTTAGTGATATTAAATGATGTTTTTAGAAGGGACTTGTAGCCTGTGGATTTCTGAAAAAGGGTCCTAGGTCTCTTTCTCAGCTAGTAGCCTCAAACTGTAAAATGCATAGCATCTGAAAAAAAAAAAAAGTATAGCTTAAAGGAGAACTGTTTATCCTTGGTGCCAATTTTCTCTGCATAACATTATTTCCAGAAAATTACTGGGGGAATTTCCTCTGAGGAAAGAGGGGATGGGGGCAGAGGATTGATAAAAATGAGTAGAGAGGAAGACAGACCCTCACATATTGAAGAACAGATTCTGTAGTCGTGGTAGCTGGCAGAAATGTTAAGTGCTTTTCACAGTCAACATTCAAACAGATTATCAGATGGCATATTTCACCCTGTTGTTACTTTAAATGAAGTGACCATGAAATCAACAAATCTGCTGTCAGGTGCCTGTCACTAAGATAGTTCTTTCTGTCACACAATGCCTCACATTGCAGGTAATGTGTTTTTAAGAATCAGTCGTGTGTCACCTCATCAAGTCCTTGTTAAAAAGATGAAATAAGACGGATGGTGTTGTCTACCATGGAGTTGACTGAAATTCAGTAAAATGAAATGTATTGTCCACAAAAACACACACGCAGACACACATACGAAAAAACTTCAAAGAAAACAACCTTGGTACTAAGACTACAATCTCTTATTACTTGTTTGTGGGTCTTTGCTTGTGACCTTAGGATCACTGTGCACTTTCAGTTCTTCATTTAATTCTAGACTTCAAATCAATTAGATTAGATTAGATTTTGAACTCTGTGATGAAGACTAGGCAGGTTAGGTTTATACCACATGGTGTATCGTTCTGCAGAGTAAAAACGCAAAACTGACCTAGGATCTCTTGAACATGCTTGTTTTCCTTCCATGAAATGAAACACCAATTTACTGAGCTATATGGAGTGTCACAGAATAAATTTTTTGAATTTTCTTCCTGCCTTTGGGGGTGTACTCTGGATGTTTGTCATCCTGTCTCAGCTGTCCTTTGGCAAGATGTTCTCAGTATTTTGAAATAATTATAGAAAATGAAAAATCACAAATTTTTCTGAAAAACATATGAACAGTACAATAAGCACCACTGTTTGTATACCAATTGACCATGGTTTTATTCAATCAGAAGCCTTATTCATAAAAGAATACATTTTATCTTTGTAAGTTTGGGCAGGTATATTAGTGGTCATAGTATTATGTTCTCCTAGTAGAATATTAAGTACAACACTGAACTTATATAACCTACAACTTCTGGTCAGAATCATTGATGCCATGGTGCAATAGCTTTTTTTTTTTTTTTTTTTTTTAATACTATTGAACTTGCATCATCTGGATATAACTGGTAGATAATTCAGTAACAATCTTGTTGTAATTTTTAAGTCAAAATCCCAGAGTGTCAGAATGTGGATTGCAATACAAGGTAGTCTTCATGCCTGCATGCATCCATCCTATCAGTCCAACTCTTACTGAGTATTTATTATAGAGCCATACCAGATTCGGATATAACAAAAGTAAAAATAACTACCTGCTTTCCAGGAATTCAGTCTGGTGGTGGAGATAGGAAATTGGTTATTAATACCTGTGAGCGAATATGAAAGGTGTAACTTGGCCTGAGAATGACAGGAAAGACTTCACAACCAAAGTAATCTTTGAGATGAATCTTGAAGGATGAGCGGGAGTTCATCAGAGAGAGAAGAAAGGAAGGGTGTGCATGCCAAGGCATGGAGAGGGAAATGGGCGTGATGTGTTTTGGAAAAGGTTGAATAGTTTGGCTGGACTATATCACAAGGAAGGTTATGTTCCAAAGACTTCATTTTTGAAAGGTCTAGAAAGGGAGCCTGCCTCAGAACAACATCAAAGCATTTGGTGTGTTGATTTGACATACAGTAGTCAGAGCTCTGGTCACATTATAATGTGGGTGTCATTAAGGGAGAATATTGAGCTATTAACAAATCAACCAAAGGTCATTTTAGATTAGAACAGTCACAAGAAAATTGCTATAATTATTACTTACTGTGGATCTTGCCTTCTGATACTTTTTTTTTCTGTTTACGTTTCATATGTTAGCATTGGTCCTTTTACTTATCCCTAGACTTGCAAAGATGAATTTCTAGATGTTCTTCCCCAGGTTGCATTTGTAATGAGACTTGCAGCTTTCTTCACACTTCCTTACAGCTTGGTTGATAAAAATCACAATTTTTAGTGTGTGTGTGTGTGTGTGTGTGTGTGTGTGTGTGTGTGTGGGGGAGAGAGAGAGAGAAATATTCAGCTAGATAATCACACCTGTGGGCTCTTGTACTAACAGAAGTAATATATTTTATTTTTTCTAAATCACTATGTTCCAATTACCATTTGGATTAAAAAATTGCAACATTGAGTTGCCATTTATCCTGTTTAAAGGTCTTAACGATAAGAACTATCATTTGTAGTTTAAATTACCTGATAATATCTTTAGTATTATTTTTGATAGATATTGTACTTATGGAATAAGTTGACAAGTGTATTTTACTTATGCTTGTGGTTATTGATTTTTCCAGCCTTTGACGTGAAGCTGTGTACTTGAATGTATGTGGAATAATTAGCATTTTTATCAGATGTTGTGAGGACGATTGAAACAAAATCAAATGGAAAACAAAGGCCTTAGAGAGAGCTACATACATATATGCACAACTTTTAGGGGAGTGGGAGAAGCCATTTATAATTTTATTAACTCATAGACATTTGAGGTTATGATTCCTATCATTCGTTATTATACATACATAGAATCATGATGGTTAGTCCTTGAATTGTGGTATTCATTTAAAATATTCTAGTGTCTTAAAGTGTTTATTGGGAATTATGGAACTTGCTTTTCCTGTCCTGAAATGGGCTTATGAAAATGCATGAATGCTCTTGTCATTTGAGGTGGCAGGGGGTGTTTTTGGCAGTACAATAAGTTTTTTCCTATAAAGAATAGCTAAGATATAACAGTGAAGTGTCGGAATGCATGGAGATCAGATTAAATGTATTTGAATTAGTATCTCTATGGGTTTTATATCTCAAAGTCAAAATAGTCATTCTCATCAGATAAAAATATTCTTGACTGGAGAAACTCTGATCCAGAAACAATCTATCATTTGAATCCCCTCATTGTAATATGAATGGATATTCAAGTTCTGACACACTGAGAGTTAATGCTGTAGCCCAGCGGTTTATTGAATCACAGTGGCATCTAAAGTGATCCTCTAAGAGAGAAACTAGTCAGAATAAGTATTTAGATACCAACTACCAGGGCACCTCGCTATAATACAATTCCCAGTGGTGGAATTTGTAAATGAAATGTCTGTCCTTTTCCTCATCCAGGCAGTGCTAGTTACTGAAGTGCAGAAGTCTTTGCTGTAGGCACTCTTTAAGGTCCTGTGAATATAAAATGGTTATAATGTTATAACAAAAATTGGTGTCCATTCCATCAGTAGCTGTGACATCAGTAGGTATTTGCAGCTAAGAGGCCCATTGAAATTACTTGATACTATCCTTGCAATTACTTTACATTATCAGAACTTGAACTTGACTCACTCTACCATATCAAACTTTGGGGATTATTCCTTAAGTAATGATTGGTTACTGGAAGCATCATACCAGAAAATCACGTTCAATTTGGGATTTAAAAAATAGCAGTCTCTATAAATCATGACATATTTTTATTTAAGCATCCCTTTTGGTCACATTGCTAATTTTTTTTTTTTGCATTGTTTCTCTTTACCTTTCAAACATTACCCATAATTCATTGAACTCTATTCAAGGTCTCTCTGCAAGGCAATATTTCCAATGTACACATAGCCTGAGGTATGGCATTTTTCTTCCTGTTGATTTATATTATTTGGATGTTTTCTGCCTTTTAACATTTTTTCTTTGGGTTTCAAGATATTATGTATGGCATTATTTGATTGAACTTAATAGACCACTTTGTAAATAAGTATCTGGCTATAGGTTGTTAGGTGATAATAAGTATTATTTTAGATCAATCCAAAGGGTTTGTCCAAACATGAAATATTAACTTAGTAATAATTAGATACAGACTATGTGCATTTTTGATATAAACATTTGTTGTAATTTTTTTTCCAGAAATTGTGAATTAACTTCATTTTCCCATAGTGGAAATAACAAGGTTTTCAACTAACACAGAACAGTTAAAATACTAGCTCTTGAAGGAGCTACACAGACTAGGTATGTGACCTTGAATGACTTGGCTAAATTATTTGAACTTCAGTTGGCTCCACTGTGAAATGAGGATAGTAATGTCTATAAGGTTGGGATAGGAATTAGAGATAATATGTAAGAAGGACTCGACACATGGTGAGGATCTATACCCGGTGGTGGTGGTGATTATTTGAAATTACTTTTTTCAGTTGGCTTCTGAATACATGTAAAAAATACTCTCAATTGGATAATAGATTATCATCTAAATATAGACTGTTATCTATCCATATAATGAATGGTAAGTCTACATCCGGATATTGAAAACATATTGAATGGATTCCAGAAACACCTGGACCTCCACAATTTGAATAGCAAGGGGAACCTTCTGCCTTTACTGTCTGACCATTAACAAAATTTGGCCTGGTTTGCTCACCAACTCAATCCTAATTTGTGTTGAAAGAAAGCCTGTCTTTAAAAAGAAGAAAGAGTAATAGCTCCATGCATTAATCTTAATTTTGTGGTTTCTATTGGCTGGCTAATATTTGTTAAAGACTAATAAAAAATAGAAACCAAAGTCCATGCTTTCATGAGGGTTATAATGTGCTTGTAGCAAACAGTCTTCAGTGAAAGAGCTAAATAACAAGTGCATATCATCAAATGGCAACATGGCATGATTAATAACTATATGTGAAAATACTAAAGGGGTACAGAGAAAAACAGAGATGAGAGTGGGCAGTGATTGATGTGGGGATGCTTCTTGGAGGAAATAATTAAAACTATTGTCAGGTAGGTAAGGAAAAAGACATCTATGAAAAGCCAGGCTGGTGGGTTGTCTCAGGAAGCCAGCAAACAAATGTCTTTCTGGAATTTATGTGAAATATTAAGTAGTTTTAAGAAAAAAATACAAAAATATGTGTGAATCTTTGTTTGCCAAAATTTTGAAATGTTATTCAGTAGATGATATGTATTAGTTCTAGGTTTCTGAGCAATAGATTCTTTATTGCGTTTCCTTGATACCAAACTTGAGAATGTGTGAGAGAGTAATATGCAGGCATGTGTGTGCCAAGGGAGGACGTTTTGCATGAGATTAGAAGAGAGAGAGAGAGAGTGTGTGTGTGTGTGTGTGTGTGTGTGTGTGTGTGTGTGTGTAGTTGGGAGGGTAACAGTGAGAGAGATAAGTAGCTCCCGTTCAGCAGGATGTAAGAGGCACAGGGTCCTACAGATGAACAGGAAGAGAGAGGCTTCAGTTAGGGTAAGAGGTACAGTGTATGTTCTGGGAGGAGATCGAGGATGGGGAGAGTTCATTTTCGGTGGAATGGATGTTAGAGGAGGATTCATCCAGGGGAAAGGCCATGGGGGTAAGGTAGGCTGGGGTGAGGAGTGGAGATCCATAAATGAATGAGAGTAAGAGGAGACCAGAGGGGGATTGCTTTTTGAATTTTGTCAAACTCCAGAAGTGAAAGCTGTGCATGAGATGTATTAGTCTCAGGTTTCCCAGCTATGACATAGAGCAGTTTTTGTGCCAGAACTGGCTAGGCTCCTAGTTGGTGACAGTGCCTGGTTTATTCATTTATAACTCAAGGTATGTGGAGCAACATTGTCTCAACAAAGTTAAAATTGTGACTTCCTTCTGCAGTTTTAAAGACCACTTTCATGTAAGAAATTATCTTTCATACATTAAAGCTTAACTTTTTCTCCATTTTTTTCTTTTAGGTAGAATTAATGATTCCCAGAATCATCTCAGAGAAAATGGAGCTCACTGAGCATTTCCATTAATATATATCAGTTACCTTAATTGCAAAATTGTGCCTCAAATCTTAGCTCAGCAATTCAAAGTTTGCATAACAGGTTTGATATGAATGAAGTCAATGGATATTTTTTAAATCATGCATGGGCTTCTGTATTGAATTCTCTGCTGAAATTGAAATCACCTTGAAAGTGGAAAATGTATGAACAATGATAGATTTCTCTATCTAGCATTACCTAAGTTTGGCTGTGCAAGAAGATCACAGTACTGGGGGAATTTACGAGGCATCTTGCAGCCTCAAAGAGACACAGGCCCTTCAGATTTATCATGAGCTCAGATTGTACCTCTTGAGATGTTACTTCTAAGCCCTAAATAATTTCCTATAGCTCTAGGCATGGAAATCTATGCTAATTTCCATTATTATATTAGCCTCAGTATTGACTAATAAAATAAAATTAATCCCTTTTACATCAGACAAGCCCTTGTTACATCATTTCTTATCTAGACTGTTGAGTATCATGAGGAGAAATACAGCCTGTCTTGAACCATCACCAGAAAAAAGTTGCAGGCCCTCTTGTGCATGTGTTAGCATAAAGAAAGCATGTCATGTACTCTTAGAGCTAAAAGGGAGGTTAGAGGCCAATTGCTTGCTCTCCAATCTAAAACAGGAATCCCCTTTTTAGTACCCCCAGGAGTAAGCCAGTGTGGCAGGTATTCACTCAATCTAAGGACGAGCAGTCCTACAAAGACCTCAGAATTGTAAAGGACTGAGCTGTAATGTGGTTATTTAAGCAAAATATGGGAAATAAGTGGAAGAGGAAGTTTTAATAGGTCACTTCTTAAGTTCCCTCTAAAATTCTGTAATTTCATAAAGCATGCTCCTTCAAATTTGACTTCATTGTCTAACAAAAGGAAGAAGGAAGGAAAGAATAGTAGCTTGCTGAAGGATTTAAGAAAGCAAAAGAGGTTACAATGAAAAAGAAAACGTAATAATGAGAGCCTAGCTTTCCCTTTTAAGAACACCTGAAATGGTAAGTGAAGAGTATAGCAAATAACTTTTCAGTGCTATTAATGATTAAATAACATTAGCTTTTCCATGGCAAAAATATTTCATCACAGCAGGCTACACATTCTGAGCAGTATATCCTCTGTTTGGCACTATGACTGAGTGCTTTCGTGGTACTGTTTTCTTCTAGTGATCCCAACTCTATGAAGTAAACATTCTTATTATCCCACTTTACAGGTGAGTAAACCAAGGCTTAGCAAGGCTGAGTAGCTTGTTTGAAGCCAACAACCAGTGAATGGAAGGGCTAGAATGCAAGCCCAATTGATATGGTTTGGCTGTGTCCTCACCCGAATACCACCTTGAACTGTAGTTCCCATAGTCCCCACGTGTCATGGGAGGGACCCGATGAAAGGTAATTGAATCATGAAGGCAGTTACCTCCACACTGTTCACATGATAGTGAGTTCTCATGAGATGTGATGGTTTTGGGAGGGGCTTTTCCCCTTTTTCCCCTCTTCCCCTTTTGCTTGTTATCCTCTCCTGCCATCATGTGAATAAGGATGTATTTATTTCCCCTTCAGTCATGATTATAGGTTTCCTGAGGCCTCCCAGCTATGCTAAACTGTGAGTCAATTAAACTTCTTTCCTTTATAAATTACCCAGTCTTGGGTGTGTCTTTATTAGCAGCATGACAATGGACTAATACACCAAGGCATCAGCTAACAACTACTATAATATGAACCATAACAAACAAAAGGAAATATTTATGCAGGAGAATACCCTCATTCTTAAACCATGCATGTTGAAGTGTAGGGGTAAGATATCATGATGTATTTTTATATGATCCATGATCCAGCAATTCCTTTTCTGGGAATATGGCCAAAAGAATCGAAAGCAGGGTCTTGAAGAGATGTTTGTAAACCCATACTTATAACAGCATTATTCACATTAGCCAAATGGTGAAAACAACCCAAATATTTATTGACAGATGAATAGATTTTTTAAAATTTGGTATATACATATAAGGGAACATTATTCAGCCTTAAAAAGGAAGGAAATTCTGACACATGCTACAACTGTGAACTTTGAAGACATTATGCTAAATGAAATAAGCCAGTCACAAAAAGACAGGTACTCTATGTATTAGGAACCTAGAGTATTCAGATTTATAGAGATAGAAAGCAGAATAGTGGTTGCCAGAAACTGAGGGTATCGAGGAATGGGGAATTACCATTTAGTGTGTATTGAGTTTAAGCTTTGTAACACGAAAAGAGTTCTCTGATTCACGATGATGAGAGTTTACTTAACATTACTGAATTGTGCACTTAAAAACAGTTAAGATGGTAAATTTTGGCTGGGCGCAGTGGCTCACTCCTGTAATCCCAGCACATCAGGAGGCTGAGGCAGGTGGATCACTTGAGATTGGGAGTTCGAGACCAACCTGACCAACATGGAGAAACCCCGTCTCTATTAAAAATACAAAAAAATTAGCTGGGCATGGTGGCACGCGCCTGTAGTCCCAGCTACTCGGGAGGCTGAGGCAGGAGAATGGCTTCAACCCGGGCGGCGGAGGTTGCAGTGAGCCAAGGTCGCGCCACTGCACTCCAGCCTGGCGCCTGGTGACTGAGTGAGACTCTGTCTCAAAAAAAAAAAAAAATACAAAAATTAGCTAGGCGTGGTGGCAGGCACCTGTAATCCCAGCTACCCGGGAGGCTGAGGCAGGAGAATCGCTTGAACCCAGGAGGCGGCGGTTGTGGTGAGCAGAGATTGCGCCATTGCATTCCAGACTGGGCAACAAGAACAAAACTCAGTCTCAAAAAAAAAAAAGAAAAAATATGATAAATTTTATTTATACCTATTTTAGCACAATTTTTAAAAATGTCATTATGTTTATAATTTACCTTCCATTGTTGCCCAAAAAGTGTGAGTATGTGTACGTGTTTGTGTCTATAGACTAAGCAACTAGTGCCAAAGGTGAATAATTGTTGAATCAAGGTAGACAGTATATGGGTGTTTACTACAATATTATTTTCACTTTACTTTTGGAAATTTTAATAAAAGTTGGGAAAAATGTATAGTCATAATAGACAAATATAATTACATCCTTAATAGTTAGAGCATATTAACCAAATAATATCCTTCAAGTTACAACTTAAATCTTCTAAGACACTTTCTGACTATTCTAATTCCTACTACTTTCACTTTTTTAATGTAAATAAGAACTCTTAGAATCTGTAGTGTTATATCCTCCAGTTGTACTGTGCACGTTAGTTTTAGTTACCTCATGCTATATAACAAAGGACCCCAAAATAAGTCTCTTCCAGTAATAGTGATTTAATATTGTTCATGGTATGTGGATTGACTGGAGGGTTTTCCTGTTAGTCTTACCTGAAACTGTGTGACGGCATTCACCTGGCACATGGGCTGGGCTTGTCAGTTGAGTGTGTAGATTTTTCTGCATGTAGCCTCTCTACTTGGATAGTTCGGGCTTTTTTGTAACAGAGGTCTCCGAGTGGTGAGACTTCTTATGTGGCACCTGGCTTCTACCAGAGCAAAAGCAGAAGTTACCTGGCCATTTAAAGGCTAGGCAGGAGCTAACACAGTGTCGCTTCTACCCCTTTCTATTGGTCAGAGCAAGTCACAAGGCCAGCCGAGAACCGAGGGAAGGCAAAATGACCTCATGATGGGAAAAGCAACAAATAATTTGCAGCCATCCTTAGTCTGCCAAATATTTAAAACTACAATTAAAGTGCTGTCTGATCTATCAGATGCTATCATATAAATTGTAATGGTGAGTAAGAGGCAGCCCCTGCCTTCATGCCATGACAGAAGGAGAGAAGGAAAGTGGCGTGTGTGAAGTACCTGTGTGAGGCCCTGTGCTGGTTACTTATCCTTAACAAAATTCTAGAGGGAGTGAGTTATTGTTTCTGTTTTACTGGTTAAGTAGCTGAGGCTCTATAGGATTGGAAAAAAAAATCCGTTCATCTAAAGTGCACAGAGGAAAGTTCACTTTTCTTTGTGCTGTTTCCTCTTTACCTGATGCACAGGACAACCTCCCATAATCCCCCAACACCAATAGGACCAAGGTTGGGAAACCCCACACAGAGCACTTGTCACATTGACTTATCAGTTGTTTGCATGTCTGCCTCTCCAGATACATTATAAACTTTGTGTGAACATGTTTAATTTTCATCCTTATACTACCAGTTCATGGCATGTCGTGGGTATTCAAGAAATGTTCTCTGACTGAATGAATCAAAGCCAGACTATGACCAATGCCTATGGGAGGTATAACTAAAGCAGGGGTAGAGTTTAAGGGAAAGAGAGTCCTTCCTAGTGTGCCTGGTCATTCAGGAAGGAGTTTGTAGAGGAAGTAGGGTTGGAGAAGCCATCAAAGATAGGGTATAATGTCAGTTGGTAGAAGAGCACTTTGCAGAAAGGGAATAGCATGAACATCATTTGGGGTGAAAGAAAAACACTGTGTGCTTAGGTAAGAGAGTTGTCTAGTGTTGCTGGAGCATGGTTCCTGTAAAGGAAGAATGAGAGAGAGGACTGACAGTTGGGCTTGGAATGACAGCCTGGAGAGGATACATTTCTATTTAGTATTCAGTGAAGAAAATTAGAATGTTTTTGATTTGGGGAAAGATTAGGGTTGTTCTTAGACAGATTGCTCTGGTAACAAGGTATCAGAGAGACCAGAAATATAGACTGGTTGAACAGTCATTGCTCTTGTTCAGGTCATGAGCATCTCCTCAGACACGGTGCCATTGAGGCAAAAAGGAGAACGTGGACACAGGATGTGATTTGACTCCCCGTATAGATGGCATGCTGGGTGAAGACAGGAACCGTGATGTTTACACCTGTGTCACCCACAGAACCTGACGTGGCAGAGGGAAGCACATTCAGTGAATCTTCAATGCATACATGAAGCAGATGTCATTTGCTAAGACTCATTTCTATACATAAGTAGGGAAATTAATTTCATTTCTTTGTAGGAAAGTAAGGCATGTATTTGTGGATTGACTAGCATTTTGTTAATTCATTTTGTAGTGGTGAGATAGATGGTTAGATGTATATACCTCAAACAAAATAAGGAGATGACAGTTCGAAGGACTGAGTTCAAGGCTGGCTAGAACATCCTCCAGCCTCTCCAACTGGTGACTCCATGCTGCATGCTTTCCTTGTCCTACAAACTGCAGAGAACATTGCTTCTCAGAGTGATGCGAAGCACCACACTAAGATGAGTTTCTTTCACCTTCGTGTATTTATTTTGTTATCAGGGCTTTGCACACCTCCCCTAGGGTGGAAGAGGTAATTAAATTTTAGTATAAAAGACTTCCTACCAGACATCAGGCTTCATGGGGGAATAAAAGTAAATAATAGACAGCAAGGAATATCAACCAATGATTAGAGCCCATTCTGCTTAATTAGTTCAAAATAACTTCAAGGCAAGATTGTACAGATTTGTAGATACTCTAGAGTTGACCAATACAGCATGGGATTCAAAACACGATGGGATTTATCCTCAAGAGGTACTATGGGCTGGAAAACAATGGGAAATAGAGTGTTCCGGGTTCTCTTTTTGGCTTTTTCAATAACTCCTGAAGTAACCCATGTAAGGCATACCTCTGTTGTTATTCTCCAGCCTCATTATGAGTAAGAATAAAACAATATGGCCCTTACACTCTGCTTGGGGAAATGTGAGGGTTAATGTACTTGATGTCCATAGGCATAATAACACAGCAGAAAGACAGCATGGGGTTTGGAGCCAAACTGCCTGACCCTTGGTTTTGCCACTTCCTGGCTGAGTCACCTTGAACAGATGACTTGGCAGGTCTCAGCCTCAGTTCCTCCACTGTAAAATGGAGTTATTGATTATCACAGCCTCTTTGTGTGTGGTGATGCATGTAAAGCTCTCACAAGAGAGCTGAGCACAAAGTAGGTGGTCAATATGTAAGTCTCTACTATTAGTCACTGTTACTGTTATTTTATTTAGGTGCATATATGTAACATAAGGCAATATATAGGTGATATTGTCCAATAACTGGAAAGTTCTTGACACAGGCAAAAATCAACTGCGTTACTAGTCTCACAAACGAAAATTCTATGAGTAGCCTTGAGAAACAGAAAGGATTTAGACAGATAAGAGGTGGCTGGCGTTCCGCTCACAGCTGACAAACCTGCAAGACTGAATGAGCCAGTCAGATTTTGTGAGAGGGGAAGGGGTCTGGTTCTGCCAGAGATGGGTTTGCTTTGCAGAGCAGTAGAAATATAAGCCCTCTGAGCACAAGGACCTTTTTGCCTCCATAGCGGCTTCCTAGTATAGTGCCATGAATACGGTAGACATTTAGCTAAAGGTTTATTGATTAAATTGGACCAAGACTGATGAAAATTACTGACAGTGATAAAATCAAGTTGCCGTTCAGTGAATTGTAGTGCCAGCAGGGTTTGATGCTGTGAAATGTTTCTGACTCCCATTGCCTTTGTTTTTACCCTTCGGTTAAAGGCATCTGCCTAGGTTGATGTGTTGTGGTAACAGAACTGTAGAATGATTGATTGTATTTTTTTATCTATAAACTGGCTGCCAAATTATAAGACTGGTATTCAGATCTACTTTTTGCATTTTTGAGCAATTACGTTTTTGCTGATTGTTTTGTATAAGTATGGGTTTGTGTATCCTATGTATATATGTGTATATGTTACATATATATATATACACCTTCATATGTGTGTGTATGTGTAAAGGTAAACATTTTTTTAAGCAAAATTTGAAAGAAGTCTGTCATTGAAGTTCCCTCATCCTTGCCTTTTTGCTAAACGTTTGTTTTTTTAAATTCCCATTTTCATAGGCCTGGGCTCTCTCCCTGTTTTCATCTCATTTCTAACTAAAAATTCCTATGAGCTCATAATAATTGATAGGTAAAACTACAGTAGGTGAACCAGAAACAAAAAGGTGGATAGAGCCAAAGGAACAACTTGGTAATGGTGAAATTTCAGATTGTAGAAGAGGTGTTTTGGTGTAGGACATCCTTCCCCTTAGGTAGCATTCTACTCTGACCATGGAGATATAGGTACTTTCTGCCTATTTGCACATCTGAGCCTCTTGATAAAAATCATCAGAGATTTTTCTGACTTAGCTAATCAGAAAGTGCTACTACCTAGTACTAGAGGTTCTGCCTGTAAATTAAGTTTGTTTCTTCTCTTTCACAGGTCACCATCACTTCTTTCTACTAAGACATAGCTCCTGAAAGAAAGGGGCCATATGTAACTCATTTAAGTTTGCCTGGCTTACAGTAGCACCTGACACATGCAGGTACTCAATAATTATTTGTTGAAAGAATGCTTTACAGCGCATCAGGCTCTCCAAGACTATTCACCCAAAGGTCTCTCTGGGACAGCCTAATAGACTATGAGCTATTGTCTCATTGATCTACATATTTTATGTACATCCCTCACACCTCCTCTCCTGACTTTACAGAGTGTTCAGTGATGTTTGTGGAGAAAGGAAGAAACAATTTCATAATGAAAATAATTTCTTTCTCCTTTGTTGGATGTCTTCTTGATATTCTCAGAGAAAGTGTTATTGACTATGAAGAATGTCAAATAAGTAGCAGAGAAAAAATGTTGCTGAAATACTCCAATCAGTCATCCCAAACAACTTTTTACCTTTACTCTGGCACTGACCACGATGTTCAGTAAATAGTTGCTGAACTAGTGAATATTTGGAAGATGGTAACAACTCTGTATGTTATGTTTCTTATAAAATTTTAATTGAGCATCAGTGTATGAGGAATTATGTAAATGCGGACACTTAGAATCAAGGTGAAGGGTGTGGTGGAAAAGGACTCTTAGAATACAAGTGTCACTTGCTGTAACACTCCTCATGATGATTTCAAAAGCATGGGAACAACTATAGGGAGAAAAGTTTACTGTTCAATTTACATTAAGAAGTAATACTGTATAAATTTGGAGGAAAAGGGCTTACACCATTATTTAGTAAAATTAAAGAATTCTATGGCTTAATACATCATCCTAGTATAAATTATTCTTCCTCTTTAACTTCTCAAGACAGGCAGGTAGCATGTTCTTGTCTTCCTATGTGAACCTAGTATCCATTCCTAACATAATATTCCCACTCTGTTTTTGTAATTAAAACATCATTTATACTGAGAATAATTAAGACAACTGTACATTTGATTTTAAAATCAGTTTTGAGTATTGTGCCTTGTCAAGCTACAAGAATGGTTCTGCAGCTTTTACAACGTAGCATTAAGAAGCAGACAGTGACCGCAGGCACCTGAGTGGAAGGTTTGACAGTATGATAAATTAGGAATGACACTTGCCAAAATGGCTGTCCTTCCTGCAGTCTGCCAGTGGAGCATTTGCACACTGTTAATTGAATTGGCAATTTGTGTAACAGTGCCTGCCCCTGAGCTTTTGTAACGCCGGATCTGCCATTTAACTCTGATAATCCAGGACTTGGGAATAAGGACGAAAAGCTTCACATGATATTACTGCAGATTTAAAATGACAGTCGGGGACCTTCTTGCCAATTTCCCATTAAATGAGAAATAATTAACAATAGCAATAACAAAGTCTTATAAAGCTGGAAAGTTAAATTGACTTTTCAGCACTAGTATTGTACAAAATTGCTTCTAGTGTGATTATCGGATTGCCCTTTCAGGATTATGTACCCTAAATAGTATCATACGATGAACCAAACACAGCGGTTTTGTGAGCTAACCTGTTTTATGACTGCGAAAATCTTCTGATTATCTACAGGGATTGTGTTGTCATTAAAATTTTGTTTTATGCTATAAGATTTCATAGAGATAGAGAACTTAATGAAATAGAGATTTCTGTTTCTTTACTTTTGATAGTTATTTATAGCTACAACAAAATTTGTATTGCAAGTTTTATAGAGTGGTATATATGGCTCTTTTGGTGTCCTTCTTTGATGCTTTCCAGAATTTTGAGAACTCCTGAATATTTGTTTTTTGTGTGTGCTTGCTACCATCATATTTAGAATAATGATTGAGAATAATACAGATTCTCAGTGTGTAGGATTCTTTTGAAAATTCAAAATATGTTTTCATAATTTTCAAAGCCCTCGATGTTATAGTTCATCACTGTTATTGTTTGTTTAGTTCTAAAGTTGTCTTTTGAGGTTGTGCTGAGTTAGTTATATTAGCATGAACAGGGATGATATTTACCTGGTATACTCTGTGTGGCCATGCCCACCGGGTACAGTCAGTCATCTATAGTTAAATAATTTGACTGTCACTTTCAACCATGTACTCATATGTGGATAGTGGCTAGGTAAGGAGTGAACACCAGATCAGCTGGGAAGGTTCGATGAACCAGTGTTTTTTTAATTTAATTTTTAATTTTTATGGGCACACAGTCAATATGTATACTTATGGGGTACATGAGATGTTTTGATATAGGCATGTGGTATAAAAGAATCACCTCATTGAAAGTGGGGTATCTATCCTCTCAAGCATTCATCATTTGTGTTAAAATCCATCCGATTACACTCTGAGTTATTTTAAAATTTACAGTTGGCTGGGTGCAGTGGCTCACGCCTGTAATCCCAACACTTTGGGAGGCTGAGGCGGGTGGATCACTTGAAGTCAGGAGTTCGAGAGCAGCCTGGCCAACATGGTAAAACCACGTCTCTACTAAAAATACAAAAATTACCAGGTGTGGTGATGGGTGTCTGTCGCTTACTCCAGAGGCCGAGGCAGGAGAATCGCTTGAACCTGGGAGGTGGAGGTTGCAGGAGCCAAGATTGCACCACTGCACTCCAGCCTGGGTGACAGAGCAAGACTCCATCTTAAAAAAAAAAAAAGAAAAAGTACAATTAAGTTAGAACATGGTCACCCTGTTGTGTTATCTAATAGTAGGTCTTATTCTGTCTGGGTTTTTTGGTACCCATTAACCATTCCTACTTCCGCCCGCAGCCCCCAACTACCCTTTCTAGCCTCTGGTAACTATCCTTCTATGATAAGCCAATCTAATGGCAAGAAGATTATGTTTTCAAAGATTTTAAAGTTATTCTTTACTATCAACCCTCAGTTACCAAGTGTGGTTATATTAGTATTCTTTAAAGTGTTTGATCAAGAAGGGAGAAGAGTTTCCTTAAATAATTAGGGTATTCGAGAATAGGATGGAAACTTCTGTTTTATTTGTTATAGTGGTTTGAAAATAAGACAGTTGTTTTGTTTTTTAGAATTTGCTTCCCCCCACCCATAAGTAAATTTTATTTAAGGTGATGACTCAATGTATGAATGGAAATGTCCAGATAGAGTAAGAAACAATCAACTGCAGTGCAGGACAGACACAGGGCTCATCCGTGTCGAGATTATATTTAAAACCTAAAGCTATGGTGAAATGGAAAAAAGCAGAGACACAAAGTGTTACGAGCATTATCTGTGGCTTCAGAGGGAGTAACAGTCAGTGAAGGAAGCAGAGAATGCAGAAGAAAATAGACAACAGGTGAAACCAAATTTTAAAACCAAAAGCATTGTATTTGGAGTCAGAACAGCTGGCTGTTTTTATACTTTGGCTCTGTAAACTTTGGCAAGTCAGGAAGTCCTTTCAGGGCCTCCATCTCCTTACCAGAGAAATGCGGACCAATAAAGCTTGTTTTCGTTTGCTTTTTAAATCTCACAAGCTTTTTGTGCATGCGTGACAATTAAATGGATTATTATATGTAGAAACTTTGCAAATTATAAAACATGAAAATTTAACCTACCAGTGTAAGTATCAATACAGTAAGAGTATAATTTAGAGAGAAGTGGTCAAAATTTTGAAAAGCTGTGGCACTGGGAAGGAAAATGAGCAGGAAGAATGCCCAACAGACATGGGCAATGGGAAATGTTGTCTCTTGTACCACCAAGAGAGTTTGTTTCTGATACAATGGCAAGGACAGACCACAGGTTCCAGAAATTTGCAGAGGAACTGAGTTTGCAAGGACATGTTGGCAGCAGGTGTACATGTCTAGGCGGTGGTGGATGTTCACTGTTGTTCTCGGAACAGTGGGGGATGTATGTGCAAAGAACTGACATGCTCGAAGACAGGATAGGGATATGACATAGAAATTCCTGCATTTCTATAATTCAAATGTCTCTGAAATTGTAAATATGTGTTGTAATTGATGTATATATTTAATATAATAGTGTTTCTTTTTTTCTAGGCAAGCTGATAGTAAATCGATGACATATTTAAACATCGATAGCGTTTTAGAATTGCTGCAATTTGGCAAAATGTTAATATAGATATAGCTTGCTAACAGCTGGTTTTGATTATTTAATTACCCAAATGTTTGAAAGGCTTCTGTACCTCTCCTCATCCAATGTTAGATATTATTTTATTCACTTATTGAATGCACTATCATATTGAATGCATGCTATGTATGACGTGCTGTGCTAAAAGTCGTATGTACATAAGCTTATTTAATCTCAACACCAGGAAGTAAGAACTGTTTTTAGCTCCAAAATTCTATCTGAGGAAACTGAGCCTCACAGGTTGTGTTAAATACCTGGCTTAAATACAGATTACTTAAATACAAATTCTGATGCTAGGTTAGATGTTGTGAAGAAAACAACGATACACATGAAGTGATCGCTTCCTCTGGGATATGGTGCAGGAACCTTAAAGCATATATTCAGAAAATAATCATGCAAAGAAAGCTATATTACATTATAGCACTGTAAATGCCACAGCAGAGCCACAGGCAGTCTAGAAGGATTCCAAGAAGAGAGAAATTATTTCCAACTAGGAAATAAGGGGAAGTTTCTTCATAGAGAGGAGTAAAATTTGAACAGGTAGAGATGAGAGGGATGGTACTGCAGGTAGAAAAAAATCAGATAAGTAAAAGAATGGAAGCATTAAAACACTATGCATGTTACGGAAACATGAAGTTACTGCAGTTGGCTGGACTGGAGAGTGCATGAAGAGGAATAGTGAGAAATAAAGACAAAATAATTAATCAGTGCCTTTCAAAAACATACCACCCAATGTTTTATTAGTATAATTATGAGTCCACCAATAATCAGGTTTCTTTGTTTCTGCCAGTATTTTGGTTTCATATCTCTTAGCCACATGGTAAAACCATCTCCTCCCTGTGTCTATGATCACACACTGGGGCCTGAGGGGTTGGGGGCTAGGGGAGGAATAGCAGGGAGTGGGAGGATTGGGGGAGGGATAGCATTAGGAGAAATACCTAATTACATGACTGGGCAATGGATGCAGCAAACCACTACCATGGCACGTGTATACCTATGTAACATACCTGTACAATCTGCACATACATACATACATACCATCTCTGGGATTAGGGTAGCTTTTAAATTTCTTCTCCATTATTTTATGTTTTCCAAATACTCAACAATTCTATTGTCACTAGAAATAATTATGATGGATGTGTTTTAAAAGTGTAATGGACATAAAAAGTTGATTTTAAGAAGTTTAGTGGAAAAAAAACTTATTTTTAATAGTGATGTTGAGCTATCATTTTATGATGGAAACTTTAGGATGAAATTGCCCGGGCTGGGCTCCAAGGGATCCGAACATGGTTCTTCTCATGTTTGGGGATTCTTTTGTGACTGTGGTTATCACTTTTTCTTTTCTTCAATGATACGTGTATCTTTTTAATTTTCTTCTATGTTTTCTTATTTACCAGTGTTTTGAGGTTAGGCTTATCTGCATATTCTTATTTGTTCACTTTATTAAAATAGCTTTATTTACTTTCCTTATTTTTTCTCCATTTTATTTATTTATGTTTTTACCTTTATTTTCTATTTTCTTTGTTCCTTTGGGTTTTCTCAGTTGTGCCTTTCCTAAATTCTCAAGATGAATACTTACTCCTTTAACTTCTGTGTTTCCTGAAATTCGTATTTATAGATAGGTGTGTATTTCCCCCTAAGTACGGTTTTAGTGGTGTCCCACAAATTTTGACATAGGTTTTTCAACATTATTCCTCTCAGAATCATTTGAGATCTCTTATTTGATTTAATATGTAACTCAAAAGATTTTTAGTGGTTTCTTGTCTAAGTTCCAAACATGTAAGGACTTTTTTCTCTATTTTTTGGCATTAGATTGTATTGCTCTCTGCACATTATTCCTTATCACTCAGGTAAATGTTACCATCAAAACTCCCTAAATTGATAGCTCAGGTATGACATTTTTCTACTTGCCCTAAGGAATGGACACATCCATTCACACAGCAGATACTTGTTGAGCATATGCTGCAAGGCAAGCCCTACCCCACCCCCAGCCCCACCCCACCTTCTTCTCCCTGCTCCTTGGCTTTCATTTAGCTGGAGTGGGGTGGGAGGACAGACAGCAGTGAACAAGTATCTCTACCAGTGAACAAGCAAATCCACCACCAGTATGACTTGCGGTAGTGATAAGTACGATAAAGAAATGAAGCCTGTGCTGTTGTGATAGAGGTAACCTACTAGGGACAGATGTGCTACTTTTGATTGGGTGGCAACGAAAGCCACTCTGGGTTGGCATTTGGATTGAGAAGCAGAAGGAGCCAGCCACAAGAAGTCTGGAGACAAAGCAATCAAGTGGTAGCAGCAAACACAAATTCTCAGGTGAAAACTAACTTGGTGTCTTCCAGGAGAATTGAAAGAAAAAGGAACCAGTGTAGTTTGAGAGTAGAAAGTGAGAGGATAGTCTCAGGGGAGGTTGGTGGGGTGGGTAGCGGCACAACAGAGTAGGCAGGGGCACGATCCTTCACCCTTCTAGGATGGGGCATGGTTGGGTTCTATTCTAAGTATGATGGGAAGCCCTTGTTGTAAATACAGAATTATAATAAAGAAACCTTTAGTAAGTAAGCCCTTTTCATAAGCTTGTTTTGAGGGTTAAATTTGGAGTGTGTGTGTGTGTGTGTGTGTGTGAGAGAGAGAGAGAAGTACTTAAAACAATGCCTGCAACATACGTGTTACATTAATGTATATTATTGTTCTGTAGCAATGAACAACGTTTTATCCCTTGTAGATGCTTTGACACATATTAGGAAAAACAAATACTTCCCTGAATAAATAAAAAACATACTGCATGGACTTTGGGAGGCTGAGGTGGGCGGATCACTTGTCAGGACTTCGAGACCAGCCTGGCCAACATGGCGAAACCCCAGCTCTACTAAAAATACAAAAAGTAGCCAGGTGTGGTGGTGCATGCCTGTAGTCCCAGCTACTCAAGAGGCTAAGGTGGGAGAATCACTTGAGCCTGGGAGGTGGAAGTTGCAGTGACCGAGATCACACACTGCACTCCAGCCGGGGCAACAGAGTGAGACTTCGTCTCAAAAACAGTAACAACAATAACAAAACACTGCACAAATATGCTTACTCAAATTCCTCCCCTTTAAATTTGTTGGTTCTTAAAAACATTTGTGTTCTCTGAATGATCTCCAGGTTCATGTTAGTACACTTGCTGTGTGACCTTGGGCAAGTCACTCTTACAGAGCTGTTGTGAGGATTAAGTGAGATAACGTCAAACAGCAGGTGTGTTGCCAGGCACATAATAAACACTCCGGTGGCCATATTAATGATCTAATTAGAGTTCAGTACACTCTTTAAGTTCATAATTCCTTCAATTTGCAATTTAATTATTTAGAAGGATAATTATTCACTGTATGCTAAATATCTGAAAGTATAAAATAAGACTAAAAACTACTTTTCTGTCTTCATAGGTGCATTCTTATAGTTTTTAGACTTCTATTCCAGAGGCCTTCTCAGAGGCCGACAAATAAATTGATAGCCACTTAACATTCAGTTTGGAGGGTAAGGGACTAGAATTTTATGGAAAAGGTTATTCAAAGAGTCTGTTTTTCTTGGATTTATTTGTTTGTGAGGACAAAGAGAGAAGCTTGCAATTTATAATTTCCATTGAGCAGTGACCTAGCTTTAAAGAGATGTTTTACTTATTTATGAAGAATAATTAATTATTTGCTGGCGTGAAGGAGGAATGCATTCTAATGAAGGCATGTATTTTAAAGGTTGGGGTTGAAAAGAGGAAACAAAAGTTGCCAAAATTTAAACTATTTACATTTAGGTGATTTAGTGTGAAGGAGATAAAACATTCCTCAAACTGGCATAGTACTAAGGATAGCAGTGAGCTGCGATTTATAATAACGTTTTATATGCTGCATCGTAACTCTTAAAATTCAAGCTTGTAAATCAGGAATCATCTTATCAGGGTAAGATCTCATCAATACCGAGACATTTTTAAGGCTATAAAGTTGTTCATAATTTATGCATGTGAATATAGTACATGTACAAGAAAACTTCAACTATCTGGAAAGTAAAGGGAATTATTTTGGATTAAGGGGGGGGGGGCCTCTTCTTTAATCACAAACTTTTTCTTTTTATTTAAATCATTTTGGAAAGAATTTTTTTGTGTGGAAGATAATTGAGCCTTTTCTTTATGACTTAGCAGCATCATTATGTATGCATTTCATTACCATGAAAATAACATGGTGTGATATCCTTAGGGACCATTGGACTATGAGAACGGCTTTGACTATATACCAAATTGGCCTAGATTATAGTGCATTTTGAGGGCTTTTTTTTCCCTGTTGTTTATCTCCCCCACCGCCCCGCACCCTTTTTCCTATTCCCCCTTACTGTCAGCTATAACTCCACAGTGCTATTACTGTTTCTGGGACTCCTCTTTAATTTGCTCCTTCGGATATGCTTTCAGCTCGGACACCTAGGATTGCTGGAACCATATATAAGCTAAGCATAAACAAAATCTGATAGAGGACAAAAGGGGTTTGCTCTGAATAAAATTTTTGAACATTATGACATCTTTTTTGACTCTTCAGAGACACTTTTCACAGTTTTCTTGGTCACATCTGCATTTTGGATGAGTAAAATATTCTTAAATAAGGCACAGGCCACTCTATAGAGTAAGTTGCCCTGTCTGTCCATATGTGTACTCTCGGAAGTGGGTTTAGATCTGATTCCCTGCCCTGTAGTGATACTATCCCAAAATGAAATGCTCTTCCTTATGATACCTTTAGAAACCTGGGAAAAAACCTGCTTGTCTAATTCCCTTTGCAGTGCTTGCTGCTGAAAATGTTTTAGCCTACATTTTTTGGATTGAGTATGCAAATAAAATCTTTGATGGTTCTACATAAAACTTTCAGGGAGCAAGCCTCTCCCCATTTAAAGTAATACAAAGTTCTGGGTGCTCCAAACTTCAAATGTAAACAAAATTATTATAGTAGTAAACTTCCCAAAGTTATTTTATTTCTTTCTCTTAACTAAATTTCTTAGTGTGGTTCAGTTGCTTGGCTTGACCTCTTAACTAAAATAAGTTTACCAGCATCTCTCCATAATGATACTTATCTTCACAAAGATAAATATGGCCATATTTCTAAAAAATTCAGATTAAGGATGTAGGCTACCAGGATTTATGAAGACTATTTTTCTTTTCAAATATTTGATCAGTATCATGGAATGTAGTTAGACACCTTGGAAAGCCATTAAATAGAAATACATCATGAGTTTTAGAGGAAGAAAGGCAAACACATAGAGGACAGTATGTTAGATGATTCAACCATGTACAGAACTGATCATTTAGGGCCAAGGAAGCTGATTTTTTTTTTTTAATTAATCCAACGTAGATTAACCATGTCACGTCCCCTTAACCACAGGCGTATGAATCTCAGGGTAGACAGCTGTTTGGATGTCTCATACTGGGACTGCTGCCCTCAGTAAACGCTTCCGATTCTTCTACATGGTCACTTGGCAGCATCTATGTGCACCCATATGGCTGGATGGCATCGTGCCTGTTTACAAGTCAGTTGAATTGTTTCACTAGGACCCAGGTGCCAAGCAAACATGGGTTGGTCTCACTGCCTCCTGAACTATGCAGCTTCTTTCTCAAAAATAACAACAAAAAAATTCCTTTATAAAGACCTGCAAGGTTATGCCAGTATATTTATTGGCACTTCATTGCTTTCCCTAACAATTAGATATTTTGTCTGTAAAGATAACAAAGGAAAGAAGGAGAATGCAATTCTCCTTCAATTGCTAAGCAGATAATACAGAATGCAACAAAATATACAGATTTAGGCTGTCACCTGTGGCCACAATATGCACACAATAGCCAGAGCATCTGCAGTCCTAGTTGAAGACAGAAAACAGAATGGGGCATTGGTAGGCATTTCGTGATGCTGAGACTGGTCGTTTAACTTTTCTTTTTAACCGGTTTCACTATTTAAAGTGGAAACAGTCGTTTTCACATCGAAGATATTCTGAACATATTCTGTTCTGGTGTGGTCTGTAAAAAAAAATAAATAAAAACAAAGAAGATATTCTGAACATAAATGAGATGATACATATGAAAGGCTTTAAGTGCTTTGAAATAATTTTATGGATTGATGTGACTACTGTATGCTTTGAAGAAGAGGAAAATTGTGCAGTTGCCCTGGAATTAGCAAACAGATGTTTAACATTTTCATCATACTTTTCTTTTGCTCTTTCTAAAGAGCTGATTTTTATATACTACTTTAATTTATAAAACATTTTTACCTATATTGTTATATTTAGTCCATATACAAATCTTATGAAGTAAGTAGGTCATGTATTATTTTTAATTTCATTTTACAAATATGGAAACTAGGGCTCAGATCAGTATTTTGACTTATCTTGAGGTTGTCTAACAAATTTAAGTGAGAAAACAGACTCAAACCCAGACGTTTTTGTTTGCCTGGGAGTCCATTGCATTTAGCATGGAAGAATCCTTGAGAATGTGTGCTCATTTGGATGCACTGGTTTTATTTCATTATTAAGTAAAGCCTCCAAACAGTTAAGAAGTTGATTGAAAAATATATAACATACTCATTAAAAGTTACTTTAGTCGAGTAGATGTGACATAACTAAATCTGCATCATTTCTAATTAATTCCCACTTATGAACACTGGCATGGCTTTAAGTCCATTTTATTGAAGCAATTGGGAAGAAATTAGAAAAGTTATATAAGTAAAGGAGTTTTGAAGGAGATGTGGCCTCATTTGACTATTAATGTCCTCTTTTAGATAGGATGTGTGTCAAAATTCTCCCCTGGAAAATTTTGAATCAAAGTATCATGTAAATGGGAGAGAAAAATTCTTCGGTAGATTATAAAATAAATTCTTAATGTTGAATATGAATAAAGTATCAAAAAGTTGACTTGTCATTGAATCAGTGTTTGACATGTGAATATTTAGAAATAGAAAGTCAGTATGGCAGGTTCACTTCGTCTTATTATAGCACAGTACAAACATCCCACTGTTTTGTTCATATTTATAATAGTGTTTTATTATGACCTCTTTTTTCACTGTTAAGAGCTTTGTTGAAGTATATTTTATGTGCTGTGCAATTCACTGATTGTAAGTGTACGGTTAGAAAATTTTTGGGTAAATTGATAGTTCTGCAACCGTCACAACAATCCAGTTTTTAAAAGACTTCCATCATCATATAAAGTTCCTTCATGCCTACCTACAGTCAATCCCTGCTTTGAACCACAATCCCAGGCAAACAGCAATCTACTTTGCATTTCTCTATAGTTCTACCTTTTCTAGAAAATTCATGTAAGTGTAATCATATAAGATGTAGTCTTCTGTGCTTTACTGCTTTTACTTAGCATAATGTTTGGGGTTGGGAGACCCCAGTAGTCTTTGTTGTTGTTGTTGTTGTTGTTGTTGTTGTTTTTGAGACAGAGTCTCACTCTGTTGCCCAGGCAGGAGTGCAGTGGCTCATCTCAGCTCACCGCAATCTCCACCTCCTAGGTTGAAGTGATTCTCCTGCCTCAGCCTCCCGAGTAGCTGGGACTACAGGCAAGTGCCACCACGCCCAGCTAGTTTTTTGTATTTTTAGTAGAGATGAGATTTCACTGTGTTAGCCAGGGTGGTCTCAATTTCCTGACCTCGTGATCCACCCACCTCGGACTCCCAAAGTGCTTGGATTACAGGCATGAGTCACCGCACCCGGCCCCTGTAGTCTTATTTAACCAGGTTCCTCAGGGGGACTTTCCCCTTCAGTCTGATTTGAGTCAAAGATGAGGCTAAGGCACCATCTGATGTTCAGGCAGTTTATTCTTTTTGAAAAAAAATTCAAATTTATTTCAGTAGATTTTTGGGGAACTGGTGGCGTTTGCTTACATGATTAAGTTCTTCAGTGGTGATTTCTGAGATGTTGGTGCACTTATCACCTGAGCAGTGTATACTTTAACCAACACGTAATATTTTATCCCTCACTACCCCACAACCTTTCCCCATAGTCCAATGTATCATTCTTATGTCTTTGCATCTTTGTAGCTTAGCTGCCACATATGAGTGAGAATATGTGATGTTTGGTTTTCCATTCCTGGGTTACTTCACTTAGAATAACAATCTCCAATTCCATCCAGGTTGCAGTGAATGCCATTATTTTGTTCTTTTCTATGGCTTAGTAGTATTCTGTGTGTGTGTGTGTGTGCGTGTGTGTACCACATTTTCTTTATCCTGTTGTTGATTGACGGGCACTTGGGCTGGTTCCATATTTTTGCAATTGCAAATTGTGCTGCTATAAACATGCATGTTCAAGTATCTTTTTCGTATAAAGGCTTCTTTTCCTTTGGATAGATACCTAGTAGTGGGAGACTCCTTAAAGAACTAAAAGTAGATCTATCATTTGATCCAGGCAGTTTATTCTGAGTGATGGACTGCAGGATCAGGTTTAAAATGACATAGACTAATGCAATCAGGGGTCAAATGACTGCCTGACTGAGAGTGTCTCTTGGTGCATGCTATTCTCAGAGTTTGGGGGATTCTCCCTGCTTTTTATACCTATATTCAGTCTGAGTCAGATGCAAGGCATTTTGTTCATAAGAGAGTTTAAACTATTCTTGTAAGGATAAATTTTAAGGTTCATGAAAGTTGCATCTGTTCTGAGGTGGCCTTGTCTCCAGAGCAAGGAGAGCTTTTAGGTTCTGTGGTTATAAAGACCCATTAATCCCCTGGCCAGGGTGGGAAGTTCCCAGGTCAGTTTGCATCATACTCCTAAGTGACACATAATTTAGGCCTTGCAGGATGTTTAGTCATCTCGTAACCATGATATGCCCCTTATAGCATACTGTAGTCTATAGTTTGTTCCCCTTATTATTGCTGAGAAGTATTTCATTGAATGGATGTACTATGTTTTGTTTATTTATGTCCAGTTCTCGGACATTTGGATTGTTTCTGTTTTGGGTTATTTTGAATAACACTGCTGTAAACATTCATGTAGAAATCTTTGTGTGAAAAATGTGTTTCTGTTACTCCTGAATAGATTCCTAGTAGTGAAATTGCTGAGCTGTATGGTAAATGCATGTTTAATTTTTAAAGAAAATGCAAAACTTTCTAAAGTCATCAGATTAGACCATTTTACATTCCCAACAATGTATGAGGGGTCCAGCTTTTTTTTCTTTTATTATAGCCATTCTATTTCCTGTGTACTAGTATCTCATTATGGTTTTAATTTGTGTTTTCTATTAGTTTTTCTATTGCTATGTAACATATTACCACAAATGTAGCAGCTTAAAACAATGTACTTTTTATTCACAGTTTCCATGGGTTAGGAATCTGATTGTAGGTTAACTAGGGTCTCTGTACCGGGCCTCACTGGGCTGAAATTAAACTTGCCTGATACTGCAGTCTCATTTGAGGAGGTCTTCCTCCAAGCTCACTGGTTGTTGGCAGAATTCAGTTTATTGATTTTGTAGGACTGAAGTCTCCATTTTCTTGTTGGCTATCAGCTGGGGACTGCTTTTAGCTTCTAGAGGCCACCCTAGAGGGGTCTTGCCATGTGGCTCCTTCCAGAGGAAGTTGATAACCTGATTGGTTGCAGAAGAATCCTTGTCAGTTTGATTCTCTTTTAGGGACTAGTTGGACCCTCTTTTAAAGGGCTTACCTGATTAGGACACCTGCCAAGGATGATTTCCTTTTTAATTAACTCGAAATCAACTGATTAGGGACCTTAATTACATCTGCAGAATCTCTTCTCCATTGCCATATTATTTAACCTAACCCTGGGAGTAACATATCCTATTCGCAAATACTGCCTATACTCAAAGAGAGGAGATGTAAAGGATCTGTACTCCAG
Source organism: Ateles fusciceps (assembly GCA_036589455.1). Lineage (NCBI taxonomy): Eukaryota > Metazoa > Chordata > Mammalia > Primates > Atelidae > Ateles > Ateles fusciceps. The sequence continues at coordinate 876,462 of JAZHEH010002842.1, forward strand.
AGACTGAGAATCTTGGGAGTCATCTTAGAATTCTGCCTAACACAATTTCATGTGGGCCAACTTTTCACATACTCATTAGCCTTTCTTATATCTTCTTTAGAGAAATTCTATTCAAATATTTTGCCCATTTTTTATTGGGTTGTTTTTCTTTGTCTTACTGAATTACCAAAGGCCTATATATACTCTGGACTCAAATCTTTTGTCACATATATGATTTGCAAATATTTTCCTCAGTCTGTGGTTGTGTTTTCATTTCCTCAGAGGTTTTAAATTTTAATGAAGGTTTTCATTTTAATGAAGTCTATTTTGTCATTTATTTCTTCTATGGATGATACTTCAGATGTCATATCTGAGAAATCTTTGTATAATATGAAGTCAAAATTTTGTTTTCTTCCAGAATTTTAGTTTTAACTCTTCAGTTTAGGTCCATGATCCACTTTGAATTAATTTTTGCTCATATGCCCAAAATTTATTAAAACATCTATGTTTGTTTATTTATACTTTTGGCATATGTGTATCTACTTGTTCCAGAAATATTGTTGGAAAGAGAACCTTTTTTCTATTGAGTTGCCTTGACACCTTTGTAGAATATCAATTGACCATTCACATGAGGGTTTGTTTCTGAACTCTCTCTTGTTCTGTTGATATATGTAGACACATATGCCAATACCACTTTATCTTGATTTCTGTACCTTTATAATAAGTTTTTAAGTCAGGTAGCATAAGTCCTACCACTTTGTTCTTTTTAAAAATTGCTTTGACTCTTCTAGATTATTTGTATTTTCATACAAAGTTTAGGATAAATTTATTAGTTTCTATAAAAAGTCCTGATGGAACTCCTATAGAAATTCCATTGAATTGGTAGATCAGTTTGAGCAGACTTGCTGTTTGATTATTGAGTCTTTCAACCTGTGAACATGGCATATCTATCTCTAAGTTTATTTAAATCTTTTAAAATATTTATCAGCAATGTTTTGTGTCAATGTACATACAGGTCTTATACTTTTGTTAAATTTATTACTTACCTTTTGATGATCATTGTGAACAGAATTGTTTTCTAATTTAATTTTTTAATATTTACTAGTATATTGAAATATAATTGATTCTCATATACCAATTTTTTGTCCTGAAACCTTGCTTAACTAAATTGTGTATTACTTCTGGGAAGTTTTTTGTTTTGTTTTGTTTTTTGTAGATTTCTTAGATTTTTTTTTTTTTATGTATAAGAACATGTCATTGGTGAATAAATATTTTACTTATTCCTTTTAAATCTCTATAACTTTAATGTCTTCTTCCTGCCTTATTGCATTGGTTAGAACCTCTAGTACAATGCTGAAGAAAGAGCTCTTCAAGGAGCAAACCTGATAACTTTTGATGTAGCTTCAAGACGAAGTGGAATCACACCTGTTATGTGAATCTGTTTCTTAGATATAAATGTCATTTCTGAATATTTTAATGATAATCTTTTGTCTAAGACTCTTTGCTTTCTTCCTAAGAATTATGCTGAATCTGGTTTTTGTATTAACAATTACAAAAACGTTTATGGGGGGAATGGTGGACAGTTCTTTTTAAGTCTTTGCCAAGATCTCAGTGGTTTCAAATCCACAGAGATCCTTGTTGCCTTTTGTCTGTAATGTTACCAACTCTTTTAGGTGTGTTTTGGTAAACTATTATAACTTACACTTGATTATGGCACGGTTGTCTCTCAAACCTTTTTCTTCCCCCGCCACCCCCTCCTGCCCCACCGCCCCGCCACCAAGGAAGAAATGGAAGGCACATTGGCCTAAAAGTAAGAAGACCTGAAATCTAGCTGCTAGCTAGCTGTTTGACTTTTGGCAAACCTCTTGACTGCCGTGACCATTTTTTTTCCTGTCTGTGTAGTAAGATAATTAAGTCTTATGCTTCATTATTAAAGACCATTCTGTGTTTTAACATTTTATGATTATGAGAACATGCTATTTAATGCATCTTAAATAAATCTTTAAAATATTTTTAATTAAAATTTGTTTGCCATTATACATTTTATTAGGGAATTGAAAAACCTCTAATTACATAAGACATCTCATACTCATACAAAAATTTTTTATAAACAGAATGGTCATTAAGTAAGCAAAATTTAGGAATTTGCATTAGGCTTTCTGAAAAATCATATATTCTGAAGCTAATACATCTTCTTTTATTTCTGTTAATATATAACATAAGTTATATTATTGCAAGCATCTTCAAGGAACTCACCAAAGTTATTTTGCTTACAGGGACTTTTGTGGCATGTTTTATTTTGTGAGTAATAATTTTTCAGTAATGTCAAATTTTGTTTTAATTGTATTTGTGTTCGGCCTAACAGAAATTAACCCTGTAATTAATGTGTAATAATACATGCCATAAAGTTTTCTGTTAGCCTACCATTGATTATTGTTACACTAAATATGTTATTATAATAATGATAAATCTAAATACAGCACATGATTGCATTTCAGCCCTGATTCAAATTGACCTTTCAACTGAAAAGAGTTGTGCTGTCTCATTTAAGACAACAATTATAGGACCTTAAAGTATTGAGGGCAATGGGTTTTATTTTCCTGGGGGTGGGGAAGCAGTGGGCAAAGCACAGTACAGCAGCATCAGCTTACAGTGTTTAGCAGTAGCTCAGCTTTTTCTAAGCCTCTTTTTTCAAGAGATGCTAAAAGGGTGTTCAAAAAAAGATGAAAGCTACATGATTAAAATGAAGCATGCCATAATGTTTAACTGGCAGTTTATGCTACATAGTCTATATACTCTGGTCTAATCATCTTGTATTGTGTCTGACTAGTTTATAGTGGTTGAAAGTTTCTTGGCCAGAAAGGACCTTGTAAAATTAGTTCTTATTAGAAAAAGTATGGATGGTTGCAAAATTTGGAGACAGGCTGATTTTAGTCCTGTCAAATGACATAAATAAATAATCAGCATGGCAGTTTAGGTCTAATTTGGAAAAAAAATTCAAGTGGTGTTTGTCTTTAGAAATTTCTAATGGATAGGATTCCCATCAAAATGGCATTTCAGTTCTTCCTATAGATGTGGCCTGAAATCCATGTTTTAAGAAAGTCTAATGTCTATATGTGTGTATGTTTAAGAATTTAATGTGTGACAGATGAAACGATAATATACAATATATTGGAATATTTAAATTAAGAGTATCCAGGATATCAGTGTGCAAAATTTGAAGTCATAAAACCATGTGAGGCAGAGACAAGTTTGACCATTTTCTTTCCATCTGATCGTTGGACTGTTTTGTTTTGGTTTTGGCATTTTTATTTTTTTTATTCCTATTGGTAATACCTGGGGTTTCCATTTACTGAATAAGAAAACGTATAGTTGTTTTATTTATAGCCTATCACACAGAATAAAGAGTTTATATCAGAGTAGTTTTTTGGTTTTTATGTATAAGATTTGTTCAGTTTCTTTAAGTATCATTATTTTTCCTTTAATTTTGTATAGTTAACCATTTTATATTTTGTTATTTTATTAGTTATTGACACTGCCCAACACCACTTGGGTATTATTTATAGGTTAAAAGGTAAAACATGAAAGTACTCAAATATGTTGTTACGGTGAATGTGATGAGAGTTTTCTGAAAGTTGTAAATTTTTCATCCTAAAACACAAACCTTGCCTGATCAGTTCTGTAAAATTCTACTTTGACTTGCTAATGGGTTATTTCCACAGGTACAGTTTTGCTAGATATGATTTATCAATTATCTGAATAATCTTTAAACTGTTGCTTCAAGGTGCTTGTGAAAGGAATCTAAAAATAGAACAAAGAAGAAACAGTTTTAATCTTGTGATCTTATGTAAAAATTATTGTGTCTTTTAGTGAAAGAGCCATACCATACCACTGTCACCTCTGACCTTATACTAAAACAAAGAAAAAAATACACAGACGTTCTAAGATATTTTATTTCTTGGTGGTTTTCATCTCATTTTTCATGTGTAGGGTGTAATACATCGTTGAACTGTGCCAAACTCTACTTGAACAGGGAACATTTTCTTTGACCTGTAAATTGCATGCATGTATTACTTCCGATTAATCTTTATAAGTTACTGAAAGGGAATGTGGTGGCTTTTATAGTTTGACAGTTTTAAAAACAAATTATCTTGAACTAGTTCAACTTCTGAAATTAGGGAAGCCACATGCCATCTCAAAACTATACATTTTAGTGGCACCTGCTGAGTTTCAGGTGTTTATAACTTGGTCATAAAAATTATTTCCAGCCTGAAATCTAAAGTCTTAACTCAGCAGGAATTTTAAAACAAAATTTGCCTAACGTTATGGTTTTTTTTTTTTGTTCTGTAAGAAGAACAGAAACAAAGTTTCAAGTCCTGGATATGACTTTATGGGAAAATTTTAAAACAAACCTGGGTAGGCCATTTGTCATGCTATGTACTAGTGTCCTTATAAATTACAGAGAGAAAGAAGGAAAGGGATGGGGGAGAGGAGTGGAGATGGTGGAGTCAGGGGATCTTGCTATAAATGGGAAGGGCTGGTTCCTCACAGGCTTGTTGGGTGAATGTGTGCTTGATTAGGAAATGCAGTCATACCTATACTTTTAGGCTGTCACCTGGCAGGTGTTGATTGGCTATACTGATGTCTGAAGCTTCTTGTCTTGGGTTCTGTCTATGTCGCTCTGCGTCTTGTTGGTTTGAGGAAGATTCCATGTAGCACAGTTAGGTTCATAAATGCTAAGAAATAATTTTGAAGAGATTAGAAGGGTTCATTGAAAGCACTTGTCATTAGTTTAATTTCGGCCACTTCAGAATCATTCCAAGTAAAGTTCTCTTAAGTACAGTTTATCTTTGAAGTCCTTTTTAAAATTTCAGTCGTCGTTTCTGTTTCGTTACTGTCTCGTACGCCGTTCTGTACCTTGTCATCATGCCCTGGGAAATAAGGTTTTCCTATTTCCTCTCTTCCTTGGTCTGATCCCCAACCCTTTTCCCCACTTTTAGTGTCCTCCGTGTGGCCTTACAGAAATATTGGGTCTAACATATCTCAAAGAAATTATTTCTAAGGGAGGGAAATTCATGGAGAACCGAAAGGGTTCTAGGACAGAAGGAAAACAGTTTGGAGACAGGGCTTATGGAAGCCCTCTGTGTTTTGAGGTGATCATAAGCTGTGAATTACCCAGGAGCAGTTCTTCAAATAGAATTGCTTGTTGAACTGCCCAGGAATATGGGCGACAAGGGTGTTAGAGGCAAAGCTGCTTAAGCCTACCTGTGTAAAGCTGTAAGTGTGCTCGTACATCAGTGGTTACGGAATGTGTGTGGCCCTGTTTTCAGTTCACCTTTGCATCTGTTCCTGGAGCAATATCTCAGATACCTGCAAACAATTATGCCATTTGGATAGGTTACCTGGTGTGAAGCTCCTCTGGCCCAGCCTTTCTGCATGGCAACCTGCTGGCTTTTATTTCTCTGCTCTGCAGCAGGTCGGCTTTAACATCTCAAGGGTGGTTTTGCAGAGTGTGAATTTTAACTTGATAAGCATGTGTGTTTTTCATAGTGTTTGCGCTTATGTATTAATATGATTATTTTATAAATTGAGCTGACATTTCCATTGTTTCCTCCTTGTATTATCTTGCTTTGGCACATGCTTTAATAGTTTTTATAAAGTTTATTGCCCCCTGCTGCTCGATATCTTTGTATGCCGTGTGTTGTTCTTTATATCCTGCTGGGGTGCAGTTTAATGAATTATTTTTCAATGAGAATAATATGATTTTTACTGCCTGCCCACAGAGATAGTGATTTTAATATAGTATTTGTTTATTCACTACTGTCGCCCGTTTTTTTAGCCCATGTATGTCATCATTACTAGTATTGGAGTGTCACAAGGCATTGGCTGTCCAAGCTCAATGCCATGCATGTAATGTCTCTTTTATTGCATATTTAATTCTTTATCTCTTGTAATCTTCTCCCTGGATTTCTATCTTCAATTCCATTTCAGACAGTTCAGCTTTTATGCCAACATCTGTACATTTGCTTTGCATTGAAATTCCACAAATAACATCTTTGCTGCTGGTGGTCTCTTGCTCAGTAATTGAATCCACACATCCCTAGGATTTGTTTTGTGGGGTGATTTAGCAACTTTAGGTTTTTGTCAAACTGAGGCTTATTTGAAACTCTATTGAAATGAATCAGGGTTTGTTTTGTGGGCACTTTAACTCCCTTCTGCTTTCTTTTTTCTCGTCGTCCCCAACTTTACACCATAACTGCTTTCTGTTAATCTGGGTGAATTGCAGAGATTCTCATTGCTATTTCCAGAAATGTAGTTAATATTGAAGTGCCACCTATGCTACTATAGCCAATTCCTTTCCATTCAGTCTTTTTCTCTGTATGATTTCTATACATATATCACCATCACTCTCTTTCTGCCTGGCCCCCTACCCTTCCATGTTCCTCCAGTGTTAGCTTAAGTAAATTAATATAGGCATTCACGACAAGGGATATCTTAAACCCAGAATGCTTCTGGAACATTCTTCTGAGTCAGTTCCTTAAATATTTAAAATGTTCCAATAATTAGAAGGACATTTGATATTGCTATGCAAGGGTATCATTCATGTTTTAAAAACAAAATCTACCCGGTATATCAGTTAACATGTATTTGGCTTCAAATAACAATATGCAACATACACTTGTATAAGCAATACCATGATGGAATTATCCATGTAGAAGTTTGTAGGTAGGCAGTCCTAGGCAGTGTAGCGGCTCAGCAAGGTCAGCCGGGACCCAGGTCTGCTCTGGTGTCCTCAGTGCCATTTCCTTTTCCACTCAAAACTTGTTGTCTCATGCAAATATTTTTGGTAGCACCAAGTGTCAGGTCCTTACCCAACAACAGCTTTTAAGGAAATGTGGAGAAGAGTGAAGTGTTTCATGGAAGCTGCACGGGAGAGTTCCCTTTATGTGTTATTAGGCAGAACTGGGTCATATTCCCTTACTTAGAGTGATACAAATGTGGGAGGATGAAATTAGCATAAATGACTTAAAACTGATTATTATTCATTTCCCAGCAATGGGCACATTACCCGTCCAACAAAATGATAACTTTCTTTGTAAAGGAGAGAGGATGGAACAACAAACTTGGTTTCTTTTGGATAGATAACATTTACGCAACCAGGGATTCGAAGACAAAATATAAAAATGACAAATTAGTTTCATGTGTAAAGATTATCTGTATTCTTATAGAATACATTGTATTTGCAACTGGTTATTTCAATGTGAGAAAAATTTCTCTTTCAACCCGGTGACACCCATATTTTGACATTTTCAGCATAGATGATAACAGCTGTGCCGTAATCAGTGCTGGGCTTCTAGTTGGATTTCATTTGCTGTAATCCCAATCCAAAAGCCTATAATCTCCATGAAGACAGGAGGCACATCTCTTTCTATTCCTAATCATCTTCTTAGCACCAACGGAGTCTCTGGTCATAGTAGGTAATCAATATGTACTGTGTAAATGAACCTCAGGCTTATGGAATGGCATTCTGTACCTTCATTTTTAACTCTTATTACTTGTTCATGAAATACAGTATACTAGAGTTGAAATTTAGCATTTTAATCAAATAATAAAGCAGTTTTGTCAGTTTACATCTCCCTTTATCATTGAAAAAATTTAATTGCATATAGTTTCCTCACGTGCCTTTTATAAGTCAGTAGGCAACTCTCTCCCACTCCCCTAGACCTGCTGTAAGACCAGACCATTTAACAGTTAATGCCATGATGTAATGAAGGAGAGAAGGAAGTCATAGGCTTCATGCTGTTGGTGTGTCTGGCTCTGTGGAGTCAAATGTCACCCTGCCTCCCACTCTTCCTGGATATGCTACTGGAAAGGGCAAGTGCAAGAATAGTGAAGGGCAAGGGTCACCAGTGAAGGGAGTAGAAGGAAATTGCTTGCAAGCTCCCATGTACCACCTCCTTTTCATTCCTTCCTGCTTGGTCAGGTGGTTAAGGGAATTGTTAACAGGGATGGATGTGGCAAAGGAGTGTGTTCCAGAATATTTCCATTTTTCCAAAAGGAACACAGGAATAATTAATTTACTCTAAAAGTAAAACACATTAAAATAAAATACACATAAACTTCCCATGAACCTGTGCAAACCTCTCTTCTAAATTTAGCTTTTATATAATCAAACTTGCCCCTAAAATATGAACCAAATCAGAGATGCAAGGGAATGAAAACCTTGTTTCAAGGGCACAAACATCAAATTGCCATTTGTACTGATTTTCAGATGCATTTTAAAAATAAATGTAGAGTGTTCAGGTCATGGATATTATGGAAGCTTTTTATTGTAATCCTAGACAAAACTTTATTATGCCATTAAGAAGTCAGGAGTCTTCAGTGAAAATTGTAGTTGACAGGAAAATAAAGTCAATTCCACTGATAGCTAAGAGGTATACTAGCTCAAGAGATCCTTATATGTATCTTTTACTTTAGAGTACATTTATAGCTCATGGAAGGAAGTAGATTGATATTCTTGAAGTTAACTTCCTTTTCTTGTGTTCACAAAATCCAGGTTAGCCAGGTGGAAGGATACGGAATTAAGCTTTTATGACTGCCTGGAGCACAGGAGCTGGTGTAACTAGCCTAAGGATAAATGTGCAGTTCAAGAGACAAGTTGCCCTCTGCTGAGACCACAGATTTTTCTCCCTTATTTTTCACATCTCAGCCAAGTACTTACTTAAAAGTATCTCAAATGATACTGGTTATTGGCATTTCATTTCATTCTTCACTAGCCACTCTGTTGCCTGAAATTCATCATTATCGTCATCAAATATTTGTGGAAAGACTATGGGATATATAGAAATACTGATTCAGGCTGGGTGGTGCAGTGACTCATGCCTGTAATCTCAGGACTTTGGGAGGCCGAAGTGAGAGAATTGCTTTGAGCTCAAGTTCCAGACCAGCCTGGGCAACAGTGGGACCCCAGTCGCTACAAAAAATAGAAAAACTATCCAGGGATGGTGTCACATGCCTATAGTCCCAGCTACTTAGGAGGTGAGATAGGAGATTGTTTGAACCCAGCAGGTTGAGGCTGCAGTGAGCTTTGATTGTGCCACTGCACTCTGGCCTGGGTGACACAGTAAGACCCTGTCTCAAAAGAAAAGAAAATATTGATTCCAAATTAGGATAATTTGAACTGTGATCTTTGACCTCAAGAAAATTAAGATGTATTAGTAAGTTTTATAAACACAAATGTTTAGCTTTCAGTTTATAGAGCCATGGGGAAAACAGAGTAAATGGAGCTTGGGTTCCTAAGTTAGTCCATAAATCCTATATACCCATCATGGAACCCAGTGATAAAATCAAGCATCCTTTCATGTATTACAGTTCCTGAGAACAGGATGCCTTATGGTCCTGAGGCAGGAAGAAATGCCATTACCTCATCTGGGCACTAGCATGGTGGGAAGCTGGGGAACATTTCAAAAGAGGTCAGTCTTGTCCCAAATACCCTTCCATCAGTGTTGCTGATGCCTCCTTACACCTGCCAATATGTTTCCTCCAGGCCGTGAGTACCCAGTTATCCTAAGGTGACTCCATGTCCACCATCGTAAGTCTGCCACTAGGATAAGGGAGGTAAAATAACCTTTACCTTGAAAGAATTCCATGTTCAAAAATGCTATTTTCCTCCACATTATCAAATTTTCAGTTCTCTTAGTACAGCTCAGTTCCTCTAGGGATTAAGAGAAAATCAAACTGGTGGAATCAATTCATGCTGCTGTTGTGAATTATTAACAATCTTTTTACCTACTCAGAAGATTCACTTTCTAAACAAGTATGTTTGCTAAGTCACACAAATTTCTAATGGGGTTATTTGTATAATATCAGACACTGTATCAAAAGGTAAGGAAAAGGACTCACAACATTTATTAAATGTTTTTAGAAAGACCACTCATAAATATCCATTGGCACTGTAGGTTGTAAATAAGAATAGTCATTACAAATTAAAATGTGGGTACACACACAAGAAAATTATGAACAAGTATAAAATGACCGTTAGAAGAGTGTAGAAATATGGTATAAGAGTTTAAAGCAGACTAAAATGCTTTCCAACTATTTATTACCCGGGGGCTGCATAGGTGAGGCTGCTTAATGAGGCTGGAATGACAGGATTTATATAAACTGAGTTGAGGATGACCAGTACTCGGAGCCAAGGGAATAGTATAGTTCTTCCTTGGCACCCATGAAATTGGTTCCAAATCTCCCCCACAGATACCAAAATCCTTGGATGCTCAAGTTCTTGATATGAAATGGTGTAATATTTGCATATAAACTATGTACATCCTCCCATACACTTTAAATCATCTCCAGATTACTTACAACACCCAATACAATATAAATTACATGTAAATAGTTGTTGTATTGTTCAGGGAACAATGACAAGGAAAAGTCTGTACATGTTTAGTAGCGATACAACCATCCATTTTTTTTTTTCAAAATATTTTCAATCCGCGATTAGCTGGATCCACAGATGCAGGACCAGCCAGTGCGGAGGCCCGACTCTGTAAGTGAAAGCACCAGAAAGTGAGTCAGGAGGAGCCTGTCTTCCAGGAAGGTCCCTGTTTCTCAAGAGTTCTTTTCCTATAGCGGGAGAGAGGATTGGATGTCAATGTAGGAGTGTGTAGAGTTTGTTCACATGTTGTATCCTTGAATTCACCTAACAACCCTGTGAACAAGCATTTTAGAGAGGAGGAAATTAAGGCTCAGCAAGACTCAGTAACTTGCCTAACATCCCATGGTTGGTAAATAGAAAACCACGATTGACATCTCCACCTGCCTGATTCTAGAACCCGAACTCTGCCTGTCATCCAGCCGCTCTCTTCTTTCCCACCAGGGGGACTCCTTAGCACCAGCAAAAATGAGGGTGAGGAGGCAGGGAGGGTGGAACATTCTTAAGCATAGGGAATTTGTCTATTGAAGATTGCACATGGATAAATGTCTTTAAACTCTATGAAGATAGGGAACATTCTTGATATTACTGAACACTAATGTTGACTTAGCAAGCCTTCTGAAGAGAGGGCCAGTCATGGAACTGCTCATTTGGAGACAAGTGAATTATTTTTAGCCATCTTTTAGACCATTCAGAAACAGAGTGAATTGTCCAGAACAAGATTGTTTATTTTCTGAAAATGTATCCAGTTTCATCTGTTTTTTTTAAAGACCTTCTCGGTAGAATGCAGCTGAATTTTACCGCAAAAGCTCCTTTGTTCACGTAGTAGTTTCGGTGTTTCCAGCCATTCCTAGAGCCCAAGAGCCATGCCAGGGCCTGGAGTTCCCCCTTCACATCTGTGCAGTTATACAGAGAAGCTTCATCTTATAAGGGTTTATAATAGTTTATTTATTTGTCATTAGGGATGTGGCATGCTTCCTGTTTTTGGAGGAGGTGTTCAGGTTTAGAATTTTGTTGAGGTAGAGGGACTTCGTTTGGTGTCACTAAAATGCCTCCATTTGAAGTTGGGTCCTGGCTCCTTCCTGTCATTTCCTGGCTGAGTTTTCACTTGTGCCCTTGCCAGGGTTCTCTCACTGCCCATGAGCCCTTCCACCATGCGTGGGCATCCATCAGAAACTGGAGGACCCAGACGTGTACAAAAGCTCATGGGAGAACGCCGTTGAGGAAGGAGGTCAGAAGCATGTTTTTAGTAAAATGAAATGTGGGGATTAACTATGGCTTTTCTTTACTCAGGCGAACCATGTCTATAATGCTGTAATTAGGATGAATTGTCTATACTTGAATGTGTTGGTAGGGGTTTTATGGTTAAAAATACAATTTTAATGTACTTCGAAGCCTATTTATGTTGTTAAAAAAGTTTCATCCAGAAATGGAAATAGTAGGGTAAGGTCCTGAATTCAAACCAGGCTCCTAAGAGATATTATGATCAAACTCTTTCCGTGATGGAATTATTTCAATTGCTTATGAAAGCTGAATATGTGTAATCATCTTTCCAGACCTGGTTGACCACATATTTTATTTGATAAATTAACTAGCTGATGGACCAGTTCTCAAACAACAATGATTGTTATTAACCAGTGAGGTTTTTGCTGATTTCTGGGTGTCTCTCATATTCAAATCCTAAGAATTGATTTTTCATCATTAAAGAGATTTGCAATATCGTCATAACTATTTCTGCTCATCCACTTTTTGTGGGGTTTTTTTGTTTGTTTGAAAACTATTCTGACTGGCTAGTTTGTTCCTTTTTTGTCATTTGACTGTCCACTTTGTTAGTTAGGGAACCGAATCATTTTCTACATTATGAGTCACTTGCTATTAGACTCCTTGTTGTTGGAATTGAATTTGTCCTTTTCCCATCCTGATGGGAATATGAGCTTCCTCTGTTGGATCCCTGCTCAAAGGGAGTGGGGGATGCTAGTGGCATAACTGGAGGGAGTACCTTTATATCCTTTTGTACAGTCTCTGGGTGGAATTGTTGAAGGACAGGAAATTCTTCTCTAGCAGAAGAAAGGCGTTTCCCACTTTGGTACAGAAATCTCACACTCCACGTCCTTTGGCACATCACTGACTGCTGGAGAGCGTGAAGCCAGTGTTTACTGCTGGTTCTTGGGTGTTAAACAGCCCTCCACTGCTTTTATTGTACCATTAATTGCACTTAATGCAGCTGCATTTCTCGTACGCTTGGCTAGGCTCTGAAAATTAAGTAGAGGGTACTTTGTTATAAAATTCACTGTAATGAGCTCTGGTGGGACAGGGTCTGTTAAGTTTGAAATTACCTCGGGCCATTTCTAAAGGACTTCTTAAAATATTTCACATCTATAAAAGTTTGTAACTAGATAAATAGCCACAGAGAGTATAAGACCAGGCAGAGGGAAGTCCACATTTATCCTCGGTGCATCTTTGATAAAATATGGATGTTTGGAATATTTAAGAGTAGTGTTTGTTTTCTGCATTCTCCTCTGCCTTCCACATTTGCTCAATTTCAGCTTTTAGGCTGGCAGTATGCGCGTTCAGGTTTAGCTGTTTCACACCATGGTTTATACATACAGACTGCCCCCCTACCTGTTCTCTTTGCTTTTGAATCCAAATCATATATTAAGCTAGAATAAAAATACGACCCCCTCCGGGTGTACATAAATTGGTTCAAGAAGGGATCACACCTCTAAGAACAAATGCACTGAAGAGACAGTTATAACTATTAGCCAATTAGTTTAATGTGTTACCACTACTAGCCTGGGCCTAAAACAGATTCGTGATACCTGACTAATAGATACTCAAAATGACTTTAATTCCCCCAATATTCTTAGCCTATATGACTGACTGCCGTAATGCTTTGCGGCTAATAAAATTTCAGATTGACTAATTTACTGGGTAGCTTTACCAAAACATCCAAGTAATCCGTACGTATTCATTAGAGACAGGTCCAGAACACTTTCCCTTAGGACTGATTTGAAAAACCTCACTGGGATCAGCCTCACTGAGCTTTAGATGCACTGGCACAAATCAGGTGGAGGATCTTCTATGGTTTTAGTGCAGCAATTTATCTGAGTTTTGTAGTTAAAGTTTGAGCAGGAGGTAATTAGAGCCCTCCAAGCTTGAAATTCATGATCCTTATTCCCTCTTTAATAGACTCTATACAAGCTTGCCAAGCTCACTGACTGATATATATGGAGGCTTTGTTAAAAGCCTCCGGTCAAAATGTAATTCTAAAAAATTCAAAATCGGTTTTTCTTTATTTTTAGCTCTTACATGTGTAAACAGGGAAGATGGCCTCATGCTATAACTGAGGTCCAGTCAGCAGTCTGTTGTGCCCTTTGGAAATATTCACTAGTCAATAATCAAATACCCGCAGCCGTGCAGCACCGCACCTGCTGCCCATATGGGGCCGGCAACAAACATGACGTGACCAGTGAGGACTGGAGAACAGAGGGGCAAAATGCTGCAGTCTGTTTGGTTTCTTCTACTGTGTATCCTCCTTGGAAAAAAAAAAAAGGAAGATAACCTTTAGGCTGCTACCATTTTTGTAGTAGGAGTGCTTGGGTATATGTGTCTCTACATTAGGCATTCATAATTTAACCAAGCTTCCCAGTACCTACCATGTATATTTTTTTTAGAAGTTGAATATAAGTTGAAGATTTAAAAATGTGTCTGAAGACACATGCACACATGCATATACATGTATGTACACATAAGTATAAGAAAGCAGTTATGCCATACCACCTCTTTTTGTGTATTCTCACAAAAGACTATTACACTCAAAATCCATAATCTAGAATCAATATTCAGCTATCATCTTGAGGATTTTGATATATGCCAAGATATTTCATCTCTAATAAATGTTTCTTTCAATTTTGAACAAGGGCATGACGTGATTTACTCTATAAAATCTGCGATTTACGCATGTTCTCACTCGTAAGTGGGAGTTGAACAATGAGAACACATGGACACAGGGAGGGGAACATCATACACCAGGAGCTGTCGGGGGCTGGGGTGGTGGGTAGGGCACAGATAGCATTAGGAGAAATACCTAATGTAGAAGAGTGGTTGATGGGTGCAGCAAATCACCTTGACGTGTGTATACCTATGTAACAAGCCTGCACGTTCTGCACCTGTATCCCAGAACTTAAAGTACTTTAAAAAATCTGCAGTTAAAAAAAAAAAATTTACAAATGACTCCCAGAATATACATCTTTGAGGAAGGGGAAAGGAACTAATGTTTAGTGAATACTCCTATGGGTCGGATATTGTCCTAGGCACTTTACATACACGATCTCATTTAATTCTTAAGCAGCATGCTAAAGTAGGTAGTGATATGTTCACCTTTCTGGTAAGCATATTTCTCTGAGATTTTTCTAACTGGCCCAAGGTGGCACAACCTAGGAAGTGGCAGAAAAGTCATATATACCACTTTGGTGACTTTCATCTTCCTCATCAAAAGCATCTTGTCAGCACTCATTTTTGTTTCACTACAGATTAAAAATTCAAATCGAATTAAAATGTGTTGTTTCCTCCCTCTTTGCCAGGTGTGTGGTAGAAAACTGCCGTACATTTAACCCTTGCCACAACTCTTTGGACTAGGTATTATTATCTCACTCTACAGGGGAGGAAACTAAGATCAGAATGTCAGATGTCTTACCCAACTTCACCAACTAGTGGCTGCCAGGGCTATTATTTAGAGATAAAGGTTCTGACTCCCAACAGTTGTGCTTTTCATACTGAACTAAAGCTGTCTTCCCGTCTTTTTAAGTGTTCCTGAATACTTGGACACAAAGGTGAATAAAAACTTCAAGATCTTTTGATGGGTATTGTAGAGGACAGAGCTAGACATATGTTGATACTAACAATGGAAGAAATCCTTCCTAAAAAATGAAAACCAGTATAAGAGGGCAATAAACTTGCAGCAATATGTACAGCTTACTTCATCTCAACTTTGGGTAAAAATTTGAAGCAAATAATGAGTTAGCAGCAATGATGCCAGTGAATAAAAGTTAGTCCAAGAAAATGAAAGCGACTAGGTAGGCCTTATCAGAATCTGAAAGCGTCAAAGCAGGCTCTCTCGGTGAAGGACGAAAATGAGAGGAGAGGTAAGGGGAGCAAGTTGAGCATTTAGTTTTCTTCTAAGTACTGGGGATGAAGTTTGTGTAAACAACATTTTTGAATTTGAGAAAAAAAAATCTCTTTCTCACTTCCACATAGAAAGTTTAATCTCAGTGAAGATGAGGCAATGGCTTCTGTAAAAAAATATATATATATTTATTGGGAAACAAGCCCTTTTTCTCTGCCACATATAGGAGTCTTGGCTTTTTCTTCATTGGCATAATCAAAATTCATTAAATAATGCATTTTAGTTTTCTTTGATTATTTAATATTCTTTTAGTTCACACCTGTGTATATTAATAATCACTTTCAATACTTGCCTGAGGGCATTTGACAGTCTTGGCTGCAAGGAAGAAATACTTCCTGCTTTTGTGATCCAGGAGTTGCAGAGACTCCAATAGCAATTCCAAGCGACTCCTCTGTTTATGACATTTGGAGAACTTTCACCATGGCAAGAGATACAAAGACAGAAAACTTGGAGCCAATTGGACCAGGAGGGGAACCTTTTTACTGCTGAGTGAAGTGATGGATAATATGGGTAGCATGAAGTGAGGAGGAAGCCTCAAAGCAGCATCATCCCAAAGGGGGGTCTTGCACTTTTTGCAGCATATTGGTATCTTTGTGAATCTCTATATATGAAGTTCCGTGTCTTCATGGACCTGGTAGGAAAGTCACTGTAGTAGTGGAGACTGGAATCCTTGGGAAGAATTTCCTATTCTCACTGTGGAGAAAACCAGGGTGAGACAGCTCTGATATAGCCTGCAGGACTAGCAGAATGGAGACTCATTAACAGTGGGTGAGAAGGGACAGAGGTTTTGGAGGAACAATGATGGCCTGGATTTAGGATATATTCAGGCAGCTTTCCCTATCGGAGTTGAGTTCTGAGTGTAGATTATAGATCATTACGTTGCTTAACCATCATCTAGAAGAACTGGAGGCTGAGATCCCTATTGTGGTGTCTGGGCACCACACCATGGTACATTAAGTTTGTAGATTCAAGTTACAGTGAAATATTGAAAAAAAAAATACTGTGTGGCTTATTTCTCAGCTTTACCTAAACTCTGGTTAGTTTGCAGGATTTTAAAAGAGTTTTTCATCTCTGTCTCATGGCTTTTGCTTGCTACTACTTCTCAGGGTATAAATATTCAAAGTCACTTTTAAAACAAATCCCTGAACCTTGGGTATGTTTCCATTACTCTCTTTTCATAGGAGAGTAATCCCTTACTCTCCTTTCTTTCCCTTGTAAATTTTCAGAATTGTTGACCTCTCACCTGCTGTTCAACTGACTGCAGCGCCCTACCCAAGATCTTCACGGCTCTCCCATGACATTTGACAGAGTCCATGAGTCTCTCCTTAAAATGTCCTTTCTTCTTCATAGGACACCGGTGCCTCTGGATCCGCCCTCTACTCTCTGGCTGTCCTTGCTCAGGCTCTTGCTGGTTCCCCCACTTCTGCCTCTTTATAAATGCAGATGTTCCCCAGGCTGGGCCCCAGCCCACCTCCCATTTTATCCTCCCATGGCTTCTAATCCCACTTGTGTGCTAATGACTTACAGCCAAATCCTCATCTCTACCAAGAACTCAATTCTGCACCTCAGGCCCATTAGGCATCCCAATGGGCTTGTCCTAAAGACATCTTGCTTCAACTTCCCATCTTCTCCTTAAGCCTTCTTCCCTTCCTCACTGTCCTGTCACAGGGCAGGAAGAAACCATTATGCTGTGTGCTAACTCAGATCCTTGGGATTCATACTGCACTCTTGCCTTTTCCCTTAGGAGTTAATCACAAAGCCGTCTCAAACCTACCTCCTAAATACCTTTAGAACTGACCCCCTTGCTACCGTCTTAATAACTTAGTGACTAGTGTCAACTCCTCATTATTTATTGGCTAGACCATGCAATAGCCACGTTTTCAGCTTTCCTCCACAGTTCAACCTCTGCACCACACCTCAAGTGATAAAACACACACATGTGCTTATGTCCCACTGTGCTCTAACTTTTCAAATGGATGCCGAATGCTGTGTGTGAACTGTGAACTCCTTTGCAGTGTTGATGGGGCCCTTTGTGACGGGGCCCGGCATGTCTTCCCCATACATGAATCTCCCATGTCTGGCTCAGCAGTTCGTACCATTGTGTGTGTTCTTCTCTCTACCCGAACGCTCCCCTCATCCCCCACCAATCCGTGGCTTGTTTGCCTGGAAAACTAATGCTCATGTCTAGCTCAGATACTCTCTCTTTTTTCACTAGAGTTAGATGCTCCTTTTCCTGGAGTCTCCCAGGTAAACTGTTACGTTTTTACAGTTTGTATTTCTCCTGAGTTTCTGCGTTCCTTGAGGGTACTGGTTCCCTGTCATTTCCTGAACCTGAGAAGTTTCTCGCATCTCAGGGCCTTTATGCTTTCTCTTCCCTCCACCTGGACATCACGTCCCTCCTTCCCTTTATTTGTGTCTCTACTCAAATATTATATCCTTGGAGAGGCTTTCCCTGATCTTTCATGGAATGCAGAAATCTCTGTCCCTTCTTTTTCGTCCCCTTTTAAGAGTGTTCCTTTACATGGCTGCTCATGTGGAGAAGTGCGTGTGTTGCTGCTTTGTTGTCGTCTGGCTTCCCACTAGAGTGCCAGCACCAGGCAGGCCCATTTGTCTGTCTCTTTTGTTCACCCTGTGGAGGCCCCTGGTCTGGCACTTAGTAGGCCCTCAGTGAGTATTTAGATGAATAATTGAATTATCTCCTTTTCAACCAACAGTGGCTGGCACTGAGTAAGCACTCAGTAAAGTTTTATCCAAATAGCAAATACAGAGAATACATTGAACTGTGGGTAAATAAGTTCCCACTGCCTGAACTTGCCACGCTGAAGAGACCGGTGGCTTCCAGGAAGAGAGAAGCAAGACAGCTGGAAAACAAATGAAAATGACGGGCTAGTGGCAAAGTCCGCTCTCATCAGAATTCTGGTTCAGTTATTCAGTTCAAATTTTTGGCAAGTGATGCAGATTCTTTTTCAGAAAATGTTGATTGATTGCACAGTTGTACCCACTTCATTTGCAAACCTTCATTATCTCTTTCTCCTTTCCTCCCTCTGTCTGCATTTAGAAGGGGAGGAGCAGTATATAATTCCACAAGGCAGTTTTTGTGAATAAACCAACTAGCTGGCTGCTGCTTTCAGTCCCACAGTCTCCTCACAGAATACAAGTATCTGACTTAGTTGTGCATTCTCTCTTGACTGGATCTCCTTGCATTCATTCATTTGAGTATTCATTTGATTTCTTACTCGTTCACTCAGTGAATCAGTTGTTCAGTCCCACAGATGACACAGGGCATCTGTGGGTGTTGGCTCTTGTCTAAAGCAGGAGTTCCTGACTTGGGGGTCTGTGGCTGTATTTCAGAAGCTCTCTGGAATTTTTGTAATTGTATATGTGAAATTTTATGTTTGAATATTGTCTTATCAAGAGGGTTTGCTTAAACAGCTCTGTTATTCAAAGAAAGAAACATATTAAGAACCTCTAATAGAGAAGGGCTTGAACTTAGCCTTCAGTCTAAATAATAAGTCCTCAAGTTAAGTGTTTTCTTCTTAATTCATTGTATGATGGTGATAAGTATAAAAATACTGCTTAGATATGTTCTTGATTCTAGATCTGACAGTCTTATAAGCGTGTTTACTACTCTGCACCCTCCAAATTGTGCTCATCTTATTTATTTTCTAACTTTCCCTAAATCATAGCCTCTGTAGCTATCCAAGAGGCAGACAACAGTGGTGCTGCAGACCTTGATCCGCTAACATAAGTAAGACCTAGCTCCTGCCCAGTGACCACTGAAAATTGTGTGGGCTTTTGTTTATGTGAAATTAGAGGGAAGATGGTGGGGCTGTAAGAGCCGATTTCAGTTTGCAGTGGTGGCGGCTATGTACATTTATCTCATCAAGTTATGTCTGAGGCATTCAGCATCTTAAAACGAATGCCAATTTCCACTGAAATAGGGCATGAGTGAATCCTTCAAAAGAAAATTCAGTGGGCAGTTGCTGACACTCAGTGAATTGCTGGCTCTTTGCCCAAGTGTGTGTGAAATGTTTGCACTGGTTTGAGGTCCTGATTGCAGTTGGCTTGCAGGGTTTATGGTGACACTGTAGATTTGATATCACAATGTAGGACAGGCAGAAGCTGGTGACAACATACAGGGGGAAAAAAGTCCTAATATTCCCGTTAAAATTGGGATAAAGATAGTTATTAAGAAAAGTCATCTTTGGCCCAGCCTCTCCTTTTCACAACAAAGAGATGAGAGCTGACATGTGCTGAGCGCCCCCGTGGGCTGGGCACTGTGCCTCTACAGTGTTCGCCCATTCACAAGCATTTGTTCTGTGCCTTCTGCGTTCTGGGCCCAATTCTAAATGCTAGGGCTTCTGCAAAGCACAAAATTATTCCTCTGTCTTGGGAAGGTAACAAGCCAGAGGGAGAGACAACGCTATGCAAATAAGCTCTAGGAGGACAATTAAATCAGGGTAGAGCATGTCACATGTCCTCACAACTGCTGTAAGAGGCATTAACTCTTTTGACAGAATGAGAAATTGAGGTCCATGGAACCTAATTTGTCTAAGACCACCCAGCTAATTAGAGAAAAATGGAGGATTTAGAACATGGTCTGTCGACTCCAGAACCCCAGTCCTTTCCTCTGTGCACAGCTGTCTCCCCATAATGTGACCCCTCCCATTGAGCACCTTTGCCCAGCAGGGAAGACAAGCACATCTTGGAAACGAATCAAATATCCTACAGTAAGTGACTTGAATCACAGAAGTGCCCTTCAGAACACGGAGGTGTTACGACAGTCTGGATGGTGACTCATTTGCCCAGCATGGTGCCAAGCCGGTTGCTGTGACGCAGGTGTGGACATCAGGGTTTTCATCTAAGCAGTGGTGTTGAGGTGAAGCAGGAGAGAGAATTGCAAAGTTGGGGTTTTCAGACAGCACCGAATGGACATTGGTCTACCGGGTGGTAATTATGTGACAGTTACGCTGCAGTATCGAGCCCCAAGAAGTCACTGTGGAGTGGGGTCCCAGCCCCTCAAGTTTCTAAGAGTGTGACAGTTCATCGTTGCCACAGCTTAAGAGAAAGCAGGTTGGCGTGGGCAGGATGACGCACCTGGAACCTGCATGTGTAGCTACGTTAGCATGCTTTTGCCCTTACCTTCACATCTGATCAGTGGATCCCAGGGTCCTGGCCATGATAGTTCACCGTTCATGTAAATTCAATCCGTTACTCCAGTTCTGGCAGTACCTTATTCTAAAGCCTTCCCTAACTCCACCTCTCCCTGCCTCCATTCTCAGTTAAGAGTTGTACTTTTATTGCATTTTATTCATATGCTTATATATCAGTGTCCCACTAGACTCTGATCATCTGGAGGGTTAGGAGGTGCCTTTTTATTTTTATATTCCCTGACACAGTGTCCAGCACAGATAGAGGCTCAACAAATACTTCACGTGGATACTTTAAGCTTTCTTCTGCCAATGTATCTAGAAATGGAAATAGGAGCCTTGCTTATATCCCTAGCACCTTGGTCAATGGGGTTAATATGTTCCCCTATTATAAGGTTTCACTAAATTTTGGATGAATAAATGTCATTCCGTAGCTTGAGATTGTTGAGCTTTGGAAGTTGATCAGAGTTACTTTTCAATAGCAGGTGCTGTTATAAGCAGAGTCTTGTGTCTCTTGGGCTAATACCCCACTGCTTCACAGAACTATTTATGTTGACTGTTCTTTTGGCAGGAAGCAAGCTACTGAGCATGATGCCAAGCATTGATGTGGCCCAAAAGCTAAAGGGGGGGGGGGCAGGGAATGACTCAATGTATGAATGGAGGAACAGGACAGAGAAGAGGGAGAAGGCAAGAGACCTTTTGTTCTTTCTCCCACAGAAACACAAGCTATTTCCTGAAGAACCAGCATTAGTTCCCTGTCGTATCAGTGGCCTAGGAAAGCCTAGAGGATGAATGGAGCATTAGACTGGAAGTAATAAGGTTGTGCCTGACTTACCTCAGTATCTGTAGCAGATGTTACAAATGTCATAACACAAAGCTTTGAGATCAGGCTGAAAAATAAAAAATTAAGATACCAGATGTGGATGTCTTCCTTTTACCAGCAAGTGCAACTGACACTGCACTCATTCAGTGGTAATCTCCCCCTCCTTCTTACTGGGTGGAATCATGCCACAACTGTTTGCTTGCTGCTGAGGTCAGAGGAGGTGACAGCAGTAAAGCAGCACTCGTCGAAAGGCTTTTAAGACAGTTTGCAAAATGAAAGTGTAATCATTCCTTTCCCCCCCGAGGGAGCATACGAAATCTAACCCTCATTAAATATTTAACTGCTCAAAAAAATTTTAGTGTATTTGTAGGGAAGGTAATTTCTACCAATGAAAAGTCAAGTATTAAACTTTGCAAAGTTAGTGTTGTCTTCACATCTTAAATTTGATATGTTCTCATTGTCCTTCCCTTTGAGAGCTATTATCAGAGAGCTCATGGTGTCTTTCTGTGAACTGTGGGCTTAATTCATGAAAGACACATGGTATCCCTGCTGGAAATATATGCAGCAGGTATTCTGTAGAGGAAAGTGGTCATTGGAGGAAGAAGAATTTAAACAACAACAGAAGCAGCTCAAAACTAGAACCTGTAGATTGTATTCAGAAAGCAGAGCACCTTCTTCCATCAGGAATATGTTTAGAGGCTTGGAGCCTGGACGGGGGTGCTGCCCGCTCTGCATGGCCCACTGGCCTCCTCTGACACAAAGGCCTGCCTCGCCCAGTGGACTGGATCCTTGTTAGCTTCACATCCTGAGTCCCCAGCAGAGTTCCTGCCTCGGCCTGAGGCTCAGTACGTATTTGCCACCATAGCCCCGATGCCAGAAGAAATTAGTTTCTGTTTTCTTGTTCAGTTCATCTTAGATTAAAAATCAAGACTCTCTAGCCCTCAAAGATCCTCCTAGTCTATATTCTTTATTCTGAACTCATTTTATAACTGTCTCACTCCCAAAATTGAGTGTGGGGTATGGGCGGGTACAACCCAGCATACCCCATATCCCCGCTGGGACTCTAAAGATGGGAATTGATTTTGGGGATGATCTTTTCTTTTTATCTTTTATTTTGTAAAGAAAAAGGAAATTCTTTTTCCTTTCACTTTGTAAAGGTTATTAAATAACTAACTTTAAGCTTTACATCCAGAAACAATCCCTGTGACATCAAGTGGTTGAACCCAATAAATACTTAGGAAAGCCTTAGGTGTCTTTTAAGTTGTTAAGGACTAAAGTCCAAAAAATAAAAACAGTACTCTCTCCTTTACAGTCATTGTTCTTCTGAAATAATTACACAAGTAAAATTGCAATGACTGAGCAATAACTATTTTTTTTTTTTAATTAGTAACAGCACTTTTGGAGTCTCAGGGACACCAGGCATGTCCTCTTCTACGAGACCAGTCCCCTCCTCAGGACCCTTTGCATCTCCTGAGGATTTCCCTCATGTACCCCACTCCCCATGCCTCAGCCCAGGCTGTGGATCATGCCTGCATTTTCCTGAGGTTCTGTCCTCTGAGACGTTGACTGTCAGACGTTGACCTCATTCCCTCAAGTGCTGTCACTCCAAACAGCAGCTTAACCCACTGCCTTAAGGATTTCATTGTCAAGGGGAAGGGTGAGTTCTCTCATGAAGAATGTTAATCACCCCATATGTAGCCCATGTGAAGGACATACAGTGGTTCCTATAGTAACTACCAGATTGTTGAAGAAAGGCCGTTTCCCCTTTCCCAGCTACAGAAGGAGAGAATTCTGCCTACGAATTCTCATTTCCCTCAATGTAAAAGAAAGGTGGGTGGGCAAAGTGAATCTTTAAAATGGAAACTTTGTACTAAGAAGTCCCTGTAATGTGTTACTGACTAAATATACAAAAACATTTTCAAGACTTACTACAGTGATATTTGGTTGCTATTTCACATTTAGAGGACTATGCCATTTTGGTATAGAAAATGGTAAATGTTTTCAAAAATCATATGAATACTATTTAATTCTCAAGAAGATGAGAAGTGCATAGTAAACATTCCCTCGACTAAACAGATAAATTGAACATTGTATGTTTTCCCCTTAGTTCGTAATAGTTGAAGCAATACAAATATACTTCCTTAAGGAAAACAGACATGGTTTCTTTTTATCAAAAGCAGTCCATTTATAAGTATTAAAACTTGCACAGTCTTTCTTTTCCCTAATACAGTCAACCCATACTGAAATTGTAGAAGACAATTAAATATGCATTGCATCAAAAAATTTTGGATCATCATGAGACTTCTTAAAGTTTCAATTGCATTATTGGATTAAATATTCTTTTTTGTCTAAATTGGTGGTGTAACATGTTAGTAGGTTCTGAGATATGAATTATGAAGACAGGGGTTTTTTTTGTTGTTTTTAAAAATCCCCT
This sequence comes from Ateles fusciceps, assembly GCA_036589455.1. Lineage (NCBI taxonomy): Eukaryota > Metazoa > Chordata > Mammalia > Primates > Atelidae > Ateles > Ateles fusciceps. The sequence continues at coordinate 900,465 of JAZHEH010002842.1, forward strand.
AAATATTAATTTAAAAATAAACCCAAAGTGTACTACTCCTAAATACATGAGTTTTTTTCTTATATTTATTTGTTACCAGATATGTGATTAATCACGTGCCTGATTAGCAATGCCTGTCCCTATTTCTCTTCCACATTCTTCAGTTATCCTATATTTTAGTAGTAGAAACTAATCATGATAAAAGTATACTGGAAAATCACTGTTATTGTTTTCATATATATATATATATATATATATACAATGCATTGCAAAGCACATACACCGCTTTCAACAACAAAGTTTCAGTTGTCATGTTGCTCTATGGGTTAAGCTGGTACCCAGTGCTATTTTGGTCTCTTCTCCAAACCTAAAATCTCCTGATGTCTAAGGCATGCACAAATGCTGAGGAGTTTCGTGTTGAAGGAATACAATTTGTGAACATAGACCTCATAGAAGGCAGAGTCGTGAGGGCCAGTTTCAGAATAAAGACTTAGCCTATATTGCATGCAAACTGAGAAGTTTTAATTTTGATTGGGAAACAGATACACACATTAATACATACCTCATGAACTTCTGGGGCTGCTGGGAAAACCCTCCCCGGATTCTTTGGCCCTACAGTGAAGAAGGCTAATTGAGATTCTTCAAGGGAAATCACTTTCCTTTTCTTCTATAACCATGGAAAGACTCATTAAGCATTCTATATTCCATTCTTTCTCAGCCCCTGACTTTGCTTAGCCAAAGCCCAGGTAGTAAATGTCTGGGGATTCCATTAAGTATGCCCTTGAGTGCTCTGTTCCCCCAGGATCCTCGTGGGAACAGATCCTTGCCTGTTGGATGAAGGATTCAGAGGGCAGCTATCAGGGGTGACTGGGCATGAAGTCTACCTTTGTGCCAGGTCTTCCTGGCAACTACCTGTCGAACTTGAAGACTACATTTGCCCATGATGCTGTACTGCTCTCCACCTCATGGGGGACGATAAGAAAGTATCTCTGAAATGGTCTTTCCTATCCACCAATGACTGTGTTGGCCTAACAAAACAATCCATTGGAAACCCTGCCTCACAGTGTTACACTCCTCTTTACTTAGGACTGCCTTCTTCAAGTGAATCCTCCAATAGCAACCCCCTCTCTGGCTCTCTGCCTGTGGTTCACCTTCCCATTGTGAATGATGCTGGCGAGGAGTTGGGCTTATGAAGAGAAAGGGCAGTGCAGGGCACAAGGCAAATAGGGCTCATGACTTTTCCCCTTTCATTATGTGTGTCCACCGAGCTGTCCTGCTTCTGTTTTGTAATGGGTTCTTCCATGGCAAGCTGACCTTTCAGCTGAATAGGTCAAACTCCCACTGAGTGCTAATCCTCAGCCCTCCTCACGCGAGTGCCTCCCTGGAGGTGAGGAACACTGGTTAGGAATATGACTGGGAGGGTCTCGTGTACTCCCCAAGGAAGGGTTGCCTTTCACTGCACTGAATTAATTCTCATAGACCACCGTGTGAGGTTATGCTGAAGAGTCCAGATGAGAACATTCCTGCTGACATTGTGTGGAGGGGCAAAACTAAGTTTTCAGATGCATGTTTCAGACTGTGTTTCCCTTGTGTATCTTCTCCTTTTTAATGTCAGAAAGGCCAAGTGCACAGTCCTAGTGATTCATCGGATCATTCTGGATATCTGAGACAATCAGAATTTTCCTAGTTGATTTTTTAAAAAAAGTACTAAACCCCTCTCTATGTATTTGTCTTCCGTTTAAAGTCTCTTAAAACTCTAGTGTTTTATTTTTAACCCTGTACAACTTGAAATGGTAGCATTGTGGTGTTTGTCGATAATTATGTACTCGGCCTAGTTTTATTTTAAATGTCATAAAATTTTCTTTTGGACAATTAGGTTTTATAACACTAGTTACCTTATAGTAGCTAGAAATTTTGAACATCAAGTAGGTACTAAGGTCGAATTGAATTTGAATTTGAAGTTGAATTCCTATGGCTTGGGCTTTCTTTCTTATACTAGTTTGTATAAGCTGTTCAACTCCTAAAGCTCTTACGTCTCACTCTTAGTGAACTGGTAACGTAATCTTCACAGACAAGTGATTGCACATTCCATTGATTTAGCAATACCCCGTGTGTGTGTGTGTGTGTGTGTGTGTGTGTGTGTGTGTGGTTATATAAATGTTAATTTTGTTAGTGTTCTTTAATTTTCAGGAAATAGTCTTTTAGTTGAACAAAAAAGCAAATGAAATATGTCAGTAGATCAGATGAAACAGTGGCCCATTCCATAATAATAATTGTACAGTATGTCTGGGCTACCAGTTGGTTTTAGAAACTATCAATTTCTAAAATACAGAAATCTGAGAGAGCTTCATAAACAATGTATTACTTTTCCGAGGATGACAGACCCTGTTAAGGAAATGCTCCTTTAGGGTTTTTTTTTTTTTTAGATCATTAATGATACTCTATAAACATAATGAGATTAACATGGAGAAACAAAATACCTGTGTTTGCAGTATTCTTTAGTTGTCAGATTATTGTCTCAGTTCTCAAAATGCCAGATGCGATAGGATAAGTGCAAGATAAGAAGTACATATTTAACATCTATTCAGTTAGCATTAATGCCCCAGTTAAAGCTGGGCTCCTACCAGGGGCTTAATGGGCTCCTGTTTAACATATTTATGTTGGTTGTAAAATTAGGAACTGTCATTACAGCCCACATCACCTGCATAAATGCAAAACATATAAATCAAGAGAAGTTCCAGTGCCATAAAAATGCCATTGAATAGAATAGCATGAAACTACTTGCAAGATACTTGTATATTATGCTGGTGTGTATGGGGGTGCATGCTCAGATTTCTAGGGGGTTTGGAGAACAAAGAATAACTATACATATAGGACTCATGGAGTAGAGAAACAGAAGGAAAAGAAAGACCATCAGTAGCCAGACTTGAATAAACCCCCACATACTCCACTAAAGACAGCAGTCTCTATGCTCCCAGAAGGCATTTGAGCAGCTTTACATTGTTACTGGAGCTTGCATCTTGAGCCTCCTAAGTAAGTAAACTTATCTGTGATGTTTTAGGGTCCCTTATAATCTAGTGGCTATTACTCCCTTGGACCCCTCGAAATCCAGTTCTTTGTAGAATGGTTTATGTTATCTAAAATTAGTCTTTTGTTTTGGTTTTTTTTGGTGAGGTGCAGTGGTTTATTTTGAACTTCGTAATCAGAGGCCCTGAAGTTCCCCCCTACCGCACCAAATTATGAACTATTAATAAGAAGCTTTCTGAATCCTAATTACTGCCTCAAAAACAGAGTGGATACTTGAGAAGTTTTTCAGCTCCCCCCTTCTCCCTCCCAAAAGCCACCCACCCCCATAATCTCACAAAAAAAAAAAAAAAAAAAAGGCTGCAGATTTTATTCATGTGGGATCATTCACACCAAGCTACCATAATGTGCAATTAACACTCTAGAAACTGAAAACAGTATTCAGCAAGACAGCTGCATTATCAAAAATGCCAAAGGAGTTTTGAAGGGAGTAATGTGCATGTTAGAATAGGAAATTAATCAGAAATGTGCACACCCACATACACACACAGTAGTATGGTCTTAAGTATATCTGAATATTTAAACTGTAAAAACTCTATGTCTATATTTATAATAAAGATTAATCTCAGCATAGTAAACTGATTTTTCTGTTTTAAGATTTTTAGTTGTGTGTTTTGCTTCTGAAGCAAATGAGGAGGCTGGAGTAGAGATCTCTAAGATCCCTACCAGCTGGAATATTCTTTTGATAATAATCACTCTTCAATTATATTTTATAAATTTTCCCATTGAAAAAAAATGCCTCTGTTATTTTTCTCTTGTCAGTAATAATGATACTTAACACACACACATTTTCACAGTGCCTTGCAGACATTGCCGACACAAACTAACAATGCAGGGACAACTCCCTACTTTGCATAGCACAATAATCACAAGTGTGTTTATATTATAATCGCTACTAAGCTATGGATTTAACTGACCAACTTAGTGACTGAAATGCGACAGAATTATCCCAGCAGCGTTTCACTCACATTTTCTTGTTGACTAGCTGAAAGTGTTTCTAGAAGTAAAAAAGTAGAGGATTTTGATTTTATTTTCAATTAGTAGTATCTGGACTTGAGAGAGTAGAGGTTTTCAATAAAATTTTCAAGAAAAGCAGGAAGATATGGGGAATTGTTAGAAATATAGAAAGCATCTGAATATTTTGTTTCATAAATCAGTGTAAAGCAAATGGATTTTTATGATGTCCTCACTTCTGATTCCTCTACATCACTTCCCTTTGTTGTTTATAAATTTGTTTTGACCACGACGCATCCCTGGAGTCTCTCTGAATCTGTTGTGATTCTGGGTGCTACTTGATTTGTGAATCGTTCATTGCTCAATTAAACTCCATTAAATTAAAAAGAAGAAGAAGAAAAAATAGCCAGAAGAACAGATTTAAAACAAATTGGAACCCCACGTTAAAAAAAAAAATCATAAAGAGATGACGCTCAATCCTGGATTCCACAGATATTATGCATTAAATACACTTTTGTTAAGGATTGTGAGGACTCCTTGTAGGGTAGGTACCTGCAGGCAAAAGTATGTGAAGTGTGCCTGGAAGAGAAGGATTGACTCTTAGTGAGAGAACAGGAGTGTCCAGGAGCTCCAGATAAGAAACCGTCACTGACCTGGTGAGGCACATGCTGGCCAAGAATCTGTCTGGGCTTCTTGTCAGTCCTATAGGAATAGTTACACATGAATATGCAGTAAATGTGAAGTCCAGGATGCTTAACACTAGTACAAATGATCAGTAATGAGAATGTCTTAACCCATATGTTGTGCTGATTAAATTGTGATGAAGTTATTACATTAGAAAATACAAAAAGTTTCCTGTTTGCTTTTTTCTAGCCTAGAACATGTAAGAAGTTTAGTTTTCTCTGGGTTGGGATCGGGGGGAGATAAGGCAGTATGCAGATGCTTAAAAAATACCTTAATTTTAAGAAAAACAATGTATTAATTTATTTTAAAGGAACCTGAGAATTCATATGTTTTTATTCCATTATAGGGAAAACAAAAGGAAAATTTTTAAAGTGTGGATGTGGTTTTTTTGATGTTTCTAGAAGTCTGTATTCTTCTAGGTTAAAAATTCAACCTAGGCTATGCTTATGCTTAGACAACTCAGAACTAAAATTAATACTGGGTGGTGGGTCAGATCTCATTGTTACACTAAATAGCCAGTGATGCCATTCAAAAGAAACTAAGCTGAAGGTATGAATCACAGCTCCAACTTAATCGTTCTGTTTTCTTTCTTTCTTTCTTTTTCTTTTAAGTTATAGGTGCACAGCGAAGGAGAAGCCCCAGTGCACTAGCCATTGAAGTATTTGAAGCACATTTGGGAAGTCACATTTTGCAGGTACCTTTCAAACAAAAAGAAGCTTGCTTATATTTTACTAAGAAAAAGCCTTATGTTTAGTCTTTTTTAAACTCAATTTTTAAAAAATGTCAGTTGTATATTTGACTTGTGATTTTATCTTGGAATTCCAACATTCTTATGAGTTTATTTTTTTTCTTTTTAGAAAGCCATCCTTTGAGAGAATGTTAATGAGAAAGGGAGGGCAAGTATTATTTGTGCTGAAATAATTCAGATGATTTGCTCTATTTAGTTGATGCGCAGTGTGTAGTAACTGGCTGTTCCCAGAGTGGTTGTGTGTGCGCTGTATTTGTAAGTGGATCTATGTGTGTCTCTTTGGAGCTATATATTGTTTTTGGAAGAGCAAAGTTTTGTTGTGAAAGTACTGTGACAGTTTTTTGTGTCGCCAAATTTCAGTTTTGCTTGAGTTTGTATCTGTGACTGCTTCAAATCTTAATGTTTGCCTCCCCAAATTAGAAAATTTATCAGGATAAAATATAGTATATTTTAAAATACTAGTAAAAGGAGACAGATAATTGATTTTGCCGATGAACCTCATGGCAAATAAATGTTAAAGATCACTAGGATGAAAATGTGGTTACTTAGCCCTAGAGAAAATTCGTTGCGAACTCCACATCTCACTTATTCAAAACTTTTTTTTATTAAGACTTTGCCATCGATTCAACACATCTGTCTTCAACCGTGGATAATTGTGCCACGTTGGTCCTGCTCCCAGGACAGATGTTGTCATGGCCATTTTTAAAAAATCTGTGGAAGATACACCTTTTTACATAGAATTGAAGAAGCAGATAAGTTTGGGATATTTAGACTGCTTACTGTGTTTGGAAAAAGTAGCTGTGTTTTTCTGAAATAAACTTTGGAGTAAAATAAAAGTATACTCCAGATCCCTGTTCATTCAGTTTATAAAGATGGCCTTTATGGAGCTTTCATTTTCTAGGTTGTCGAAAGTAATATTAAATGTAGCATATTATTCCCTTAAGTATGTGCATTAGGAAACTATTATGAGATTCTGTGTAAAAAAGAAAATCAGTTATAGTCAAATACTGTTGGTTCTCCAAAGCAGTGTCTTTACTGGCAGTTTCGGAATCACCCAACACTTGTTCATAGGATGCATTCTTGGGCCTCAACGTAGACCTACTAAATGAGAGTTGATAGGGTAAAGTCCAGGAATTTGTGTTTTTTAACAGTCTTCTGAGATAATGTTGATGTTCCATCAGGTCTGAGATAGCGCATTTCACATTTGCAAGTTTAAAGCCCTGAGAAGTCTTAGATACTTTACATTTTTGTGTATTCTTATTTCTCATTTTTCCATTAATATCTGTTAATATCTCATATAACTGATGTTTCTTGAAATACATCTTGGGAGTTGTTATTCTGTTGTTTACATAAAATTTTGAATTACCTTTGCTGTAACCTAGGATTAGTTTCAAGGATACAGAAAGGATCATATTTCTTTCTAGATCTTCAAATTTTTATTTCCTTTTTTCCTATATACTGTGTTCAGAATCTTTATTATAGGTTTTGTATGGGCCATGACATATAAATTGTTAGACTCTGATGTGATTCAGGGCTCTTTCTGTTTCTATTCTGAAGCAGTCAGAAATTGTTACCTAAGGCTTAGTCAATGAAAGAAACGATTCACAGACTAGTCCTAGACTATTATCTTCCTAATTCTTTCTGGAAATGGTGACTCCAAAGGCCTGTGAGGAAGGTGCCTTAGTAATTGCAAGAATTTAAAAATGACACAAACTTAGGAGTTTGAATCAAGCACAAACTCAGTATAAAAATATAATGTAAAATGGCTCTCCCAAATGCTAAATCAATGTTATACTTCATTGAGAGAATACAGGATCTAGAATGGGGCTGTAAGCTCATTCCCATTTTGGTTGGGTCACATTCAGACACAATATGATGATGGCATCAGCCGTCATACCAACCTAGACAGCTGGATGCCATTTGGAGTAGAATAACCAGACTGTGAGTAAACTAGAAATCGTATTACCTGAAGAGTGGCAAAAAGCCTGAGAAAGTTTAGTCTGGAAAACATGACTTAAAAGGGGCATCATTGCCCTCTCTATTTATTTGAAGCCCTCATTTAAAAAAACAAAAAAAGAAATAGGATTAGATATATTCTGTATGGCTTCAGAGTATGGGAGAAAAGATAAATGGATGAAAATTTGAAATGTTTAAATTATGTCCATACAAGAAAACTCCTAAATAGGGCTGGTCACATTTGGAATGTGTTTGAAGCTGTAGGCTTTGAGGAGAAATATAGATGGCTTGGTAAAGATGCTTTCAAGAAAGACATCTGAGCATGGTTGCACTATGTAATCTTACAATTGCCATAGAAACTAGAACTTTTTGTATGATTTGGTTTTAGCACTAATGGTTATGGAGTGGAAGAACTACTATACAGTACTCTAAATTAAGTACTCAGATGGTAGGCAAGAAGGGGTTGGAAAGTAGTAGTAACAAGAGGAGCCTCCCTTAAGCTATCTTATTAGGTGTTTTGCATAACTAGCAGAGAAACCTTTGAACCCATATGCCCATGTCTGCACCATGTTCAACAATGTCTCAATGTTCAGTAAGGATGACGTGGCTTCTACATTTTGTTTCAGAAGGATCCATTGTAGAATCTGGTTGATTCCTAAAGGCTAGAATGAATTCTTTCTTCTCTTTCCTCCTTCTTACTCTTCCTTCACTTGCAAATAGTTAATAAAAACCTGTGTGGTTAACAAAGTATAGTCATGGTCTCTAACCTGACAATTTATAGTCATTTAACACTCCCCTTATCCCCCACAAGTTTCAGCTACTTTGTAAGAACACAGAAGTCACTGTATGTGGCTGCTGTCTTTAAATAGCTTACAGTCATTCAGGGGAAGAGGAACCAGGAGGTTGCATAAAGTGAGAAACATCACACAGGTCAAGTACTATGGGACCACAAAAGAACAAGGCTCTGAATTTATCCTATAGCACCAAAGAAGACTTTTCAAAGTTGTTGATGGATGAATAGGAGTTTATTAGGCGAAGAGAATGGAAGAATATTCAACCAAAGCGTACATCAAACACAAAAGCATGTAAACAAGTAATGATAAATCTTACTTGGGGACTGTTTAGATGTTTGATATAATGGCTGCTTCACATATGCAGTGGGGACATATAAGAGATGAAGGTAGAGAGATTATAGGAGCCATATTACCAGGGTATGTGGACTTGGTTCTCCATGAAGAGTCCATGGAGAGGGCTTTTATGCAGGAGTGACAAGAGAATGATTTGGTTTATTTCTGGAGTTATTATCAAAATACAATGTCTATGAAGTCTGAGTTATAAGACAGTGATATAAAGAGACCATTTCAGAAATTTTTTAACAGAGTTCAGGAAAATGAAGATCTTTTCCAAAATAGAGCTCTGTAAATGGAGAGGCAGCTATGGAATTGAGATAGACTCATCAGCACATGGTCAATAATTAGAGGTGAAAGGCTAGAGAATGACAGGATTTAATTATCACCACAAGTTTTCTAGTTTGGCTACTAGCTGTCTGATTCTGCTACCTGAGAGAAGTCGAAAGGGATGGTCTCTTAAATAGCCAAGTTGATGTGAGGTAAGCATTTAGAAACATAGGTCCTATTTCTGCAGAGAATCCTCAGGCTAGGTCTGGAATTATTGATCACTGGTGTATAGATAAATGATAAGTTTGAATTAAGAATGGGTTACAGACCTATGGAAATTATATGGAACAAAGAGAGGGTTAAGGAGAGCCCACCTGGGGTATGTCATCATTTAAGAGGCAAGTAAACTTGAGAAAGGAATGGGCAGAAAGAAAAAGCAAGTCACAGGATTTGATTTTGTTAAAGGAAGGAATATTAATAATGTCAAGGTAGCGGATAATAAATCCTTAGTAGGACAAATACTGAAGAGATGTTACAGATTTTGTTGATTGAAAGTTGCCATATGGATTAAGTGTAGAAGACAGACCTAAAAAGTGATAGGAGGTAAAGGAGAAGAATCTGACTGTTCGTGGTAAAGGAAGGGTAGGAAATGAGAAGTTAGCATCAAGTGAAATTTGTGTCTTTCATATAGTGAGAGTATGTTTATATGTCTGAGATTTATGGGGTCAAGCGTTTTGTGCATATTGGAAAACAGATGAAAAATTAACTCTATTGGCCAATTATATGCTCTTTAGCAATCTCCTTTTAAAAATCAATATCTTATGGTCATATCTGTGTTAAGAAAGTATTGGTTTTCATTATTACTAACGGCTAAATACCATTCCATACTATGTATGTATCATAAGTTATTAAACCATTTTCCTGCTATTATTTTGATTACATCTAAAAATTTGCATTTCTAATGGAAATACCAACGTGTGTATGCGTGTAAATGCAAAGAGAAGATAAAATTTTGAAAACATAATTTTCTAAAAAAAAAGCCTAGTCTGGATGGATTTCAGCTTAAATATAGTGAATTTTTACTATGTACTAAGTTTCAGGTACTATGCTAAGTTCTCTTATATAATCATCGAGTACTCACAATATAGACCTATGAGATAGGTGCTATGATTGATTAAGTACATCTTAAAATTGAGCAAACTAAGATTTTAAAACCTTGAGTAACTCAAGCTCACATTTTAGGTAACAGAGTTGAATTTGAACCCAGGATGGTAACACTCGGGTTATAATACTTTCCAAGAAATGATAAAGGCATTTTAAAAGGCAATGGTAATAAGAGGAAAGAAATAAGACACTTACAGTTGGAGTAAACAGACTTCAGTAGCTAACTAAATTTGGAAACTAAAGTAGAGGTCAGTTTCAAATACCATTGTGGAGTTCAGAAAATGCATGTGGCTTCACTGCATCAGGTACCAAGCTTCCCTGTTACCTGTGCCCCAGTGATGTGTCACTGAAGTGTATACTAGGTGCCCCTTATAGGATTTGAGAGTAAGGGTTAAGATGGACTTCTTAATTTTTGGCGTACCCATTCTCTGAATATATATGTAATGTGTCTCTGCTCTGCATATCTAATTAGCCATATATTCTCATAGGAAAAAGAAAGTTTGGTGGGATCTCTTAAAATTTGACAACTTTTCCACTGAAAGGAACTAAAAAATAAACTTAATGGTGATTCTATCAATGTAAAGTCATTTATTGCAAAGCCAATTTTCAATACCAGTGCATGCAGGCAGGGCCAAGGCCCAGGCTGTGTATTATGAAACTCTGGGGCCTCCATTCACAAAGCAGTCTCACCTCTGACTGTGATCAACATTATAGTCTCAGTGAACCTATAGCTATTTCAGGAGTGAGTCTTAGGACAGCAGCATCTTCTCCAGCAGAGTTGAGGGTTCAAGGGATATCAGCTTTGCAACAACAGGGCTGTGAATCAAGGCCCTACTGGGCCTGAATCAAAGCATTAGATAATTCACTAAATTCTTCTTTGATTTTTATAAATTAGATGAAGAATGGGAAGTCAAGGGGGTAAAGGCTGGAATTTGTGCATTTTGTGGCAGGCTCAGTAAAAATCCAAGAACTTGAGGAGATTATTATGTAGGATCTTTCCTGGAAAGTACATGTGATGAAGCGCAAATGTGGTTCCTGCGTGAAAAGCTCTCTTAGGGCATTACATTGTTCCCACTTCATGACTTCTTCAATATGAAAAAGTATGCGTGGTATTTATTTTTACTTTTCCAATATAACGACCAGATAGAATATTTGTATTTTATCCTTTTGAAGTTTAAAAAACAGAAAATGGTAGCAAATACTCTCTTCATAAGTCATAAAATTAACTACTGGACTGACTTTTCCTTAGGTGCCAGATTTATGAATGGAATGCTTTGTTTGTATACCTTCAGCAGAAAGGTTTAAGTGTTTTTCATTCCATAAATAATGCTTTTGTAATTGTCATATACAATTACATTATATACAATGCAATATTGTTTTTGCAAACTCCATAATAATAATGCTGCTTTACGCACCTCACAGGTGTTAAACAGGTTAAACCAAGTACATGGACATTTTTAAGGTTTATGTTTGTATTCATTGTCAGCATATTATTTTTAGCCATATATATATTATTGACTTTGTAAAATACATGTCATTACTAAGAGCTATCATGTATTTACAAAATAATTGAAAGATAGTCTTTATTCATAACTTGTTTTGGATTATAAAAGTAAGTTTTGTGAGTTGGATAAATATAATAAGTACCTACATGTTTGTACATAGCTAATAGAGAAATGCATTTATTACTTAAAGTATTGAGAGAATAAAAACAATGTTCTGTAAGAAATGCCCTAAGTTAGGGTAATGGTGGAAATATGGTATCCATATGTCAGTTTCGTGCTTGGCCATAACAGGTAAACACTCTTGTATCTATGTCATTGACCCCACATTATTTCTGGCCATAAAGGAATTTTTGTCTTGCTTTTAGAACATTCAAACCCCAACCTGAAAAAGAATTCCATGGGCATACTCTCTGAGGGGACCGAGAAAGAACCTCCAAGAACATTCTAAGATTATGACCCCTGAGGTTCTCTGACTGGGGGTGGATCAGAAAAGGCTAGGTAGGATGGTTGCTTGATTGCCTTGTCTTCCTCAACGTAAGTGGGGGAATGATTGTTTTTTGCAAGGACCGTTTACTAGTAAAATAACCCTTGTGTACAGGACACAAATATGGCCTGTGGTAATGACTTTAGCAGAACAGTTTCATCAAAGTATATATTTTCTAAAAATGATGGAGAAGAAGGGAGCCCAAATGTAGTGGTTTTCTATTTGTTAGTCAAAGTAATAGAAGATTCGTGTGGATGAGATGGGTAATATTATCAACCTCAGTGAGCTGTCAGATTTTGTTCATGTAGTTTTTCATTCCCTGAACACCTTTAACCGTGGAATACAGGGTACAGTTATGCCTCAAAAGAAGAATCTGTGTTTTACAGAGGCTGTTAAGGATCAAATTTAGAAGAAAATCAGGTCAAGATTTACTTTTAAATTTCTACATTTCTCCTGTTAATCATACTTTGAAGATTGGTAAAGGGCATATCCTAGAATCATGATTAGTTGGTCCATATAGTCTTCTGGTCCTGCAGCATTACTGTTAGACAAATGAGAACATACAGGCTCTATACCAGAACTTTAAAAAAAAAAAAAATCAGGTTGATGTAATAAAGAAAACAAAGTGAATAGTATCTTATTTATATATTTGTTACCGTTTTAGTATTTCTAGCTGCAGTGCCTCTGGTCTCTGAGACTCAGCCAATTGTAGAAGACTGACTAGAAGATTCTGTTGGGGAAAATATACTGGATTTATAGGCAAAAGTTACTTTTTATAACAATGTTGGGGTAGGGGTAGAGAATGCCAAATCTGCTGATAGACATCTTCTTTAATCTCATATACCAGAAAAAAATGAAAGATTGACTAGTACAGTTCAAACATCTGGGGAAAAAAAAAAGTGAAAATACCTAAAACAGCTCCAAAGCTAACACAAAGATACAAATGATCATTTATTAAGATGCTGCCTACCCAAGTCAATATGCCTTTTACATTCCATGATAGTGCCTTGAAAGGACTTCTGTGAAAGAGTGATATCTTCAAGTCTGTTTTCTACTTTATTGATGACTTAAAATTTCACCTTTATTTTATTGAAATGTATAAATATACATGAAATGATCATGTCTAGGAGTTACATCTTCTTATTCCTGATGGCTCTTTTTGCTAAAGTGGTATCCTGCTGGACATCTGTGCTAAAGTAAAATAAAATGATTTTAAATAATAGGAGTATTTTGAATTAATTCCTTTAGCTGTAATAGAGGAAGGGGAGAAAGTTGAGTGACCCTGTAGTGTCTCCATGTTCCAGAATGGTAAGAAAATGTAAAACTAAATATAGAAAAAGAGAAAGTTAGTGAATATATTTGCATATGCAAATTAGCTTAATTGATACTGCTTGCCTCTACAGGGATTTTTCATTACAAACTGGAGTGCTACATTGTTCAGCTCATATTGAGTAATTTAGTAACTAATGAGACCAGTTTGCACTAATTTGCATATGATAAATGAGCTTAATTGCAGTAAATAACTTGGAGGCATAATTACTTAATTTTCCTGTGTTGCACGGCTTTTAAGTTCACGTATGAACAACTCAAGATAATTTTGCATATTTAAATTAGTTGCTTTTAAATTTTCTTGAACAAAAAAAGGAACACACCTTATCAATTGAGCGATAAAACAATCAAAAGTAGGGATTGCAGTATTTTTATTTAAAAATAAAGAATGGAAAAGAAAACTAGAAATTTCTTAAGTCTATTGTTTGCCCCTCCTGTGTTCTCACCTCAAATAAGATATCAGCATTGGCATTTAGGAATATGTTTTTAAAGTTGAATATTAATTCACAGTTTCTATTAGTAAATTGCCTGGGTTTAAACTAAAATACGTGTATGAATGAATCATAAGTTTTGGAATCAGGTTTATAAAAGAGATGTGACATGTCTATTATCTAATTTAGCAAACGATCATCAGTGTAATCAGTTGGGTCTACCAGCAATGTGTATTTCATCTAAGTTACTGGGCTTTAATGAAGCAAGCATCACTCTGACCCTGGCGTTCATTTCCTGTCTAGATTAATGTTTCATACGGAATTGGTTTCACTGGAGAATCTTCCTGTGGTTTGCCAAGAATTATCTCATTGGTCTTCAAATTATCTCAAGAATGCATGTTTTATCAAAATCTCCATTCTCAAAATGGACACATTGGAGCACACAGAGGCTGATTGGAAGCCGTTATTTCCCTATACTGTACTGCCCTAGGATGTTAATCATAAAGGGAAAAAGTATGATTTCTTATTCAAAATTAACTTATTAGGCCATATAAAAATCATATTCATGATTCTGAGAAAATATTGTATAGTTGTGAAAAAATTAAAACCTGTTATTTAAACAATTATTGCTGCTTTAACTCATTATATATAAAAACGAATGGGCATGTGAGTTATTTCTTTGTCACAGTCTGAAAACCTAGCTCATCAAACTTTTCTCTGAAAAGGTAAAAATTTTACTAAATTCAGTATACGCTTTTTTTTTTTCAGAGGTTAGCCAGAACAAGTACTAATATGGGTATATTCAAAGTGTAAAATTTTAGTCCTTCATTTAATAGGTTCTCAGGAAATACCTGGTGAATAAAAGAATGAAAAAGAAATCCTACCAGGCGAGATGACAGTTAACCTCATAACCAGGGCCTTGTCTCAGCCCTCTGTTAGAAGCTGTTTGTTTTCACATCTCCAGACATGGGAGAGTATATGGCAGATTCATTAAGTGCATGGATTTTGGCATTCAGTCAACTTGAGTTTATCTCCCAACTCGCTCATTTATTAACTGTGCATCTACGGTGGTCTCTTGCCCTCTCTAAGCCTTGGTTTTTTTATCTTTAAAATGGAGAAAATAGTAGTGGAAGTTACCCTGGCAGGCATATTGTAAGGGTTGGACAAGACAATGTGCTTGAAAGTGCTTGGTACAGAACTTGACATGGAGAATGCATTTGAGAAATGTCTGCTAGTATTTCCGTCTGTGTCTTGGGTAGTCCGGAATAATGTTCAGGTTTTGAAGAAAAATCCTGATGCTTATCAGGAGCATTGTTACTGCAGGAACATAAGAACATTACCAGTAAAATTCTCTAAGGTTCAGGCCGAGTACGGTGGCTCACGCCTGTAATCCCAGCGCTTTGGTAGGCAGAGATGGGCAGATCACGAGGTCAAGAGATGGAGACTATCCTGGCCATCATGGTGAAACCCCGTCTCTACTAAAAATACAAAAAAATTAACTGGGCATGGTGGCACGCACCTGTAGTCCCAGCTATTTGGGTTGGTGAGGCAGGAGAATCGCTTCAACCTGGGGGGTGGAGGTTTCAGTGGGCCGAGATGGCACCACTGTGCTCCAGCCTGGGTGACAGAGCAAGACTCCATCTAAAAAAAAAAAAAAAAAAAAAAGAAAAGAAAAACAAATTGTCTCAGGTTCAAAGCAGGACAAATATTTTTTATTGAACACGACATAAATTGCTTACATTAATGTATCTATTTGATAGTTCAGGTTTAGTTCAGAGTAAAAAGTTTGGTGGTAACAGTATATTTTTACCATGAGATGAAAATCCTTCTTTTAAAAACCAAAGAAGTTGTCATAATACTCTCACTGGCAACTGAGAGGAAACTGAGAAAGAGAGCTTTTATAAAGGGACCCCAGAATCAAAGTCTCCTTCGGACTAAAGTGTGACATGCCATTACTCTCCTTATCATTCTACATGACCTCAACTTGCTCAGGAAAAAATGGGAATAAACACCCAATAAGAAATACAGAAGAGCTGGAAGGTAGAATCAGCCATCGACCATTGCTGTGAATTATGCCAGCAAAACGGTTTAATGCACATATGCTTCTCCTTGTGCATGTTGCACAAAATCTGTCATCTGCCAGGCCACAAAGTGCACCCTTCCGTGTCGGGGTCAGAGGGGAGAACTTCTCAGAAGGAGGTTCATAGGGATGTCTCTGTGTGGCAGATACATATCCCTGGGGTTTTTTATTTACCTTGCTAGCTTTGATTTGCAGAATAAACTCACGTCATCGTTCACTGAGAAAGAGTGAGAGGTGTGAGGAGAGGAAGCAGTCTGAGGTAACTGATTTTGGAGGAAAGCCGTGGTAGTTGGCCACTTGACTGAAGCTAGTGCAACAGTAAATGGGGACTTTATAGTTGGAAAATGAATTGCCTCAAGTGGCCAGGATCTAGAAAAGTGAAACAGTAATCTGAAAGTACCACGCTTGAGTTCGGTAAATATTTACCGAGTGCCTAGTTTGCATCAGGGACTGCAGAAAATGCTGAGATACAGACAGTGAGTCACGGTTTTGCCTCAGAAGAGCCATAAGAAAACAGACCAACATGGTTCCATGTAACATGAACTAGTGGCTTTTGGATCACTTATTGCTGCATTTGAATCTCTGCACTTGGTTATGGGACTTGGGCAATTTATTGAACTATCTAAGCCTCAGTTTTCTCAACGCCAAATAGAGATGGAAGCAATTCTTACTTCACACAGCGGTGTTAGAATTAGGTGAGATACTACACATAGGTGTCAGGTTTAGATGAGATACTATACACAGTATTAGCTGAGATACTACACAGACAGCTCAGTGAGCACTGAAGAAAAGTTGCCTGTCACAGAGGCTGAACCCTAGAAGCAACAGGAGAGAATCAGATCACCCAGCCTGAAGCAAGTCACTTCCTGTGATCATACACACACAGTTCACCTCCTTCACTAATCACACCCACACACATATTCCCCCCTTTTAAGTTTGGTGTTCCCTGAGGTCAGGAGTTCGAGACCAGCCTGACCAACATGGCAAAACCCCGTCTCTACTAAAAATACAAAAATTAACTGGATGTGGTGGTGCACACCTGTGATTCCAGCTACTTGGGAGGCTGAGGTAGAAGAATCGCTTGAACCCAGGAGGCAGAGATTGCAGTGAGCTGAGATCACACCACTGCTCTCCAGCCTGGGAGACAGAGTGAGACTCCACTTCAAAAAAAAAAAATAGGTTGGTGTTTATGTGGAACTCCCTGTGGGAATAGTTGGAGTGTCCTCACTTCACAATGACTCATGCATTCTCTTAGCATGGTCACAAATAGGGGAGGAAAAAAACCCAGCGATTTCCTTATGACCAGGCAGAATTTGTTTGGGGCATGCTGACATAACGATTGTTTGCAAGGTATGGGAACATATCTGCAATTCTTTCTCAGGCACTAAGAATGGCCAAATTATCTGGTGATTAATGTGGAACAGAAAGACAATTATACTACATGTTGAGCATCTCTAATATCAAAATCCAAAATCTGAAATGCTCCAAAGGCTGAATCTTTTTGAGCACTGACATGAACACAAGTGGAAAATTCCACATTTGACCTCATGTAATCATGTAATAGTACATGGTCAAAATAAAGTCAAAACTTTGTGTGTACACAATTATTAAAAACTGTATAACATTATCCTTAGTCTGTAAGTATAAGGTATATGTGAGACATTAATGAATTTTGTGTTTAGACTTGGGTCTCATCTCCAAATTGTATAGCTACATATATGCAAATATTTCTCTCACTTGTGGTCCCAAGCTTGCTTTTTTTTTTTTTTTTTTTTTTGAGTCACTGTTTTACCAAGCTTTTTGGATAAGGGATATGGAATCTGTATCAGTTTTCAAAGTTGACAGAAAATCATAAGGTTATGTGTCAAATATGAATACTCATAACTTTCTTATTGTGTCAGTATTTATATTTCTGTGGTGATGTGTAGATATCTGCAAATCTGTGCCAGATGACTGTATTCTTGGCTTTCAAGTAGCCCTTGGTGGTAGTAGACAGCTTATTGTTGTTACCAGCATCAGCTAGCAATGACATGGAATAGGGTGACACCAGCTGACTATCATTTATCTTGGACCCAAAACTCAGTCAGTATGGCGAGGGTTCCTATACCACCTCAGTCTCTAGAACTTTGCAAGCCTTAAGGCTCATCTGGGCTCGAGGAAAGATTGTGAATGGGTGGGTGGATGATAATGTGCATCGTTTCTGAAGCTAAGCTGACTGCGGATACTGGTGAGCTGAGCATCCTGGACCAGTAGTCGTCTGCAGAGTGCAGTGGAGGAAACTGGCTTAGAAGAATCAAATCAAAATTATTTTGAGATATTAAGATCTAAATACAATAAGAGCCAAATTAAACACATAATTCAATAATTATACTATAATGTCACATCTGTATTCTATTTCACTAGCTTTTTAAAGACAGAAATATTACAGAAGAATCCTAAGTAGTTCTCCCTCGGGTGTGTGTGTGTGTGTGTGTGTGTGTGTGTGTGTGTGTGTGTGTGTGTGTGGTCATATACCTCTTTAAACTACACAAAGTGGGGAAAAAGAAAACGTTGAAAAGAAAGTACAGACAAGCAAAGAGAAGAAAATAAAAATTAGGTATCTGGGCCGGGCGCAGTGGCTCAAGCCTGTAATCCCAGCACTTTGGGAGGCCGAGGCGGGCTGATCACCAGGTCAAGAAATCAAGACCGTCCTGGCCAACATGGTGAAACCCCATCTCTACTAAAAATACAAAAATTAGCTGGGCGTGGTGGTGTGCGCCTGTAGTCCCAGCTACTCAGGAGGCTGAGGCAGGAGAACTGCTTGAACCCAGGAGGCAAGGTTGCAGTGAGCCAAAATTGTGCCACTGCACTCCAGCCTGGTGCCTGGTGACAGAGTGAGACTCTGTCCCCCCCCAAAAAAAAAAAAAAATTAGGTATCTGACTTTTTGTAAATCAACCAAAATAAAATTGTGACTCTTCTCTCTTGAAAACAGTGGTGGAAGGAACAGCTTAAGAGGGGGCCTTCCAGTGTACCTCATAACTGATACATGTTTATGAGTGATTTTCTTCTTCTGAGCCTGACCTGGGTAATACTGTACTCATTAAAGAACATAGAAAATCAAGACCTGTGGGCACCAAGCAGTAAGAAAGGCACTGTAGGGATCCTGCTTGGGGGAGGAGGGGTGCAGGGTACACAACTCACTGCTAGGTTCCATCCTGTCTGAACTGTAGGCATGCACCTGTGGGCAGACCCAGGAGCTGGGTCAGATGCCCTGGTGACCCAGTCTCCAGCTGTTTTGTAATAGTGTTGGCTAGCTCCTTGAGAATGTCACTTCTCAGACACTTGCCGATTCAGGATCTGATGAGTTATGATTGCAAGGTAAGTAATCCATGGGACAGTGTCATTTTGTGACAGTGCAGGAGAACCCTGTCTAAGAAAAAAAAAAATGTCATGCCATTTTGCTCTACATCTGTTGGGAAAAATAAACATTTGGGAGAATTAGCGAAATTATTATAAAATTTGTTGTTCCGGATGAATAAAATGTGTAACTAATGGTTGGATTGCCCTCACAGAGGAGCCTAGTTAATTCCCATGAGGCCAGATAACTGCTGGAGGAATTGTCAGGTCAGAGCAGTTCTTTCCCTCATTTCTAAAGATATAAAAAATGCAGGTGACCCTTTAGGCCACCATAAAAAATGCCCTCTGAAGTAATCCACTCTTTTACTTCGTTTTAGCTTGATACAGTGTTTTAGTAAATTTCATCTGGTACAGAGATTAGACCAAGGGTAGAATTGACCAAAAGAAACAGAAAATTCTTTTTTTTTTTTGTAAGTGGGAAGTCTGCAAGTTCTACATAAATACAAAGGCAAATGATAATATCAATGACTATTTTAATTGCATCTTTAATCCATAAGGATAGTTCAATGACATTTTAAATTATACTTTTAGAATTGTAGTCACATAGGAGATAAAACTCAGTAACTATTTAATAATGCATAGTAAGATCAACTGTATCCTCTCTTGAGATCACATTTAGGTGGACTGAATGTAAAAACCCAATCCAGAATGTAGACAGCATTTAATCTTCCGGAAGATATTGTTAGGTCTTTCTAAATATAAAGCACCCAGGCCTGGTACTTTCAGTTGGTACCTATTATCTCTGCTCAATGATTAGTTTCACTGGATTCACAGCTAAGCCGTATTATTTTTTAACTAGGAATTGGATTGCTGTAGCTCAAACTATTCTCAGTACTGGAAGATTACGAATCAGTCTGGGGAATTGATCTGACTGTTTGATAACTAATTGCTATCATTTAACCTGGCTTTACCTGGAGACTACCATATCGTTAGGTTGGTTTTGGTGGGGGAAAAAGTGGTAAAGGGATTTGCTTAAGGTCCAGCGGCTATTAGTAACCAGCTAGCACAACTGGGATTCGAACCCTGAAGTGGAAGTGAGAGAGTGACAGAGAAAGGAATTATAAGGGAAATGTTAGGTATTAAATTATTTTACAATGGAAGTTTTTCAAGTGACATACTTTAAGCTGTGGTTTGAATAGAAAGAAGGTGACATGCACTTTTGTTTAATAAAGAAATATTTGCCCTGAGCAGAAGACAACATTTTAAAGCTTGTCATTTCATTCCTGGGAAAGTATTTGAGGAAAATGACATGGCTCAGCCCTGTTTGCTGACCATTTTGTTGTCTCCTGCTGAGACTTGCCATTTCCATAGCCAGTGGGCTGTATTGAATCAGACAGAAGCAATAGGTCATTAACAGACATGGAGACTTGGGGCAGCCTGCAGAGACTGAAAGAGGGGAAAATCATTTGGGGCCACATCAACAAAACTGCATTTAATAGAATCTCATGCAGCTATGTTTGGGAGGGGTGCAGTTAGCCTGATTTTCAGAGAAACTTAAGAAGCTTTAGAAAGCACAAAGTCATTTTCCCCCAAAGAGTGTCATGCCTAACATGAAAACGGAGGTGGGGGAGACTACTCATTTCTACACACTGCATTTTCTCCTGTTGAAAAATAACTGCTTACAATTCATTTAGTTGAAAAAAAATACAGGTTTTATTTTCTTACTGACATCTCCCGTTAACATTGAGACCTTTAGCTCACAACATTAATCCAAAGAGAGATTATATTATTTCAATCAATATCTAAATTATTAGATTGTGTTTCCTTGATCTTTGGAGATCCTTCTGGATTATTGTAATTGATAGGTGGGGTTGGGGGGGACAAGTTTTTCCACTGAGATTGCTGCACATTATTTTGGCATTTACGAGATTATTCATTTTAGAAAGTATATATAGCCAGCCTCCTCTTAAATGCAGACCAGTTTAGCTAGGGCAGGAAAAATACAGACTTTGTTTATTGACATTAAACAAGCATTTATAGCTTGTTATATATAAGGCTCATCAAATGCAGCTTTGGGGAATATGTAGATACTTTTCCTTCCCTCAAGAAATGTATAATGAAATGTTATATCCTAACCTGGGATGAAAAGTGCAGATGTAGAGACAGGACCTGAATTTCCAATGATTGCATTTACAATTAAGTAAAATTTAGCAAACAATACCATTTTCACATTATCCTATCATTTATATATTTAAAAATTCCAGCTAGGCATGGTGGATCACACCTGTAATCTCAGAACTTTGGGAGACAGGTGGGAGGATTGCTTGAGCCCAATAGTTTCAAATCAGCCTGGGCAACACGGCAAGACCCTATCTCTACAAAAATTTTAAAAATGAGCCAGGTACGATAGTGTGTGCCTGTAGTGCCAGCTGCTTTGGAGGCTGAAGCAGGAGGATTGCTTGAGCCAGGGGGTTGAGGCTGTAGTGAGCCATGTTTGTGCCACTGTACTCCAGCCTGTGTGACAAAGCAAGAGACCCTGTCTTTAAAAAAAAAAAAAAAAAAAAAAAAAATTCACCACTTAGATATACATGCATGTGCCCATGTGTGTTTTTTTGTGAAAAATTTCAAAATGGTTTCATGTATGTCTTAGTTTTCCTGTTCCATTGTAAACAACTTGAAGATGACTGTCATGTCTTGTTCATCTTCATGTCTTCCACAGTGTGGTGCTCTTAGTAGGTGCTCAGTGCCTTTGTAGACGTGATGTAAATCTGTGCAGATGATGCATATAACTTCTAACTGATTGATTGTTAATTGTCCCTTTTGTTTTGGGCAGCGTTGTTAAAAAGTCAGTGATAGTAACTGATTTCAGGGTGCATTCTTACCACTTGAAGAAGATATTTACATGCTGGGCTCCTAGTAGGGTTAATGCATTATGCACCTAAGTCCCCATGCACAAATTCGAGAATGTCCTTCTCAGCCAAGAGGTCATTAAAGAAAACACAGTCCCATTATAATGTCATTTTCCCCTTAATTTTCTGATTACTTACATTTGGTTTGGTCCTAATTATGAATACCTTTAATTGCTTTATCACAGTGATGATTAACTGTGCCCAAGTCAAACCCCTTTGAAAGAGAGGACAGTTCCTTCTAAAGGCTTTGCATGAATGCACTTAGGAGGAATATTAAACAGAAGAATAGAGATTTTCCAACTTCCAGAAGGCTGGTCAGCCTTCTAACATTTCTAGTGAATGTCTTCCTAAAAAATCCCAGGAGTAATTTTCATCTTTGTGTTCTCCAGAACTGGAAAATCTCAGTTCTCTAAAAACTCTAGCACTTTATAATCTGGGGCTATATTTACATGAATTATTCTGCCAGACGACAATATTAGAAATAATATACATGCCAGCTGTTCTCTAGAGTATAAAAAATATAAAAATAAGAAATAAACTTTGAAATCCACATGATATTCCTGAAGGAGTACATGGCTCTGTATGCCTTTGTTGTTTTTCGTTTGTGTGTTTAAAATAGAAATATTGAAATTTGTCATGTTTTATAAATTAAAAAGTTTAAAACACCAATTAGGAATGATGTCTTGCTGAAGTTAAAATGAAGCAGTCATTTTAAGGAATATTTAATAGCTGATAAAGGTGGTTCCATTTTATTTTAAAATGAAGGCAACAACCTTAGGATGTAAAAGAAACAAAATCCTGTGATTTTGTATTTAAATTCTGTATTTTAATTCAATTTCTATGAAATGGAGAGATTTTGTAATTTTAGTTTATTTTGAGATTAAATCATTTTAAAGTAATCACACAGTAGTAATGTTTCTCTGTGTGTGTTTTTTAAATATTTCTGGGTTTTATTTATTACAATTATTTCAAATACCATTGTAGGCTGGATGCGGTGGCTCACGCCTGTAATCCCAGCACTTTGGGAGGCCGAGGCGGGTGAGTCACCTGAGGTCAGGAGTTCGAGACCAGCCTGGCCAACATGGTGAAACCCCATCTCTACTAAAAACACAAAATTAGCTGGGCATGGTGGCACATGCCTGTAATCCCAGCTACTTGGGAGGCTGAGGCAGGAGAATGACTTGAACCCAGAGAGGTGGAGGTTACAGTGAGCCGAGACCATGCCATCACACTCCAGCCTGGGCGACAAGAGTGAAACTCTTATCTCAAAAAACAAAAAAAATTTAAAAACCTCATTGTACTATATTTATTTAAATCTTTTATCTTCTTTATGTTCTCAGAAATACCAGTTTATGTATCACAGTGATATTTACCACCCAGGAATCTAGTGGATGAAGTTTCTATCAGTCAAAGTCCATTTTTCCTAGTTCTTTACCAGGG
Source organism: Ateles fusciceps (assembly GCA_036589455.1). Classification (NCBI taxonomy): domain Eukaryota; kingdom Metazoa; phylum Chordata; class Mammalia; order Primates; family Atelidae; genus Ateles; species Ateles fusciceps. The sequence goes on from JAZHEH010002842.1 coordinate 923,946, forward strand.
AAGCCTGGGCCACTTTGGGGATTGGGATGGAGAAGGCTGCTCATCTCTTGGGTAAGGGTAGGTTTGGTCTTGGGAGGAAGAGGGTTTTTGCTTTGGGAAAGCTAGCACACATGAGCAGGAGGACACGTCATTGTCAATTTATTATCAAGCTATCCTTTTTCCCTTGAGCAAGGCTTTAGCATTTTTAATCTAGGATGGTTCACACTTCCCACGTGTCTCTTTTTCTCATTTAATTTTGTGGCTCCCAATTGGAAGGAAAAGTTCATCCATGGCTTATTTGAAAAGGAGCAAGTGAAGAGAGGTGATGTGTAGATGACCACCTTCCTTGCCTTTTTGGGGGGTAGGTGCCTTTGTTCACATGGCTGTTGTGGTGCTGTGGGGGAAACTGCCACAGAATCAGAAAAACACAGACACAAATTATCTGCCATGATGAGTTTTCTTTTCATGCTAATTTTCCCTGTTGGAAACTTAGTGTATATAAATGCAAGGTTGCTCATAGCTGTTTTAGACCCTGCACCCTATGTGTCTATTCAACGGAGTTAAAAGAAACTTTAATAATTAAGAATTAGAGAAATAGCACCAGTAGTTTTTGTTTCCCTTGATAGACTTCAGTACCTAAAACTGACAAAGCAGGTAAGTTCCTGGAGTGCTGCAATGTAAGGTAATTAGCTTACTGTTTTCAAACACACTGAAGTCTAGGCAGTGCCAGTGAGCACATCAGGGCAGCACCAGACTGATCCCCCAGCAGAGAAACAATCAGGTCTAGCAGAACATTCAGCTGTGGGGCCGAGAAGAAAAGCTGACATCCAGATGCCAGTGCTTTGGAAATCTTATCTGGAGTTGCACATATGGGTTCTGCATCTGCTCAGGTTATGTCACCAGTCAGCGTCCAAAGTGACACAGCTACCATGGCATGAATAGACAGAGGCACGGTTAGATGTCTGGGTCTTTCTGCTAAGACAGCTGTCAAAAGCAGTGACGTTGGCCTTATGAAAGCTAATTTTCGGAAGACCAATTTGGGTGGTATGAGTGATAGGTTTTGAGTATCCGCAGTGACTTATTTCTGAATGTCCATTGTAGGAAGGAAGTTGTGGTGGTGAAGAACGTATACATACGGATAAGTGTGTGTATACTTGAACACATCTGTAATGGTGATTTTTTTTTTTTTTTTTGCCAATGTAGTAGTGCTCAGGCAAAGTTAAGACCAAATAACTTTGGACAGTGATTTAAATCAGTGCAATGTGAATATACTCTTGATGTATTTATTCTATCACGGAGATTTGGCTAACAAATCTGAGAGTGACAATAAACCGTTTTCTACCCTTTTACATGAAAAAAGGACATAGGCGCAAGTCCATAAACCATAAGTATTTGCCTTTGCCTTTTAGTAAGTACTTTTTTATCTCATCAAAATGGCCCCAATGTCAAGGAGAATGATTCAACATAAACAATTCACCATTTCGTCTCTTTCATTCCCCAGAATCCTTCTTAAAGAGAGTGAGTAGATTTATCTCTTGTTATTATCTCCAGCAAGTATCTGGAACAACAATGACCAATGGGCAAATGCATGTACTGGGGTCCAATTTATATGTCCACTTTCAATTTCAATCCTTTTTTTTTTTTAATGTAGCCTTCTATCTTTATTGAAATCATCAGTTCCTAATGGATAACAAGTTAGGTAGAGGAGAAAAAGATTCGTGATGTTTGTTCTTTTTTATTTTTCTCAGTTTTGGGAACCCATTTATCCACAGTTTTGAAGGCTCAGAAGTTTCAAAAAGTTGCTGTTTTTCTTGCATTTTATCATTATAATAGATTTCTAGTTATAAAAACATTTACTAAGCTTTAAACATTGTTATGGAAGATCACAGATTTTGCAAGATAATGCGTAACAGTGATTGACGTTAATAAGAATCAGGTGGGCGTCTTCATGCTGTTCATAACCATGTATTCCAATTTCTCTTTTGCAACTAGATAATCTAGCATCGAAAGTATAGGCTCTTAGCATTAATGACATTTCTAGGTCATTCTTAAATGGTTTCTGTCATTCTGGGATGTGACCAAGGCTGTGGTATTACTTTTGATATAAGGGAGGAAGTCAGGGTTGATTTAGTCAGCCCCTTGATCCTCATGTTGAGCCATTTACATTGAAATGAAGGAACCCACATGGGACCAGGACTTTAAGTCACCCACCTCTCAGGCTAGGACAGGGGCCTTGGCTTTGTAATTTGACTTTGATACCACCCAAAATTTTACACATTTATATTCTTTTTGTACCCAGAATTCAGTCTGTTCAATGTCAGATGAATAATGATCATTTTAAAGCTACCTCAGCGATGAATGACCAGGAATGTCCCACCCCTGAGGGGAATGGCTACCATACTTCCACAGAAGCAGCTCGGGTATTTGAGGCTGGATGTTAGGGTGGCACTGGGCCCTAGAGAAGAAAAATACATCCTCTCCTCTAACTCCATCCTCCAGTGCTGACAAAACTCAGAAGCCTGGAACTTACCCAGAAAGAACCTCTATGCTGCTGTTCAGCCACAGTATTCAGTTACCCATTATTTGGCCTAAATACCTGTTACTTCTCTTACTTTGATGGAAGATTTTCCTAGGATATTACATGCACTTTGGGAGGCCATCAAAGCAGGTTCCTGTCTTTATTTACCTCTCACATCCAGATGCAGAAATTTAACAGATAGGGGGCTGCCTGCACTTATCCATAAGTCCCACTGAGAGGACAGGAAGAGGAGAGAGCTGTGGAAAAGGAGCAATGTCAGGATAAGCCCTTCCAGGCCCCAGAATAAAAGATTTGAGTGGTGGTGGGTCTCGTATCACAAGGGCCTCTCAGTGAAATAATGGTTTGTTCATTATGCCCTAAATTGAATACTAATTCATCAAAGATTGATTTATGTAATTATTTACCGAGTCCTGGGCCCTACAATTAGATCCTGCAAAATACCAAGAAATAGTCACAGTCTTTTTTCTTGTATATTTCTTCAGTCAGGCTAAGGAAGCAGATATAGAAATAAATAAATGAGATAAAATCTACTGGAAGGTAAACTAGTCATGGTAGACTCAAAGAGTAAAGGAAGCCTCTAAGGAGAAGACTTGAATTCTACCTTGTAGAATGAGAGGAGGTCCCATAGGGGCGTGACTTTGAGTAGGACCTTCATGGGTGAATGTGGCTTTACCAAGTAGAGATGGATAGACACACTCCCAGAGGAGTGAATGGCATGATCAAATGCACAGGGCTTTGCAAAGGTATAGGAAGTGGTCCTGTGTGAAGGCAATGTAGGAGCTGTAGAAAAGTTGGCATTGACATGATATTCATTCTAATTCGAAAAGTAATTTTTGAGTGCTTATTCTGTGCCAGCCTGGAGCTATTAACAAGTAAGACATACCCCGCCTTCAAGAAACACACAGAAATAGAGGGGATGCAGATATTCCTAGAGTGATTTCAGCATGTTGGGCAGGTGGTGAGTGGAGAGAGAATGTCTTGTTGAGACCAAATACAAGTGCTTAGGGCTTGGACTCTACCCCCAAGAAAATAGGGACTCGTGAAAAAAATTAATTTGGAAATATGATTGGGTTTTCTGTGGCAGGTGAATGGGGGAGAAAACAGACCCTGCAGGCAAGAGGAAGAACGAGGTGGTGGTTGTGATAGTCATGGGCAAAGGTGTTGAGGCTCAAACTGGGGTTTCTAGTGGGATTGCAATGGAGAAAGAGCTGAGAGATGTTTCAGAAAACAAAAACAAAATGTATTGTATTCTTCTTTCCAGATTGGGGAGCTAAAACTTAGAAAATCTAAGGAACTCATTCAAATTTATAGAGATAGCAAATGATAGAACCTGAATATGAACTTAGCAACCTGTTCTCAGTACTGCTCCGTGGAGGCAATTAAGAGAATTTCCATTACGTCTATTTCATAGGAGTGATATGTGGATTAAGTAATATAATCCATGTAAAGCCCTTTGGATTGTGCCTGGAAATAATAAGAGCTCCATACTTGATACTTTCACTGCTATTGTCATCATTCTTGTTATTGTTAACCCTTTGTTCCCTTCTCACCTTTACGGGCTACACTACCTCTAGGTATGCTATAGACTCTCAAGCTTTACAGAGCCAATAGAAGGCACTGTTCCTGCAGAAGGCACTGTGGGTATTCCAAAAAGATAGGTATGTTGGCATTCTGTGAGATATATCACACACTCTTGGCAAGACTTTCTAAGGAGGTAAATAACAGTAGTACTTGAAACAAGTAGACAATCATTATTAAATCATTTGGAATATATAAATATTAGCCATTTGGAACAATTACATCAGGAAGTTTTCATCATGAATACCTTGTTTCAGAAGTTACATGTATTTCCTTTCAGGTATTTTTAATAATGACAAAGTCATTTCTTTTAAGATCCTTTTGAAACCAGCTTTACTATGGGGAAAACATAAAGTTCTGTGAGAATACAATCAGGATAATACACTTGTCTTCCGAATCACCCTCAAAATATTTATTTAGAAACAGAACTTTATACTAAATATTATGTTCAACCTCCTAAGCGATAGAACTAGGCACTTAGGTTTTATCCTTTTCTTCAGTATAGTCATTTATAAAATGACACTAATGCAGCTCTCATATATTATAGGACTTGAGTGAGTTTAGCAGGGGCTGTTGCTTGAGGTTGAAGCCACAATCTTAATTTTATTGAATAAATTTTTAGTACACCATTAAGATGAAACTGAGGTTAAATTTTCCTTTAATAGTCTTCATCTTGAAAAAGTATCTTAATATTTGTTTTTTATTTAATTTCATAGGTAAAATGTGATTAGCTTTCTTTTATAAAACATAATAAATTTTCAGTTTTTTAATAAATCAAACCCAAATTATTTTTGAATGAGGAATGTTGTTCCTTTCTTTATGTATGTTCATATTAAGTACTGGTAAAATTCCATTATGTTTTGACTTGAACATTAAATATTACCTTGAATATATACACTTCCCAGCAGTCACATTCTGATAGTGACATATTGTACTGTTTGAAGGGTGTCATATGGTCATCTGTCAGCCGAATGTTGTTCCATGGAAAGAATTTTATTCTTCAGATGTCATCTAGAATGCTTCATGTTAAAAAAAAAAAAAAAAAAGAGGGAGAGAGAGAAATACAGAAGTATTCACAGAGTCTGTATGTGAGGAAATTAGAGATGGGAAGGATTGAGCTAAGGATTGTGGAAAGAGAGTCTTCATTTAAGAATACAATTGCTTTGTAAGAAAGATAAAAATGGTTATATTTGTGAGTATTTTTCATTTGATATGATTGTATTTTATAGCAGAAAAGAGAATATTTTTTCAGAACTTTTGGTACCTGTGTCACCTTGTCTTTTGTCATGAAGACAATGGTGAAAACAGGGTTCCTGGTAGTAATAGGGTAGAAAGAGTGCTGCCTCCCTGCCAAAAACAGCAGTCTGAGAAAAAGGTAGAAAACGATGGCTTGCTATATCAGGGCTTACAGTGATACAGAAAAGAATAATGTGTTCTTGCTTCAGAATAATTTAGCAGTCAATATTTCTATCAGCAATATTTCTTTCAGCAGGAATTAAGATGCTGGCCCTTATCCAAAGACACCTCATCCCCCCTATTACATTATAGATCTGATCCAGCTGTGGCTGTTTCTGTAGATAGAGATGAGGGGCAGGTCTAATAGCCAATTTGTAGAGTGTACTGCACCAAGTATATGGACGATGGATGTTTCCCCTCTAAATGCATTTTCCTTCTCTTTAATCTTTGCCTGGAATATACCTAGAATTTTGTGGATGCTCTTAAGTTCCCAACTTTAAAATGTGGGGGAAAGTATGCAACTGTATTTGTGTGTTACATTGCACTTTTAGGATCTGGAATCTATACTTACATTAAGAAAAGAAAGAGACACTTGTTTATGTTTTATTCTGTTACCATATTTCATTCCTGAACAGTTTGAAAATTGAAATAGCTGTATCCTGCCCATCTTTTATAATTTAATTAAAAACTTTAGTTCTGTTTCTTAAAAAAATTAAAAAGGCATGCTGTGTGTCCTATACTTTCTTTTACAAATGTGTACCTGGGAATATTGCAGATTTTGTTCTTTAGCTATCCTATTTGTATCATGTATCCCTTTGAGTTACTGATGTCCATCAAGGTAACAATAAGGGGAATGCCAAGGCACAGAAGTCTGAAATATTGCAATACAAAAGCAAATAATCAGATATTAAGAAACAAGGATAGACATTTAAACAGAACTCCTCATTCTTTGGCCCATATCTTAATTCACTATCAAAATTACTGATTTTATGTTTCATTCAGGCTCAGTGTATCTCAAAAAGCTCTTAACTTTTGATGAAGAGAGAAGAGAGGTAGAGAGGGAGAAAGAAATGGGGTGGGGGGCGTTGGGGGATAGAGAGAGTGTGTGTAGAGAGGGAGAAAGAAATGGGGTGGCAGGGGATTGGGATAGAGTGTGTAAACAGTAGTTTTTTCAGAAATGAGAAGACTGTGTTGAAGTTTTTATGATTAGAAATAGAAAAAGCACAAAGTCAGGCCAATGGTAATAACCTTATAGTTAATCCTACTGGACACCACGTTATTCTTTTTGGCTTTTCCAGAACTTCAGAGAAATATTCACCCTTGGGTATATTGATGGCAGTAGAAGGTCTTGGATCAAACTCCCAGATACGCTTAATTTCTAACATACAATAATTTAAAAATGGCTAATTGAATTGCAAACGAATAAGAGAATGGTATTAATGAAGATGATCCCTTTATTGAATAAATATATTTTCTAGTAAATTAGCAACAGAAACATTTCTGGAATTGGATTTTCAGATTACAGTTAACATTTTTAGTTTAAAGAAAATGAGTTAAAATGACTAAAATTTCTATGAGATCATTTATTGTAAAAGTTAGTATGACTAATAAAATAGAGGGATTATCTCAGTAGTTAAAGGACATGTGGGCATCATCCCTCTTGTCACATATTCTACTTTTTGTAGACATAAAATGTAGTGTATTTTTCCTGCCCTTAAAATTACCCCTGGATTGTAACATGTATTTAAACAAATATAAGCCAGAAGGAAAGGAAAGAATTAATATTTATTGAGCATTTATCAGATGCTTTACAACTGATTTCTTTACATTCACAACCTCCCAATGAAATAGTTATTAGTATTCCTACTTTATAGATAATGGAAAAAAGGCTTAAGGTCACCTAGCTAGTAAATGATGAATACAGGATCTCCACCTAGGTCTGTCTGATGCCAGTGACTATGCTTTTCTAAAATTGACATATAAATTTTAATGTAATCAAAATAATGCAATAGTAGCTCAAGAAGAAAAGTACTGACACTCAGAGTTCAAGTAGGAATTTATCAACATAAGATTTGTATTAATACTATTTTTTGAAACTAGTGCAACATTCTTTTGTGTTTAGTTGTGACTATTTCCATATTTCCAAAAGAAGTCTGGAAAGCCCCTAGAAGCTAACAGATGAAATGCTGTTATGGTGTGGTGTTTGAGTAGTGTCTACCAGAACAAATACAGATTTTACACCTTACTAGTCATGTTACTTTTTCTTCGATTGAATTTTGCTCTCTACACAGTGTTTTTCCTTCCTCTCCTCTCCGTCTTTTCCTCCACTGTTTTTCCTTTCTCTCCTATCCCATGTTTTCTCCATTCATAAAATGTGAACTTGGTTAACAGCAGAAAATGCTCCTCTCGTGGCCAGGCTGTGGGTTGTGATCTGCTGAGCAGCTATGGGAAATAATGTTTGCTGGGGTGAGCTCTTCCCATAGATATAAAATCTGCCCCCAGGACCCTCTTTTGTGATACTGCTGAGAAATTTTTCTCTCTCTAGAGCATATTTTTCAAGTATTTGTTCAAACTATATATGTTTATTTTCTAAATTCTTTTCTACTAAATGATATGACAACATTTTGTACATTTTGAAGGAAGTGAGGGGTGGGACACTAATGGCTAATTAGCAAGATAATAAAGTGTGCCTGTATCAAGAGATTTACTTAATTTGGGGGGCACTGTTAAATCACTAAAATGATATTTGTTAAGCTGTGGTCACAGTATTTGCTGATAGTTTTTTATCAGGTGGGTGGAATTCCTTAAGAAGATAGTTAAAGGGATAAGGATATACTATAAAAACAGTTGCCACTGATGTGCATTTTTATGGATGGCATACATTAGACAAGGAGAGACATTATTCACAACTGTGCACTACTTCCTGCATGTTTCCTTGGAGCACTCCATTTCTCAGGTCCGGTGCCTTCTGCTTCCAGGTTTTTCCATTTAAGCTGGCTGCCACCAGTTACATGTATTTTAGGCATATGTTCTTCCTTCACTGTTACCAAAAACGGTGGAGGGGGGAGAGGAGACTTTAATTACTCATGTAACAAACTGAAATAGAGTTAATTTCCAGGGTTGCAGTTGCATTATTAGAGATTACTGTGTTATAAATGGCAAAAGAAGGGCCCCTTGCCTGTGTGGTAATGCTGTCAGGGACCCCGCGGCAGTTGGCTCAGTTCATGATGTATGATACTGCTAGCATTTCAGTGCTCTCAGGGGATCTCTGGTCCTACCATAAGGTCAGGAGTTAACTACTTGTGTTTTAGCTGTGTACTGCTATCAATATTGCTCCTATGGAAACCTCACTTGACGTCATTTTTGAATCTTTGCAACTATAGTCAAGCTTTAGTAAAAGTCAATAAGGACATTAGACTGTTGTCTATATTATTACTTGCCACTTCCTGCCAGCAATCTACCAATTCATTAGCAGAGAGTTTTGGAACTCTCACTTGATTATTTATGCAGTCAATAGCAAGGCTTGTCTGCATTCATAATTGTTTGATTTTATGGCCTCTTCTTTAAACAAACATTGTCTATGGTAATGTGATGCCCTGATGGATGGGAAAGGTTTTGTCTGTGAATATCATTTAGATAATTAAAAATGACAGATGAAATCGCCTGCTGTCTTGACCTGTACTTTGTTCCCTCAGTGATGCTGAAGAGATGCTGATTGCTGTCAATCAAAACCCATTGGAGGTTTGTAAATTCTGGCTGCTGTGAACTCTGACCCCCCACTGTTGATCTGAAATAGATAATAACCTTGAAATTCTATTAGAATTTAAAAACAGTTTTACTAAAGGGGCACAGTATATATTTATTTTCCTCTAGAACACAGTTACTTAATGCCACTCTTTACGATATCCAAAATTAAGGTGAAATATAGTGTTTAACAAAGCGTAATGTATCAAATAAGCAAAGATCTTACTCTATGATCCAAAAAATCGGATGAGAATTCCTGTCTCCTGGTTTGTCCTATTCAGCAAATCTTGAACTTTTGCTACTCACTGACTGTTAATGGCTAGAACCTTTTTTTTGCTAATTTTTACTAATTTTGTTGTTCAATGAATTATTTTCATGTTAGCAGGATCTTCATGTATCATTTTTTTCATATTTATCTTAAACATTTAAAAAATGCTATTTTCCCAAATCAAAAGAAATATAACAATTAGATTTTTCAAGTCAGTAGAAATCCAAAGGCCAGTTTCTATGCCCAGAGTTCTCCAGAAACCTCGAAATCTTAGGAAGAGATCAGGTTGATAAATGCATTTGCCTTGCATGTTGTTTTATATCTTTACCCAGATGCTTAACATACATTCCGAAGCCCCACTGGTATTTAAAATATGCACTCAGGTAAATGGTGATGGGAGTGGAGGAGGAAAAGAAACATTTATCAATATCAGAATCATCAAACTTGCCAACAACAAAAAACATTAGCAAATTTTACAAGCTAGAAAATTATAACAATTAGGCTTTGACCGTTAAGTACACTGGTTGTAGCAGAAGTATGTAATAGCAGGAGCGCACAGTAAGAGAATTGCAAATAGCAAAGCTCTCTTGAAAGATAATTGAAGTAGTGTTGGTTTTTCTACTAGAGAAACTTCTTCAGAGAGTTTAATGAATTCGTGAAGGGTCATATGAAGAGTTATTATCATTGTTTTGCATTTTGTAATCAGCAGATACTTTAAAAAAATTTTTTGTCTGTCAGTGCCTCAGTGACAATGGAAAATAAATAGTATCATTTATATTTGGCAGTTAATGAAAATATCTGAAGCAAACTGTTACTTTAATTTTCAGGGTGTTTATCCAGAATGAACCATTAACTGTATAAGGATTAATACTATAGTTAAAGTATTTTTTTTTTTACCTTGGTAAATGAATTCTTTGTAAATATCACCACTTAGGATACATTTGTTATAGCCTGATAAAAAGTTAATATACTAAATATAAACATGAATTATCTATCTGTATGTATATATAATATATACATCTGTATATACATAATATATACATCTGTATACGTACAGATAATTCATGTTTATATTTAGTATTTTAAATATAAATTTTAAGCCTGTTCTTAAAAGCTTAACTTAGTTCCATCTTTTCAATAACTCGCTGTCTTCTTTCAAGTCCCCTGGGGTGGCCTAAACCTTGGATATTTTGGCATTTATTATATATTGCCTTATTAGTGCATTCATTCATTCATTCACTCAGTCATTTATTTTTTAATTCATTAAACAAGCATAAAGACCATTTTGGTATCAGGTACTTTCCACAGCACTAATTATTCTACATTTCATCTTACCTACCCAGAAAAATTACAAGCAAATGGGCTTGAAGGCCCAGAGGTTCCTTTCTAGATGAGGTGCCTCCTAGTTCTGGATGAGTATCTTTGTCTCTCTTAAGTGACTTTGCCTCCACGCCCCCAGCCCCACCCAAAGTACTCAGGAAACATTGAATTAACCTTTGACTTGGGCTTGTTTCAAGGTGTGGTGGGGAGGAAGCCTGAGAAAGCGAATAGTGAAGATCTTGTGAACTTCCTTGAGAGAAATAACTGACAAATAACTTAACCCAGATTAGCAGACTCTGGCAATATCTTTAATGAAGTCTGAGTCTCAGCTTATTTGAGTTGTAAACATCACAACCATTGCCGATCAAGAACAAGATGATTCAACTCTTAGATTTTGATGCAGATTCTTCCGCCTTCCCCATGCCTTTGACATAGTCCCAGTTGATTTAATGGTTGACTTTTTCTAACTGAGCAGTGCTGAGGATTAAGCGTGGGTGATTGAAGTTGAAGGAAAATATCTTTATTATCTTGTTTTGACCTTATATACTACATAATTCTCTAGTAGCTCCTAGATCCATTAAGTTTTATATGGTAGAACTATTGTTGGTTTCAGAATTTATTTATTCCACGTCTGTTAATATTTTAAGTCTATTTCATGCGGAAAGAATATCATCTAGCTGCTGAAAATTCCTCACTATTCCTGGCCATTTTATTCCTGTATTGTTCTCTATGATATCACATTCACAAATCATGCATAAACTCATAAATTTCTTTATAGGGGAATTTTGTGCACATTTTAGCTAATTTCCTTTGGAATTTTTATGTTGCTTATGATACAGTAGAAAGGATTTCAATTGAACTTACTACCTTATATTCACTTATACATGCACTATGTGAACATGTGTTATGTGTATATATAAGTGAATATAAGTGGAATGTGTACATATATCTGTCAATAAAAACTAGCTCTAGTCTGATACAGCATGCATAAATGCTTTATTTATGGGGAATGTTATGAGATAAACATATCCTATTATCAGTTATTCCATTGTGGCCTGATTTATAACTTTCATTAGCTTTTATAACTTTCATTAACACTTTCATTGTGCTATATGATATAGACACAAATATTAAATGGTGGTGACAGTATTACAACAGATTTTCACAGTTTAAGGGGCGTGTCTCTATCAAATCCAAGGGGAATGGTGAGTTTGACACTGAATTAAAAAGGTTCTTCTTACCTTTGTAAGTCAATTGCAATAATGACACCTAAGAGGCCAATTTGGGTCAAATTCATACCAGTTGCAGATCCAAAATCTCCCCTTGACTCAGTTCTCTGTCCCTAAACTCCTGGAAGAGAGGCTTATAATTGCAGCTCTGCAGAAAGATTGAGTTTCCACTAATAACTTGTTAAGCACTTACTTAGTGCTAAGCCACAATACTAGGCACTTTCAAACAGACTTTATCTCATTTGTTCTGTGCTGACAATTATTATTTCCATTATTTATGTGGAGAAACTGAAATTCAGAGAACTTAAGCCATTTGCCCAAGTCCCACAGTTACCAAGCCACAAAGCTGGACTTCTGGTTTAATTTTCTGAATCCAAATCCAGAGTTGTTTATGCTACTGCACACTACTTCTTGGTGGCACCATTACGTCAGTGCTTTATTCTAATTAGTCATTTGTATGAGGTTAATGATAATAATTTATTATTGTTGCTAGTAGTTTCCATTGCACTGTGTGTGCCAAGTTTCATACTGTGTGACCTTATTTCAGTTGGTTTTCCCAAGACATGTAGGAAACAGGTCTCATTTACATTTTGAGGATGAGAAAACTGATATGTGGAAAGTAACACATCTAAACTACGGTGTGCTAGCCTGAATTCTAATCCAGCTGTGCCTCCAGCCAGAGTTCATGCTGTTGACCACTACGCTCTGAGTAGCAGCACATACACAGCAGAGCAGGCACTTGATCAGATGCCTTTGATGCCAGCTCTGAGAGCATCCAGTTCTACACAGATCAGAAATAGACACACAGGTCCTCTGGTTATTTAACGGAATTCAATCCATTTGGGGGGTAATTTTTGTTTGGCTTCATTTTACTAAGTTTAGCCAAACTGATTTATATGAAGCCTCCAATTATCTTTTCAGTATGCCAATGCCAAAAATTTTGTTAGGGAAACATTCTTCTCATTTCTCCCTCTCAGGGAGAGATGATTAAGAAAATCAAGTTCTAGTGGCAGCTGTGTCTTGGAGAGAAGGTTTTTCCTACCTGATTATCCAGTTGTTTTGAGGATGTCAGTTCACACTGCTTGGAGCAGAGTCTAATTTCCCGAAGATTAATAATATTAAAGAAAGTTAAATGAAGCAAACAGCATGCCACACTATGCAGAGCCCCAGTCAGAACCACACTGCCCAATTCCCTTCTGCTATTGGGAATATAATTACTGAATCTTTGTTCCTGTGAAGCAAATGAGTTTTGAATCCTCTGTACATTTAATTATCCAAAACTGAACCTTTGTTCTTTTACTTAAAAAAAAATAAAAACTGCAGGTAAACCCCAGTGGTATATTCCGAGCACTAATTACTTCCTCAAATCTCATCACTGTTTTAACTTTTTCTTAGTAATACGTCCTAAGAGTTACTTAGATGTATTAACATGCTTTTATATGATGGATATATAACAAAGATGTTTATTTTGCCAGTCTACTTCTAGGTTAAGTTGACTTTGTCTCTAAATGTACTCTGGCCCTAAATACGTACAGATTTTTAATGATCTGTGACATAAGTCTAAAAGCATAAATCTACAAAATATTGAAATTATTTTGTCCATGAATAGTGCTCATCTATTCTTTGGAAATGAAATTCTACTGCTTCAGTTATTTCTACATAGTAAGAAAATGCTGATTGTTGATTTTGAAGAGATTAAGTTGGTTTTGAATTACCAGCATTTATTTAAAGCACATAAACTCTCCATTTGAGTACAAAGTCATGTTTTTTTTATTCTAAGGAACTCCTGAGGTTATATTTTGCTACAATATGAAAATTAATTGTGACAATAAAGGCCATGATTACAAGCCTTTCATACTGTCCCACTGTGACAATTAGCTCCCAATGGTTAGACCATTTATTTATGAGAACATTAAGAGTTCGAGCTGTCTTGACATGAAACTAAAAATGGACTATTATTGAGGTTGCTTATGAACCCAAAGGACATACCATAATGTATGTGCTTTATTGGTTGAGGAGAACTGTGCATTTCAGGGTAATATAGCTGGGTCGCTTCTGATGATTTCAGAAGCATTGCTGTAAAAGGTGTCTAACAGGTGACTCTTCTCCAAACTCTGTCACACACTTGGTGTTCATTAGTGAGGATGAACTTTTAAAATAAGTGTATTGTTCATGGAGAGAGTCTGACATTACAGGCAGCATGATCAAAGTGATCATTTTTTTTCTTTAGCAACAAGGAGTGCTTGCCTCTTCCGGTAGAACAAGGTAAGGCAGATGTCCCTGAAAGTATGCAGGCTGTTTCCTAAAGAGCAACAAGGAGAATGAGGAAAAAGCCTCCATTAAACTTTCAAAGAGACATATGTTTCAAACAGACTTGTTCAGCACTTACTCCCTCTGTAAAAGTGTGAGTGCTCTATAGATGCCTCTTCCCTGTGGGTAGAAGACCGCCGCATGCCACAAGGAAGTAAACATTACGGAGATGAGCAATTCATTTACTAAATCCTTTCTACGGTATTGTCCTGAACTCTTGATTTGTTGCAGATGGAGTTCAGGGGTTTTTTTTGTTTTTCTTTATCCCACAGAAATAAGCCATTTCCTTTCCTTTGTACGTGGTTATTTTTACATATCGTACTTTCTAATCTCACTATTCTTAGGTCAAAAAGCTATCTTTATAGTTAATCTAACTCTAATATTCAAAGACAGTATAAGTAGTGTTTAAGAGTGTGGGTTCTAGACTCTGATTTCATTGAAAATTCAATACCAGGCTCGACTGTTAATTATCTGTGTGATCTTGAGCAAGTTGCTTCAACTCTCTGTGCCTCAGTTTCCTCAACTGAAAAACAGAAACAAAACTCGTGCTTAGCAGACACATAATCAGTGCACTGTACACACTAACTTCACTAGCTGCTATTAAATTTTTTTTACCCAAAATAATAGTTTTGGTTACTTAAGATATTTTTGAGGCTTATCAGCCAAAAATGTATTCCCAGTTTCTGATAATTAAATGTTACCTATTATTTTCCTTCGTCTTTTAACATTGTATAAGAATTTTCTTTAGATTTTTAAAGATGCCTTTCAAGTTCGTTTTAGACTAAGTGCCTTTTTAAATTCATCACTTTTAAATTCATCACACTTGTGATTAAAGGGATTAGTGAAATATCCAAATCTATGCACCTATAAACTCCAGAAATAATATTTGAATTCCAAGCAAAGAAAATATCTTAAGGGACATAATAAGCATTCACCTGCAAGTGTGGAAATTTTGCTCACACCTTGTCCTCATGGAAAATTTAAGTCAAGTTCTGACGTGTTAGGGCCGTAGAGAGAAAGGGCAAAAAAAACTTCTAGCATTTTATGAGTTTATTTAAAATCTCAGTTCTCACAGCATTAACTAAAGGCTAAAACTAGTGGTTGGGTGGAAAATTAGAGGTATAGTCTTGCTGTGAAATTGTTCTGCCAGATAAATTAATGGACCTAATTAACAAAATATAAACAGCTCTAGGAAAAATGTAGACCAGAATTTAGATAAACAACATAACCAGGGACATTTAGTTCAACTAGAAGACAGTCCAACTCTGCAGGCCTCTTGCCTTTCTTGGACAATACATTTTCAGTGGCATTTGGAAACATTTTAAACTAAATGAGATATGAGTGGTTGTGGGAGTTGGTGGGGGTGGTGTAGTGGCACTGGTGGTGGTGGTGGTATTGATATTGATGGCGTGTGTGTGTGTGTGTTTGCCCATAGAAAAAAATCATCTCAGCAAGTATTTCAGATCTACCTAGGATTTCAGTTTCATTAAAGTTGACTTGGGTTAGAAACCAAATTACATACTTTTTGTCCTTCTTTTTATAGTGCTTTTCTCTTCACTTGAAAAGTGATTCCCAAGTAAAAAGTAGTAGTCTTGTTAGATTACATTCATATTAGATATTGCAGAATGCGAAGTTATAACAGTTCTTTTGTAGTTTGTTAGTGAGTTAGCATACTGAGAACATTTTCAAGATGTTAGAAAATTGCCTTTTAGAAATCACTTTCCCCTTCAGAGCCTTATGAAAAGCAGGTCTGTGCCATACCTTGCAATATTTATTATTTTAATTGCAGAAAGCTGATAAGTCTGAAAATTATATTTCCATCTTCAGGCATTGGTAACCAAAGGACACAGAAAGAGTGTAGAATGGGGAATTTGCTTTCTTCTCTGAGGTACACCATTACCCTCGCCAAATCACATTTCAATCACAGATCTCAGTAACTCCAAATAGCATTTCCAGGAAGCTTTCCATATATCTACCTTATTTCCAGGAAATCAGATTCTGTATTTTGGTGTAGGGAAGTGTTAAATATGATAAGTTATAATTTGAAGGTCTTTTTTTTTTTTTTTGAGAGTACCTTAGGAAAACAATTAGTAATACCATGCTCCTGCCATTGTAGACTCTGGACTCAGATTCCACTGGGGCCCCAGCTCAGCTGCATGCCTTTGAATGCCTTTCCTTCCTCACT
Source organism: Ateles fusciceps (assembly GCA_036589455.1). NCBI lineage: Eukaryota > Metazoa > Chordata > Mammalia > Primates > Atelidae > Ateles > Ateles fusciceps. The sequence continues at coordinate 940,334 of JAZHEH010002842.1, forward strand.
GTAAACTGAATATAATAATTGGACCGCATGTGAAAGGGAGGTGATATTTTAAAGATTAATTGAAATAATGTATTAAGACACTGTTACTTACTTACTGAATATTGATTACTATAAAATATATTTATTCAGTTTATTACCATTACATTTTATGGGTAGTAACAATACCCCAAAAAGACTCTGAACCTACACTAGCTGGAAACACCACACAGTACAATGAAGAAAGAACAACTGCCTATCACCCATCCAAAGGCCTCCGTTGCCGGAGGCTCCAGCCGATCTTGGGTGGAAACACTCTTCCTAGCAGTGTAGCAAGGCACTCCAAGGACAGCATTGACATGGAATTGACTACATTTTGAGTTAAAAATCACTGGCTTTTCTTTTTTTAAGTTGGAGGAAAAGAAACATAACTTATCTTCCTGTCACCTGGAAGAAATGACTGATGACCAAGGCACGTCTCTGTAAATAGATATTCATGTTGAAAAGCTGTGGCCATTTTCGTATCTGCTATCTACCTTGCAGTCCATTGCCCAGTAGATATTCTAGTTACAAAGTCCTTCTTTGTGTCTGATTTACAAATCTCATGATAACTGGGTTTTCTGCTTTCCTGATACCTGAGGTGCCTTTCAGAAGCAATGTTTGTTCAGTTTAGTGGTATCTTTTGTGCCCCAAGCTCTTCAGAGGCATGTTTCAATTAATCCAAATCATCCCATTTAAATTGTCAAGGATAAATCAGTACTTTCCCTCAGTCTCTTCCGTGTCAAAATGAGACTTGAAATAATGTGACCACTGAGAAATGGGTTGGAAAAGTGGTACTTTTCCAACTGGACAAACTCTAGATCTGGACAAACTCTAGCCCTCCTTTCAGGAGGCACTTCTCTAACTCGGATGAATTCAATGGTATGAGGGACATCATCTGACCATTACCTTCTGTTATCCTAGCTCTGGACTTGGCTGGCAGGCCTAAAGAATTACCAGCAGGCTCTCCTCTGAACTGAGAATGTCCCCACATCCTATGTGGTGCCACCACCAGATTTTCAGATCAGAAAATGAGAAAGCTTAAGCATTAACTAAAGGGTCTCTGCTGTGGGGTCTTCCAATTCCACCACCCTCACAAGGGACAGCCAGGTTTTCACAACTTTGTTATCACCCTGTAGTTTTTATTTTCATTCACGTATGTTTCTTCTCAATGGGAATTTATTACATGCCTTCTGTGTGCCTAAGTGCTGGGTGTAGAGGCCTTGGGCACTGGTCCAGAGCCCCATGAGTCTATCACTACAGAGAAGCACTGTTTTTTTGACAAGGGCTAATAAGCATTTGTTCATGTATGTCAGCTCAGTGGATGATCAAGTTCCAGCAGATAATATGTCTGAGAAAGCCCCTAGCTATCAGTAGGCAGAAGAATGCTGGAGAGTAGTGGCTTCCATGCCTCCATAGGTGAACATGTTTACAGTGTATGCTGACTTGGCACTGGCAGGGGCTTAAAAATTTCTAGATCAAAGAGAAACTCCTAATGAGATCTAAGAACAATAGAAAGTCACCAGATAAAACTTTCAATACCAGTTTTCATTTTTATCAGTCATTGCATTTCCCTACATTCGTAGCCCTTTTTTTATTAAGAGATGTTTCCAAAGCCACAAAGTTTTGAAATATTACAGAGAAATAAATAAATTTGAACAAAGTTGGTTTACTCACAAGAAAGTTACAGAAAGCTTGTTTTGGTAGGTAAATAGGCATTTTTAAAAAAACCATAACAAATGTGGACCTCATTCTCTGATGCTTAGCAGGAGGTTTGTGGTATATTTTTTATAATCTAGGCCAAAGAAAAATGCAATAGCACAATACATCACTGATATAACAGTCTGATAGATTATAAAATGTTTAGTGAGTGTATTTCACTTAGACCAGCAGGAACACCTGCTTCTATTGTTTCATCACTGATAAAATGGTAAATAGTTTATGTCAGTCATGCAGTTTTACCTAAAGCCACACAGTTTACATGTCGGGTTGGTATTTGAATGGAGATACATGGGGTTTGTGTTCAATTTCTTCATTAAATTATTCAGTAAAATAGTAGGGTCATAAATGGACAGTGGCACCATTTTAATATTCATTCATTTTTATCTGCAAACCCACTCTCTTCTTCTCTTGATTACACCTCCTCCAGTATAAACTGCAGGATGTGCCTTCATAAATGAACTATTATTGTGGCCCACGGTAATGGTGGTGGACATCCAGGTGATCAGTCTGATGCCCCTCCCTCCCTCCCTCCCTGCCTCCCTCCCTTTCTTCCTTCCTAATTTGATTTCTTTCATCATCAGTAAGAAATATAACTTAAAATCTGATGGTCCTACATCCTCCTGCTGACCAATTTAATTAAGCAGTAAGCACAAATATTTGAGAAGAAAAAGTGCGACCATATTCAAATGTTACGGAGATAATGTTGGAAAACTGCAGTAATCTCAGTGCCCAGTGTCCTTTCAGTGACCTGGGAAGTAGGGAAATGAGGACCAAGGGAAATAGTAAGACAGATTTTTTATCTCTGAGAACACTGTCATTCTAGCTGGAAGGACTGAAAATTGCTGCCTCCAAGTTAAAGTAGCATATGGTATTTCATAATTTCTTTCGACTAAAGAACTGAAGCCAAGTCCTTCATTGAGGTGTGAACTTCTTGTTGCTATACCACGTGTGGTAGGAATGCCGCATATTTTCATGTTGGGTCATTACCCTTTTACTTCTTTGGCTTATGGAAGGGGCATTTGGTAGTCATGGTGACACACAGGGCACTGAATAAACTGAGATTTCCCTGATATAGTATGTAGCATACCCAGGCAGAAATCATCTTTATTAAGTTAAAATTCTGTAATGGGCACTGCTTTTTAAATTATTTTTTTCCTTTTCCCTTCTCTTTAGATCTTGCAGATAATATTTGTTTTATTTTAGACAAATGATACAAAGTATTGTTTATTCTTAACTAAAAATCAGTCCATTAGTATTTTCATGCTTGTGGAGTTACATACTTTTTTTATATTGATGACCTGTTTTATACTCCTTTGGCTATCAGGTTCTTCACTATCAATTAGAGGCCACCTTGCTTAGGTATCTACATTTAACAGTGCCAGAAAAGAATATATAATGGACACTTTATGAAAATAACATAGGAATTTGTGGAGAATGACTGATTCTACCCTCTGGAATGAGAATTTTACAGTTTTCTTTGTCAACTGACAAAGTCAGACATAGAACATATTCAGGGAGTTCTAATGCCCAGGTCTTCCTCTCAGGGAGACTGGTAATGTGGCTGTGGGAGTTTTCCTGTTCTGGTCATTTTTGAATGTTTGTCCCATGTTGCTCTTGTTCTCTCTTGTCTATATTGTAATGCCTGCATCTTTCCTTAGGGCCTGTTTACTAAGTTTAGAGAATTGCTATTCTTTGCTTTTGTATCTATCCAAGTCCTTGGTTTTGACCAGTTGATTTCTGCAGAAAGCTTGCTTCTAGTATGCTCTGCATATTGTTGGCTGTCTGCTTTACTCTTTGGTGGGAATGGCGGGGAATGGCTGCATGTTGCTGCAGCTCTCTGTCTTAGTTTCCTGGATGGTCTGGACTTGCGTTCTTTGTTGACTGCATCGTTTCTGCACTATTGGTTTTTAGTATACCATGGCATGGAACAGATGTTTTAAATCCCTTTAGGCAGGAAGAGGCCGTTTCTGAACAGAATAAGAGCTGAAATCGAATCTTCCACGGTGCAAAGCAATGATGCAGTTTATGAGGGAAGTTCTCCTTCCTTTCACCTCAGAAGTAATTCACAAGTGGGTAATTCGTGAGCATTTAATTCTCCCATATTTTGACTATTACAAATAACAAGTATAAAGCAAATGAACATGAATGAAGCCATAAATTTGACTGTTTCTTTGTACATTGATGAACTTGACCAGTCAAGACTTTACTATGGAAGGTTCCCAGAAGACAATTCCTACCCACTTTTACTAACTCTGGCTTCTTAGGATTGAATTGTTCACAATATTTTGTTTTGCCTTTGGAAAAAACATTAGCCTCTAGCAAATCTCATTAAAAAAAATCTCACAGCATCTATAGGAACATAAAATTCATCAGAGTGCTTATTCTGTAATAACAGGTGATTTGGTTTAAAGTATTGAAATCTATTTGCCTGCACCATCCCAGCACTCAGTTTAGCAACTTTCTGTTGGATAACATTAAACTCAGTCTATTAGTGAGGGTGTCTTGCACTAGCATTATTGTTTTAGAGCTGTGTATGTTAATTCAATGTCTTAATTGAATCTGTTAGGAACCACTTTGTTTTATTTTTGTTTTGTATTAGCTTATCCCCTGAGCTTATCCCTGAGGGGGAAAAAAGGGTTAAATATTTTTTTAAAGGAACAAGAACAAGAGATCTCTTAGTCTGCCAATTGTAATACACTTTTTACTCTGGAAACATAAGCAATGCAGAAGGAAAACATTTTTCAAAAGCAAATCATCTCAAATCTAAAAAGTAGATGTCATCAGTGTCTTGATAAAAATATACATTCAGGGTTAAGCCTTTCTCCTTGGAACATAACGACTATAGCATAATTGTTGCTTCTAAGTTTATGGTTAACCTGACACTAGTTGTCTGTTTTAGAATATTTCATCATACCCTGTCCACTCTTCTCTTAAGCAAAATGGTCAAAAAGTATGAGTATGTGTGGTGGGACGAGAGTAGAGTGTAGAAGAGATGGGGGAGAAAAGGAGAGTAAACTAAGAAGCAGAGGGATGCAAGGTTATCACAAGCAAAAGAAGAAGAGTTCTCCTGCTTTGCTAGCAACCCCCAAAAGAGTCAGAAATCTGTTGGCCATGGAGGGTCCTGACTTCAGCGTCTCTGGCTCTAAGAGATGGCATGTGATTTTTCTGTCCCTCAGAGGCATCTAACAGAAGACAGCAGAGGAGAAACGGGTAATGCTGGGTCAGCTGGTTTCCATCAGCCATTCATTCTTACCTCCCCTTTTCCAAAGAGCATAAGCCAAAGGGTTCTCTTCGTTTAGTTAATAGCAAAGTAATTTCGCTCACAAGTACATTTTAAAATACGAAATCGACACCACAGTGCAAAGCTCACAGAATGCTGTTCCTGATAGTTTTTACTCTATGCTCAAATCTCGGGTGGGGAGAATAGAGAGGTCAGGTACACTAGTTTTAACCAACTACTATGTTTTTCTAAACCAGAACCAAAATTTATGAATACCTTCAGAGATTGTGCTTGGAGGGCAGAACCTTCTAATGGCTTGTTAGCTTAACAGTAAACCGCTGAAGCTACTAATTTGCCTATAAACACTGGATCCCACTGGAATTGCCCTACACAGTACAGTTCAAAGGGCCTGGTAATTGCCCTGTTCTTTTATATGGAACTGTTTCAACCCCTGCTGAGACTCAGAAGATTAAGAATGTAAAGAGAAGTAACACGTCTATTTGTGTAAACTTTGCTCAAGACCTACAAATTATCTATGGTTGCTAATTGAACTCTTTATTTCCATTTCCGCTCACTGAACCTCTTCAATAGGTGATGCATTTATGTGGTTTTTCTTCTCACACCTGGGTGATCCCAGCCTAGCGTCAGTGCCATCCTTTGTAACTTCCACAGAGCTTAGAAGGCCATTGAAAATACTCAGTGAATGTTGTTCTTGACTGTACACCATATAGGAGAGCCTCTTTCTACTTTCACAGGATCCAGGTACTTTTTGTTCTCTAGAGATTTTGGTACTACCTGTAAAGCTCCTCATAGAAAAAGTAGAAAGTCACTCCTTAACTGATTTCCTTCAAATCAGTTAAGCATTTCCTTCAAAAATATATCCCTGAGTCTTCACATATAAGTTAAAACAACTCTTCTGCTGCAGTTTTAGGTAAATTTCTTCCAATTCTTAGTATTGTATTTATTTACACAATTTACCATTTTTAAATCAGAAACACTGAAATACCAGTAATGGCATATGGCATAATATAATATAAATGGAGACTGGCTGATTCCTAGTCTGTCATTCTCTTATGTAAGTACAGATTGATAAATTACTGCTTACTCTTTTCTTAGAAATTTCAGTGCCTTGATTTTTCTCTGCTCTCCATTTCCCCCACTTTCTCAATTTTTTTCCCCCTCTCTTACAACTTCTGTTTGAAATGAATGTGAGTACTAAACACAGATATCCTCAAGGGTGGCCTTTCTCTGCCTGTCTAACACAAGAGAAGTTAATGCAATCCCAAAAGGACACTTTGCCATGTTTTTTTTCCCAGCCACGATACATTCAAGAAATGCCCACAGTATAGGTTGTATGCTTCATAGCCTCCAGTAATTCTCTTATATAGGTAGCTAAAGTGAAAAAGAAAAAGCAAAACAAAATCTGAGCATCGAAAAAGGTCTGACTCAGCCAAATGAAAGAATTTTAAAACATTGATTTCTTGATTAAAGTTGAGTATGAAAGCAGACAGAAAATATGAAGTGTCTTTATTAGTCACTATGGAAGTACAATTCTAGTACCATTTGAAAGAAAAATGCTAATCGAGAAGAGTACTTTTCCCCCCACATTTTACCCCAATTCATCAGTACTAGATTGTCCTCATTGTAAAATCTAATTATTAAAACTTGGCTGGATCACAGGATTTCACTCTCCAGGTCTTTATGACTTTATATTTAACTTTACCCCTAAAGTTGAGTCCTTTCCAGTCAGCGAGCCCTTGGTTGAGACAAGGTGAGAAAACATCTCCAGGTAGGTTGAATATTTCATCACTGGCCAAATGGTTCCTGATACAACCTTGTGCTAATCCCACATTTGCTGTCTCTCATCCCATATACACGGAAAGGGGGGAAAATAACTCTTGTCCTTTTTAAAAAAAAAAAAAAATCTGTTCTTCCTGGGAAACAGCCAAACATCCTTTTATAATCAAATGCCTGTATATCCAGAGGCCATTGGCCACCATCCAAACATTTATTGGTCATGGAACACCTTGCATGAGGTAATTTCAATTATCTTATTAAACTGGAACAGGGATCTGGTTGTGTTTTCTTTGATTATAAATGTAACTCATGTTCTTATTACTGTTAATAGCAGTGCATGTGGGGTGCCAGTAGTTTTCTGGGAACTGTCCCATACAAACTGCTGTCCAGTGTCTTTTGTGAAGGAAGACACCAGGCAACAAAGAAGTTGAGGGTAAGACTACTCAGTCTTTGTTTATTTTAGATGAGGGGAACTGGGACAAAGACTTGCATATGGGCAAATATGGTGGTGATGTTTCATAGCATGGCAAAAGGTCTTGAGATCTCTATGCGTCCTCCAGAGGAATGTGGAGTATGTGGAATAGTTTGAGGGAAAATGACTGTCAATTATTTTGTCGATAGCTTTATTTTTGGATACAAATGCTTAAACAATGGCAAAACAATCAGATCAACAGGTGTTATGAAGTATAACACTTCTCCTACGAGGGTTTCTAAGTTCTCCCATTGACAAAAATCATTTAACTGCTTTATGCTTTTGAATTAAATGCTTGATTTTATTTGAAGAATAATTTCAAGAATAGGTGCAATACTATAAGCTCCAGATGATTGTTTAAAAAGTATAGCAGCTTGTAAAGTTGTGGGGGAGGGGAGTTGAGAAGCCCCAGTGAGTGATTCTGAGATAGCACAAAAGGATACTAACTGATTAGAGGTGGATAAATATAAATAGAAAATCCCTGTAATGGGGATTTATCACAAAAGAAAAATTGCTTTCACACTTCAGTGGCCTTTATACTGCAAAAAGAAAACAGAAAACCCTAAACAACAAAAATCTGCTTATAATTTATGTTAAAATAAACGTGTGTTTTAGGATGAAGAGGTTGTAGGATTTGTCTCATCATAACTTAGAATTTTAATTGTCATTACTATATTTTATCATTTTAAAAGATGACAAATTGCCCATGTTTATAATCTCTTATTTTTTGGGAAGCACTAGCTTAATAAAAACATTCATAGTATAATTAAATATTTCCCTGACCTCTTTTAAAATGTGGGAAAGTGGGGTTTATTCAGTTTACCAGCTTAATTTGAGAGGAGAAAGAAAGTTCAGTAAGATTTATTCATTAGCTATGATTCCAGAAGATTCTGGCCCTGGGCCTTTATGCTTTCTTCTGTTGAATACTACAGAAAAGAGTAGGTATATTGTTACAGAGAAAAGTAAGAATGTGGTCTTCCAGTGACTATGAGAATATGGAATTGCATTGTTTCATACCATAACTGAATTACAGCAAAAAGCCCAGCATAGCAGAAAACTACAGGAGACATCTAAAGAATCTGGCTGTAGACATTGCTAAAACTTTGGACATATTAAATATTTTGTAAGGAGTTGATATGTTAATTAGATAGAAGAATGTATCAAGCTGTGGATGATTGGGATACTCTTCTGCCCTCTGTAGCTCCAACATTGGCAAGTCTCAAGTCGAGCTGATTTTTTTAAATCACTGCGTAAATAAGTTATTAAATATTTGTAAACTTCATTAATCCTTTCTGGTCCAGTGTCATGAAGTTGCATAAGTCCAAGGAATTAAAAATAATAAATAAAAGAATCTCCTGAAAGAGTCTTTCTGTAGTTAAAATTTACCAAATGTGACTGAACTCATATAGTTTTTCTGCCTGCAGTTACATTGCAATGGTAGTTTCCAGAAGCTTAGATGGAAGGCAATACATTTAGCTTATTTAAACTTTTGGTGCTGGCCGGGCACGGTGGCTCACGCCTGTAATCCCAGCACTTTGGGAGGATAACGCGGGCAGATCACAAGGTCAAGAGATTGAGACCATCCTGGCCAACATGGTGAAACCCTGTCTCTACTAAAAATACAAAAATTAGCTGGGCGTGGTGGCGTGCACCTGTAGTCCCAGCTACTCCGGAGGCTGAGGCAGGAGAATCACTTGAACCCGGGAGGCAGAGGTTGCTGTGAGCTGAGATCACGCCACTGCACTCCAGCCTGGCGACAGAGCAAGACTCTGTCTCAAAACAAACAGACAAACTTTTGATGCTACAGTGTCAATTTTGACACTGTTCATCTGTTCTTTCCATCTCTGTCATGGTATTTCAGGCTCTTTTTCCTTCATACTCAGAAGATTGCTGCCTACTCCTAAATTGTCCCCTATCTTCGTGCCTTTAAGTGCTGGTTGATTCAATTCATCCTCTACACTGTCCTTAGGTTAATAACTAGAATGCTTTTGTTATTTCAATCAATCCCCTGGCTTATAAAACAGAAATTTCATTACTTCTCATTGCAGTCCAGACTTCTTTTGAAGATATTCAAGCCTTCTTCTGTTAGGTCATCACAAAGATGTGTCCCAGCCTACGTTTTGGCTCAATAATAGTTGGTAATTTTTTTTTTCCCCTTGGGACAGAGTCTCACTCCATCACGCATGCCGGAGTGCAATGGTGTGATCTTGGTTCACTGCAACCATGGCCTCCAGGTTCAAGTGATTCTCCTGCCTCAGCCTCCTGAGTAGCTGGGACTAGAGGCATGTACCACCATGCCCAGCTAATTTTTGTATTTTTTAGTAGAGACGGGGTTTCACCTTGTTAACCATGCTGGTCTCAAACTCCTGATCTCAGGTGATCCACCCACCTCGGCCTACCAAAGTGCTTGGATTACAGGAGTGAGCCACTGCACCCAGCTGAATAGTTGGTATTTTTATTCCAACTCTGCTCAGTGTTTGAGTCCTTTGTGGCTTTCAATGATGCAGCCTCTTGAGCTCAGACTTATCAGTCCTTCTCAGAGCTCCAGGTTACCATGTCCTGTCAACTGTAGCATGCACCTTGGCTAAAATCAAATTTCCATCTAGATTCTAGCTCATTGTTTCTCAAACAGGGACTCTGACCTCCAGGAGACATTTGGCAGTGTCTGGAGGGTTTTTGGGTTTTTTTGTTGTTATTTTGTTGTTTTTGAGACAGAGTCTTGCTTTGCCACCCAGGCTGGAGTACAGTGGCACAGTCTCGGCTCACTGTAACCTCCCGGGTTCAAGCGATTCTCCTGCCTAAGCCTCCCGAGTGGCTGGGATTACAGGCATCTGCCAGCACAGCTGGCTAATTTTTGTAGTTTTAGTAGAAACAAGGTTTCACCATGTTGGCCAGGCTGGTCTCGAACTCCTGACCTCAGGTGATCCATCTGCCTTGACTTCCCAAAGTGCTGAGATTATAGGTGGGAGCCACCGCGCTGGGCCTGGAGGCATTTTTGTTTGTCACAACTTAGGGTTGCTACTGGAATGTAGGGAATAGAAGCCAGGGATACTGTAAAATATCCTCCAGTGCACAGGACAGCTCTCACAACACATTTTCCAGCTTAAAATGTCAACAGTGCTGAGGTAAAGAAACTCTATAGGTCTACCAATATAATTTGTCTAAATCTCAGACCAGCTTTTTAACATGGTGACCTGCCAATTTCGAATATGCCTTGCGTTTCGAATATGCCTCCTGTTTGCCTTTGCTCCTGCCATTTCTATTTGAAATGTCTTCCCAGCCATCTCCAAGTGCTTAGTTTCAACCTACTAATTCTAACCATTCTTTCAGGCTCAGCTCAGCTTAGATGTCATCTATTCTAATGATCATTTTATTTGACAGTGAATGCTCACTCCTCTGACAGTGTTTAGCCTTGTCTGGTACTTGCATAGCAGGCCACCAGAGTGGTTATGTCTGTGCCTTATTTCTCATTTTAGATATTGTATAACTCAATATACAATGTAAAAGCTATGCTGTAGGGCACCCTAAGACTTTGACTATGTGTCTGTATAGTTTTGCATATTTTTAATCATAGCAGAAACACAACTTAGAATTTATATATTGTTTTACCTAGCATTGTAATATACTTTTTATTATTTATTTATTTATAGACAGGGTCTCACTCTGTCACCCAGGATGGAGTGCAGTGACATGATCTCAGCTCATTGCAACCTCCACCTCCCTGGCTCAAACGATTTTTCCACATCTGCCTCCCAAGTAGCTGGGACTGCAGGTGTGTCAGCCACCACTCTCTGCTAATTTTTTGTATTTTTTGTAGAGATGGGGCTTCACCATATTGCCCAGGCTGGTCTCAAACTCCTGAGCTCAAGTTATCTGCCCACCTCAGCTTCCCAAAGTGCTGGGATTACAGATGTGAGCTGCTGTGCCTGGTTGGATTTTATTTTTTGACAAAACACATGATACCTTGTTGAATATCTTTGCTCTGTAGCTTATCCCTTCTTCATCTGCAATATTCCCTTTGACCCAGTTCCAAGGAAGGATCCAAATAGCTGTCACACTGTTATTGCAGTGATATGTATTGCCAGATGTATTCCAAGGTGCTTTACCAGTTTGAATTGCCTGTCTAAGGAAACCATATACTTGAAAGAGTCAGAATACCTAGGTGCAGGTAACAGCTCTGCTCCTCACTGATTACAGGGTTTTAGGCAAACCACTTAATCTGTTTGATATTTTCTTACCTGTAGAATGGGAATATGAACCTACATCACAGAATCATGAGCATTAAATTAGATAATGTCTTTGGGAGTAAGTTGTAAACATAACATTGCCAGTGTTCATTCAATAAATGTTTATTTAAAACCTATTATATGCCAGAATCTGTGCTAGGAACTAGGACTATGGAGATGAACACAATCTTGGCTTCAAATAATCTTCAGTTTAGTGCTTTGTAATTATTAAAATATTGCTTTAGTTACAAAATTGAGAATAAATTACTTTTTAAAAGATATAAGGGCTTAAAAGCAAAGGCAGGTCATACAACAGGAAATACCAGTATGAAAGCCCACTAATTTAATAAGAACATTGTTAAATTTCTTTCTATAATACCACTTGGTCAGTTTATCGCTAGCCTAAATCACAACTACAATTCCTTGCTGGAATATTTGGAGTGTTTTTTTTCCCCCTCTCTCATATGTGAGGCCAACACTTTTCTTAACTGTTGTATTCAGATATGAATTTTCGTTCCTCTTTTTTATCTGGGAAAAGTCAGATCCATTTTTTTAATTTCATTTGCTACTGGTAGCACTTTTTTATCCTTTTTCTGAGCCACAGGTCCCTGGAATCTGCATGAGGGCATGGCCCCACTTGTGTCTGTGTTGTGACTCTCCTATCAAGACCGCTTTGCTTCAGAATATCTGGGAGTATTTAGGAAGTGCAGCATCCTTAGATCTATCTTTTGGAAATAGATACTGATTTTCCTGCCTTTGAATATAAAGGCCCAGAGTGAGCCCTTTAGCTCCTTGTCTTTGAGCGTGTTGGGCATCAGAAGCTGAGGATATGGAAGTAACTGCAGTAAAATGCATCAGCACTGGCAGCATGAGGAATGCCGATGTGAGCAGGCAGTGCAGCAGAAGTTCTTGTCTAAGGACCGGAAGCTGCAAAAACAAATTGTACACAAGCAGGGATAGCTTCTTTGGATAAAGATAATTTAAAAATGTTACCACTGTTGTATGTGCTCCTGAAAAGACTTCAGACTGTAAGAATGCGAAGTATCCTTTCTGCCTGACTAAATTCTACCCTCAGCTACTTGACTGATCTAATCAAATCTGGGATCTTTAGGACATTAGAGAAAAATTTCCTTCTTTCTGGATGGAGCTCTGGAATAAAGTCCGTCACATTCCTGCCTCTTTTCCGTTGTTGCTGTTAAAATACATCTATAATTCTTTATTTATTCTTTTCATATTAGATCAGAAGTGAAAATCAGCCTACCTCTTTTGATGGTTCTTTCTCTTTCCTTCTTATTTTTCTCAGAATCAAGTAAAACAGAGTATGTCCTTAATTAGACACCCCAGGTTATGTGCACATTGCAATATTTCTACCCATTTTACTTCTGCTTTCATGTGAAGAGAAAGCAAGCTTAAGTGATTGCAGCTAGATAGGAAGGAGCAGAGGCCTGAGAGCGAAGTACCTGCCACAATTCACTTCAATCCAGTAGCAAACATTTGCTTTCCCTCCTCCCCCAACTCTGAGTCAGCAAAATATGACAAAACGAGTTCAGCTGGTGGGGAAAAAAAAGTGAAAATCTTTGTTAATATCTTCTTTCTTTTTCTTATTTTAGTATTTTAGATATAAAATTAAATCATTGGGCATCCCTGTGAGATGTAATGAAGGAACATCAGGTAGCAGGTTTCTTCGATTATATTATGAACTGGTCAAAGAAAAAAAAGAGGTAAAATTCAACGTTTAATTGAAAATCTTCTTAATTTCCTATACCAAGCATTTCTGCTCATTATTCCTGTCTTTTGCCCATTACTAACAGTTTTTACTTAAAATTTAAGAAACAACAAAGGCTTTCATCCGCAATTCTTTCCAAGCCTGTAATCTGTTATAGAGCTTTACTTTAAATATTTTGGGGGAATTTAATTATTGATTTCTGACAAGTGTTACCACAAAGCAAATACTATAAAATAAATACTACCTTCTCAGTTAGGGCCACTTAGAGTCAAGGGAAGACAATTTGAAGGCAGTGGGGTTAGATCACTAGTGGTGGGCAGGGCAGTTTGCATCTGACACTATCCACTCCTTGAGAATCACTGGTCGAAATCAGTAAACCTTTAAACAATTAAGGTAGTGCAGAATTGCATTTGGGTATGAAAGTTGTGGAATTCTGGGGTAACAATAGATCAGACATTTGAATGGCAGAATTCCCTGCTCCCTCACTCAATCTTCAATCACTGAAACATACTGAAACATTTCTCTATTACTCTAAGTAGGAATCCAGTGCCCTAGGTTTTCCTGAGATGTGTGAAACATCCACGTTTCTCAAAAAATCTGTTTTTCAACCAAGATGCATAAGACTATACTTCTGCCCTTATGTTGTTATAACTGAAGGCGAACAACCTCCATGCAGAGCCTCAGAATTATAAAGGATCCCAGCTTCCCTCTATATGCTGCACTAGAAAGAGTTTATCTGTAATTTTTATCTATCCTATAAATGGAAGCTTTCTCATTCTCTGTTAACCTTGTGAAGAGATCCCATCCTCTTCAAGTATTATAATGAGAATAAAAACTTTTTTCTCTTTCTGTTATTCCTGGGTTGGGCATTTTCTCACCTTTCAGCCTAACTTCACTGTATCCTTGCCATTTTGAGTAAACCTTTTATTTATTTTATGTCCTCTCCAATCGTCCCTTCTATCCATGTCTTAGACTTTCTTCGAGTCCACCTCAAAGTCCATTTTGCCTTCTAGGAGATTTTTCTGATGTTGTAATCCTATTTGATATTAAACACTTGCTTCAGTCTTCTCCCAGTACTTGGTATGTAAATTGCCCTATATGTAAATCACATGCACACACAAATGTACCATGGCATACTTGAAGACACAGACTACAGCATCCCATTGAGTATGTAATCCGCGTATAAAATGCTTCTTGTCTTTACTGTGGTTTCTCCATAGCACAGCTCTTCATATTTTCCATCCAAGGTATTCATGGTCCTAAGTGTAAAAATTTCTTAGTCTGCCAGTTCTGTGTTTTCAACTCTGCCTGTTTCTATTCAGGCAATTCATTTCTATCCTTCTTGACAGTGTATACCCTTTACATCCTATTAGATACTGTTCAAAACTTACTTTTAGAACAGTTCCCCCTGATTATTCCTATCTCTTTCAAAAATTTGTTATTTGGTTTCCTTCAGTACTTGTTGTTATCTATAGTATAAGTTTTGAGTGGACTGAAATATTATATTTAATTGCTCTTCTGGATTGTGTAGTATCCAACTTTCCTTTAGCTTTCAAATTCTATAAAGCTCTGAGTATGTCTTTGTTCTTTGCTACGTGGGAGTACCTCTGCAGGAAAACCTCCTCTTATTTTTGTATTTTAAAATCAAGCTCTGTACACATCAAGCATACAATAGGTGCTTATGAACCAACTCCATCTTCCCAAGTAGAAAGCTACAGAAGATGGCCTAAGCTTTAGCATGCACAATTTACGTTGCACATAAAGGATAAATTCCCTGATAATAAAACTGATTGAAGGTGAGAACAAGGTATTGAAGAACAACAAGAACTCTATTCCCTGGAGATCTCTAAAGGGAAAGAAAATAATTTATCTTGGATGGAGTCAGGGCTCTACACTAGAAAATGTACTCAGATTGTATCTGGCTCTAGCATTTTATTAAAACCCTAAATGATAACACTACTTTCATAACATGTTTCTGGTAAGGGGTTTCTTTTTTTTCTGTTTAAAATACCTCAAACACAAATAACATAGGAAAGCCTAACTTGTTTTTGTAATAAAATACAGTCTTTGAATAATTAAAACATAGATGGTAAAACCTAGAATTAAAACTACCTGTTTCTGATGCCATATTTTTCCACCAGTACTGAATCGATTTTCTTCTGTTGGCTAATCTTCTTCAAAAATTCAAGGGAAAAATATTTTAAAACTTTTATTTCCTGCTTAGCCGATGACAAAAATTCTGAGATAGACATTCTATTCTTACTCCATCACAAGAATTAAGTTTCTCATTTTATAGAAATGAGAAAAGATGAAAAAAAATGAAACCAATACTTTCTTTCTACAATTTATGCTTTCTACTGTGGACATTGATATTTGTGCCTACTTGCATATTTCCTCTGAGCATTAATTTTGCTCCCTTCTACTTCATTTATTTTTGGTTGTTTTAATGTGGTTTCCAATTACAGAAATGGGGTTTCTGGGGGAGAAAAAAAAAGTTTAACTGCTAATGAGATGAGAGTCTGTGGCTTTGCTTTTTGAATAGCTTTTATGTTTATGTAATTCTTATTAGGGAAATGGTGCTAAAAGTTGCTCCTTGATACTTTCAGGCAAGTATATGCAAGATGATATAATTAAGAATTCTATGCAGCCTAACTGATAGATATGTAATTTTTTAAAATTAGAGTATGAATCTTTTATCCCGTCTGTGACTATAGAACATTGCCTCTGATAGCTAGAAATATTAAATGCAAATTCCTGGAAAATCCTCAAAAATAATTTATTTATGAAATAGTAGTTTTGAATCTATAGCCATTAAAAATTTTTTTGTAACAAGAATTGTCACCTTATTCATAAAGATGTAGTGTAGGCTAAATCACGTCCTCTGAAATATAACTGCAATGTAATAATCACCTGATCCGACATGGGCCCTTACCTGTTCCCTTAGAATTTGATGTTGATACTGCATGACACAGGGTGTCCTTATAGTGAATTTGTCATTCCAACTCTGTATGATTACTTTCTAAGTGGGAAAAATGGCTAGCAGGCCCAAAATAAAATGTCCTATTGAAATGTTAGAAGAAAGATGTGTTTGGATTCATATTGAATCTTTTCAATTATTTTGAGGAATAAATGCACCAAATCTCTTGCTTTGAACTTTGTTGCCGTATTAGACATTACCTCTCCGCTCTAAAGTCCCACCAGGTCATTGATGCTGTTGTCATCTAAAACAGGATCTGCCTTATTCAGGATAACTTTTGTAAGTTATAAAGCAACCTGGGCAATATGAGTGCCTTTCTGAAAAAACATCTGAGGAGATGTGACTGAAATAAAAAAGGAGCAGAAACAGAAAGAAGCACTAATAAATAACTCTATTCTTATATCTGGTAACCACTTTTTTTGCTGAAAATCAGAACTATTTAAAAACTTTTATTGACAGAGGACTTCTATGTGTCTTCCACATAATAGTTTTCTTTTGCAGATGATTTTGGTTCCCCCTGGAATTGCACACACACTCATTTTGTTAGTGCTAAAAGCTTGTAAGGACATAGATAAATATTAAAAGATCAATGAACAAAAGCAGTGCAGGGTTTGTTCTTCAGATATCTACTTCTAATTGCAAAAATTAGTCTAAGATGAACCATGGAAGCTGATACTTACCTACAACTTTAAAGCTTATGTCCTCCAAGAGCATGCCCCCACCTAACTTTGTGGATAGGGCCCTACCTAACCTGTGAAGTAATTGGTGTGGATCCCCCCATTTGCCCTGAATCTCCCAGGGAAAGGGCTAATAAACAGTGAGTTTATAAACAAACAAGAGAAGAGGGGCCAACGGCTGAGCAGCTTTTCACCTGGATACCTGCTTCGGAAAGAATCCGGAGTTTGCCATGAAGAATGATTATAGGTACTAAGGAAGCCTCCCAGGCTTGTATGCTACTGGTAGCAGGCAGTGTATTAACAACCAAGCCAGAGAATTTTCCAGAGATATCTCCTAAGGCACTGAAAATAAACTGATGTTTATTTTTTAAGAGACAGTCAAAGCAGTGAAATATTTTTTACAAATATGTCTTTGAACTCTTTGCTTCCCTCTCCCACGTTCTTTTCTATAAAAATATTTGTATTTCTCTGTTGATGAGTTTTAAGAGGATATGTTAATATACTTGCAATTTTCTTTTTCTATTTAGAATACCCTCTGTTGTTTTATTTTTATTTTTAAGGGGATGTTGATGGGAGGGAAATGCTTAGGGAAAATTCTTTTGGAGTTGAAACACTTTCATTTGAATATTTCCAAGATCATTGATCTTCCATGCAGGGCTCCATTTATCACTTTAGACAGCCCTGCTCTCGGTTCTGTTTCTTAATGTGTTACCAAAGACTTGTCCTACTATATGCAAATCAGTTATTTTAGCATAAACTCTCCTTTGTGCATCTGTTAACAGTTATTTTACTACCATCTACCATGGACCAGATGCTATGGATTATAAAAAATGAGAAAAATCTCTCTACCCACAAGATACTTACAGTCTAATTGGAAAGACAAATCAGATGCACACAAAATTAATATATAGTGTTATATTAAGCACCAGCTTAAATTGATACTGTAAGGCATTATGTTGTGCACTATAGGAAATTGAGATGAAGCTCTAACATCTGATAATGATAGTTTTTTTAAAAAAGGCTTTAAGAAGGAAGAAGTTAGTATGACCCGTTCTTCAAGAATCAGCAGCTAGGCTGAAGTTAGACTAAGGATAATGTGGTTAAGGAGAAAGAGTAGTTAAGGAGAAAGAGTAATAGCTAACAGAGAAGAGACAAAGCTAAGAAAGAATAATAAAGATGTTATTTAGTTGTAATATATTAGTATAACATCAACCCATTTTTTATTATATACCTGTAAGTTATGTGTATTTTATATAGAGGCATGCTCTGGTATTGTAAAAACAAAAACTGTGATTGTTGTGGGTGATAAGAAAAGCCACAGGAGGCAGTCTTCTTGAAAGTATCTTTATGTAGTTCTTCTTGAGATGCTGCTGATTTTGCTTATTTACTTGTATGTGTAAGAATTGTTTCTTTAAAAGCGTTTTCTAAAGCTTTTGGTGAAACATCCTTGTTTAGTGACCATGAATGAGACTAGAGAAGATAATCTTTTCAGATAGGAAGATAAGAAAAAGATAAATTTATTTTTAGAAGTAAACCTACTTTCTGGGTCATTAAAGTATTTCTATCTGATAAGAAACTGAGTATAACAATTTCTGGGTCTTATGATAATCTGGTTTGTCTTATATTAATGATGGAAAAAGAAAGAAAAATGAACTGGCTGCTGAAATGATGAGAAGCCGTGTGGGAAAGAACTCTTGAGACAAGTAGGTAAAGCGAGATTGCAGGAGCAATTGATACCCAAGTGGAGCCCGTTCAGAGTGAAAGAATATACTAAGTGCTTCAAAGTGTTTGCATGGAAAATACACTTTCAAGTTACTTTTTCTGAACACTGAAAGCGTAACTTTAAAATGCAAGGTATTTGTCAACATTATCTGAAACACCGGACTGCAGGCAAATGTTTCAACATATTTGTTTTCTTACAATTAAAGTTAAGCTGACATGTTGAAAAGATGGTCTTCAAAGATATTCAGAGGCTGCTAAATTTTTGTCAATAATTAGCCTTCACTTTGCTTTATAGACAAGGAAGTCATATTTCTTTTTCTCCTCACATTTGCCAAGTAAGGGTTTTCACTTTTAAATTTCCTCATCCTGGTGTTTGCATTTAGGCATTTCAAACAGACTCTTCACCCTCAGCCACCATGTGTAGTATTGCATTTATGCATTCAACTTATTACTCAAGTGATGCTATTTTTTTCTGCCTCAGCCTGACAGCCACTAATAATAACACATGAGGACAGTCAGACAAAATGAAGACAAATGCTGCTTGTCGCAGCAGAATCATAATGTCTCTAGACTCAGTAAAGACAGTCTAACTGTATGTGGATGCTCTTTATAGCTTATTTAGACCTGTGGTTTTTCCCTGTGTTTTTTTTTTTAAGCACAAACATTGTGCAGAAATACATTAAGGCAACATATGGGCCTGTTAGTTAGCCAAAACAACGTGGAACCATGGAGAATAGAGATTGCAAAGCACAGATGGATACTGTAAAAAATTCATGAGTGGCATAACAGATCTAAAAGGTAAATTTTAGTCAAAATTCAAGTGGAAAGCATAGGAAATACTTAAGAATTTGGCTTTATGAGGTTTTTCAAATCACACAAGATGAAACATTGTGAATATTCTGCAGATTTGTTTATGCCATGATGTGAAAATCAGAGCTCATCATTCAACAATAATTATGTCTATATAGATTCATGCCATCAGAAGTAGATTGCTGATAAACAATAGCGCTTTGCTTCTATTTGATGTAAATGCTGCAGTATTAAATATCCATATTATTTCCAGCTCAATATTAGAAAGTGTCAGTCATTGTGACAAGCCAGGCAAGAGGAGCTCATTGAGCCGTCCTCTGTGTAGCCAAGTGCTGTTGAATAACCAGGTTTTCATGCTATATTACTTTGTTGTTAAAATTGAGTTCTAAACAGTAAATTGGCAAATCATTTTGTCCTGTTTTATATTTGGTTCTTTGAACTATACCTGAAGCCTCAAAAAGACGCTGGATTCGTATGTGTATGTAATCAAGATATACCTTGAATTTTGCAGAACCCTTGTTTTTTAAAGTTGTCCGTACTGTGGCTTATCATTGTTGTCTTTTCTTAGAAAAAAAATGTTATGCTCCCAGTATAGGGCCATTCCAATAAAGGTGCGCCTTTGAAACCCACCACAGCCCATCACATTCATAGAATGTCCTTAAGAGCTATTCCTCAACAAAGGACTTTTGCCTAGTGAAAACATTAATTTGGTTCCTAAATTTTCACTGGGGTGAGATGGGGGAGAAAGCAGAAAGGAAAGGCAATTGTAATATATGTATGTATCTGGATTTCTAATGACCTTAAGTGACCTTGTAAATTAAAGCTGCTGTTAAAAACACAAGTTCTAATCATAGAAGCATTTCCCATTTAGAAGCTTTTCATGTGTCAGGTTGAGAATGATGTCATGTGAAATTCAGATATGTTTGGTCTTTTTGTTGCCAGAAAGTTAAAGGGTAGTAAATTATCCTCCGTATGAAGGTTGAGGCAGTATTCAAAGTGATCTGCTAGATACTTGAAAATCTTAAACACTGGGTAGACGAGTTATATTGAACTTGCTTTTTATAGTCAATAACACCTGTTAGTGAATAAATTTAGAGAGAACTCTGTTATACCTTGAAAAGACTAGTACATTATTTAAACAACCAGAGAGTTATTAGGTATTAAGAAGAAAGATGATTAGACTGAATGTAGACACTACGGAGAGGAAGTAAATGAGACCACTTCTTAAACTGGAGTAGTTTTTAATTTCTGAGTTTTTTTCTATAGGTAACATAAAACAGGGATGGGTTTGTAATTGGCTTTTCATTCTTGGCACTAATGCCACTGTCGGGACCTTGAGACAGCAAATTGAACTTTCTGATAGTTGTCCTAATAGCTCTTTCAGGCTGTTTTTGGTGTCCTTAGTGAATTAAAGTTTGCATTAGTGAACCCACTGAGCAGCGGCCAAGACTAATTTTCGGCTCTGTATGACATTTCACACATTGTCAGTTCTTAGTAAGTGTTATACGATAACATTTTGAGATTCTCATCTGAGAGTTGATGGGGAAATATCAAATAGTATATATGAGGTTTGCCAACTAAGAGGAGCCCAATTCTAAAGTATGTTGTAGGGGATAGGTAAAGATGGCAGTGTTCTGTCTCCTTTAAATAAAAGATAGCTTTACTCCTGAAATTTAACAAGAAGTCAGACAAAGAATATAAGCAAGAAAAAAGAATGAAGAGAGAACTAGGAAAAAATAAAAGGGATAAAGGTACAGGTATAAAGGGAAATCACGTTTCTTCTTTACTGATTATACCTTCTGTCTCTATGGAGATTCTAAGGAGGATATGGAAAATGTCAGATATGCTAGAAATGTGTGTGTATGTACATATTTAAAAGCATATATATTTACCTTTTCCTATTAAAATTTAAGCTTCGTGAGAGCTGAGTCCCTTTTATTCACATCTGTTCCTAAGACCTAGAAGATTACTTGTAAGAGTAGACACTCTATATATGTGATGAATGAATCAATTTCTTAAGAACATAATTTTCCATATGTTTCTTCTGTTATCTAAGGAACTATATAGATATGTTGACCTCTCTTTGGAAGTGTTGGTTTGGTTCATACTTAAGCCACAAAGATTGATGCAAAGGAGCACATTTTAGCTTAGAGATGTGACGTCTTGGATGTATGGAGAGAAATGAAATAGGGGACTTTTAAAATTCAGTTGAATGAATTTGTCTTCTTCCTCTGATAAAGGGATCCCACAATGATCTGTCATTTAGTTTATTCAGTGTGGAATACATGCTGGGGTGGAGGGACCACCCAGCAATAAACGTATTTGATAAAAAACATGGTGCTGTTCTAAAATAACTAAATGTAGTTATAACTTACCTGTCTCCTGTGTTTAAGTATGAGGAGCAGAATCCAGTGGACATTTTGAAGGCAGATCGGAATTCTCCACTAGCAGTTTTGAGGACAAGTTGGGTTTCCTGAACAACTTGTAGATTTCACACCTACGTAGCCAGAGATGAAGAAGGACATAAATAGTATTGATGGTTAAGACTTTTTAAATTGATTCTCCCTGTTGACAATAGTCTTTTTGATTTTTTTATGGGATTCAAATTATTTAATTTTGTTTAATTGATGCACTCTCAGTACATTCACTCTAGGGACACGTGAGATGTAGTTGGTTGCATTTGACATTGTCTGTCAATACAACAATTTTACCCAAATATACCTTGCTAAAAGTCACCAAAAGCAGAATCTGTGACAGGAAATGCATGCTTTTATTCTGATCCCATCTTGATACATGTCAGAGTAGGTAATATGCATATTAATATCCATTTTGTCATTGCTGGCCCAAAACATGTATGTATATTTATCATGTTTTAAAAGAAACGTTAAAAAGGAGACAAGTATACTTTAGTTCAACAAACATATTTTGAACACCTGTTATATGCCAGGCACTGAGAGACTCACTGGGAACAAGAACAAGTAAAGTTCTTCATGTATATTTTAGTCAAGAGAAAAAAGCAGGCTTGAAACAAATAATTACAGGTGTTCTAAATGTTCAGAGAAGGGCACTATGGAAGTTTATAGCAAAGTACATTAACTTAGGTCAAAAGCAAGTCAACGATAATGACAGATTCTGGAAAGTTATGATGTAGTGAGAGGGAGAGAGTGAAAAGAAACCAACCTATTTACCTCCCTCCTTCCTTCCCTCCCTTCTTTCCTTCTTCAGAAATTGGATACTTAACAGATATTGATTGAATATCTATCATGTCTCCACGAAAGTGCTCAACTCTGGTGAGCAAAAACAAATATAGGTTGCAAGAAGGCAACAAAATACTCCTTAAACAATTAAACAATCACACATGAAAACAAAATTGCAGCTATAACAAGTGCTCTCAAGGAGAGGCAAATGGTACCACATGAGCATGAATTGACTTGGCGTGGTTTGGAAGGTCTCAGATTTCTTTGGGAAAGTGATACTCAAGCTGAAATTGAAGAGAGAAGTTGGAGCTAACTCAGAGCCCAAGAAGGGTAGGGCATGTTAGGCAAAGACAATAGCATGTGCAAGGGCCTCGTGACTCAAAAGACTTAAAAGAAGGCTAAAGTGCTAAATCTGAGGTAGAACTGTGGAGATGAGAGGCTTAGTGAGGACACCTGTGGAACCTTGATGGCTAGGTTCAGATTGCAGACCGAGATGTCCTTGAAGGGTTTCGGACAGAGGTTGTATGATCAAATGCAACTACTTTGACTACAATCAGAGAAGGAATTAGACGGGTGCAAGCCTGGAGGTCAGTGCACTGGGGGTGGAGGCTACTGTTATTTAGGCAATGCACGATGGTCCCCATGAGCCTGGGGATGATGGTACAAGAATGAAAAGAAGGAATGAACTTAGGAAATATTTAGAAATACAATTTATGACTGATTGGAAACATGGGATAAAGGATAAGAAGGAGTGGTAGATGATGCCCACGTTTTCCCTTGAACAGCGAAATGGAAGATGATGCCAATCCATAAGGTAGGGAATATGGGAGGAGGGAGGCAGTGTGAGAAGTAGGTGGGAATAGTGAGTTCAGTTTGGATCATGTTGAGTTTGAAGTGTCTGGAAACATCAAGTGGATGAGAAAGCACTTGGACATAGAGGCCTGGAGCCCACAGGGAGGATTGGTGAACAGACACAGGTATGGGCACCATCTGTAAACAGATGGAATTAAAGCAACTCAGAGTCTGGGCAAGATTGAAGGACTATTTGTGAAAAAGAGAACAGGTCTGATCTCTGAATAATGCTACTACTTGAAGATTGAGTGTGGGAAAGAATGAGAAGTGATAGAGATGCAGAAGGAAAACCAGGGGGAGGATAATGTCAGTGCCCTGGAAGCCAGAGAGAAAAAGACTGTTTCAGGAAAATGAGATGATTAGCAGCATCAAACACTGTGGAAAATCAAGTAGGACTAGGCATGAAAACATCTATTATAATCAAGAGGGTTATGGTGAGCTCATGGTGAAAACATTTTTGGTGGAATGAAAAGTATGCGAGGCATATTGAAATGGATTTTCACCCAATAGGAGATAAGGAAATGGAAGGCACTTGTCATTTGAAGAGTTTACATTTAAATGGATGAGTGAGGTAGAGCTCTACCTAGAGGAAGATATGCAGTTGAAAAGGGATGTTTTTAGATCGCCAGGAGTTGATGAATTAGTTACTTTTATGTGATTGCAAGTAACGGAATACCTAATGGTGACTTTATTAAATGGCTTTATTATTTATCTCACATAATAATATATGAGATGAGTGGATTCAAGGTTGCTGCACAGCCTCAAAAATATACTCAAGCCAGTTTCTCCCCTGTGTTTCCACTCTACGTTTTTGTTTTGTTTTGTTTTGTTTTTTAGCATGTTGGCTTTTTGTTCATGTGCTTGGCATGTAATGGACACTAGCAAGCTTCTTCAGTTCCACGTGACCTCATTTAAAGCAAAAACAAGGAACATGACTTTTGTGCTTTGTCCCCAGATTTTCTTCACTCCTACTCCTTCAGATTTGTTTTTCTATCTTGTACAGACTGAGTTATTTGCCCGTTTCTAAATGAGCAATTAACAAAGGAGAATGCAGTTATCAAACATGTTTTACATCAGGAGTAATGAACCGGTGGCATCAGCACCTCATGGGAACTTGTTAGAAAGGCAGATTCCTAGGCTTTATCTCACTCATAGTGAAATAGAAACTCGGGCAGGACTTAGCAGTGTGTTTCAAACAAGCTTTCTAGGCAAGTGATACATTGTGCAAATTTGAGAACCATTGGTTTAGACTCATCAGGTCATCTTCTGGTGCTAGAGAGAGGACTTGCATTCACTGAACTTACTGCTTTCTTTAAAAGAAATGGGCCATGCAGACACAGAAGGGTGTTTGCCATAATGGACTGCATGAAACATCAAGTAATGAGCCAGTAAAGAGAGAGAGTGAAGATAAGATGGGGATGAACTAAGAAAGGAGATGAAAGTGCAGGAGATTCATGAACTCAGATTCCACCTCCACGTTAAGAAGAAAGCAGGAAGAAAAATGTAGATGCAAAAGCAAGTAAGCTGGTAGGAGGAAGATTGGAACTTCTCTTGCATTGGGTTCAGATGAAGTCTGCTGGCAGGGAGGATGGTGTGGTGGAGGTAAGATCTAACATTGTGTAGAAGGATTAAATCTTTTAAGAGAAAGAAGGAGCTTACTAACCTGGAAACCTCTGAATGTAGATAAGATTATAGATCTCCCTGAGTTGGTAAACCTGAGTTCAGAGTGGACTGAGCTGCGTGTCTGTGTCATATGCAGCAGAGAATACAGGCTTGGAGGTGAAGATAGATTCCTCTAGGGTTTAGGCTTTGCCAAGAAGAGTCTAACAGAAGATCATGGGCGAGGATATTTAGGAATATTGTTAAGGGCGAGGTTGAAGTGATGAACCAAGGAGCTCGTGCTGAAGGGGAGGGAGAGTGCAGACGGGGTACAGGGAAGTGTTAGTCTATGAGCCCAAAGTCCCATTTCTGTCTTCCTCTTTATACATGTAGTAAGAACCATTCTAAAGAATGGGTTAAATTATTTCTCTATTCTTAAGAATATTGCAAGTCTCATTTGTATTATGTCCTCTCACTTGATCATGAGAAGTTGGAGATTTGTTTGAAGGTGTCACATTTGCAGTGAATTATGGCACATTTTCCTTACCATTCAATTGTAGGACTTTCTGCAGGAAAATAAGCCAGAGGCTTTACTTTGGCTTACCTTGACTGCTTTTTGACCCGTTCTGTTTTTCTTTACTGATGGATAACACTTTTTACAGGCATGATTTTATAGGCCGTGCACAATCTTGGAAAGTCATATGTATAATATAAGGTTGAACACTGACTTTCACCCAGCTGGGTTTTTTGTGCTCTTATCCTAGCAGAGAGATAGTGACAATTTCTTAAGATACTTGATAACTTGAAAAATATTAGGATTTTATTTTTATGAGCATTGTCTCCTAAGAGCTATGGAATGGTTCTTGTTTGGGAAGGTGATGCTCTCCTTCCTTATGTGCGTGCAGAATAGCCACTGTACATCCTAGCTGTGACCCGTATTGAGCATCAAGCCTGTTCTCTCTACCATCTGACGTGTTCCTCCCTAGGTTGTCCTTAAAAAGTACAAACCAATAGTAATCCATATTAATTGAAAATAATTAGGCACATGGATTTCCTGTTACAAACATCATAAAGTAAATTCCACAGCCAGAAAGGCATTACTTTTAGACGGTGCTGTGTTTTGGAACATCTGCCATCGACTTCTTTATGTTCCCCATAGCATCTAGTGCTGGAGCATCACCCTCTCCATGAAAGGGACTAAGGAACAGTGAGATGCCCGCAGCTAGACATTCACGGTGGAGTAGAGCGTAATGAGACTGTGTTCCCGTTGAACTTTGAATTTGATTCTAACGGTCATTACAAGAGAAAAGAGCCAAGTACTTTGAATGTCAATAAAATAGTTGGAATATAAATTACACGAGGGCAAGGATTTGCTGATTCATTCATAGCTGTATTCCTAACACTCAGAAGAAGGCCTGGGACATGTATGTGCTCAAGTAATACTTGTTGACTGAATAAGTGACTCTTTGCAGATCAATATTCTTAGATAAATTCTCATGTCTGCCAATAAAATTGGTCATATATCTTGGTAGTAATGTTGGTAATGAAGACCATCATTCCCAGGGAATGAGAAAAAGTCAAAATACGTACAGACTGTTGATATAAACATAGATATTGGAATCTTAGCAGGGCAGTTTAGGTGTTTTGTTATAGTGGTAGTTTGTGTCACAGATGTTATTGAGTGTAAGATGAAGAATCTATAGGCTCAGCTCTAATACATGGTAACTTAGAATCTACCAGAGCCCTTTGAAAGAGGCTTCTCATTCCATGGAGAGATGATCTTTGCTGTAAGACACGAGAGAACTGATCTAGTGCATGGATATTAAAATTAGGTAGACCAGGGTTCAATTTTCCCATTCTACCGTTTGCTACCTGTGTGACCATGGACATATTTTTTAACTTCTCTGAACTTTGGTGTCCTTCATCTGTAAAATGAGAAGACTTATATCTATTTCATAGTATTACTAGAATTGAATAAAATGTTATATACAAAATACTTAGCAAGTACACATAGTGAAGACTTGATAAATGGTAGCTGTTATTATCAGCTGTAATTAGTTCTTAAAGTTTGCCTACAGGTTTGTTTATAGATGCATATAAATCCATACCTATGTTTGCTGGTTCTAAATTCAAATAAAGTAGTGTAAATTACGAGGTTGCTAATGTTGAACATTAATGTTCATTATAGATTAAAACATGAAAATCTTACCTCCTCCAGCAACTAATTTAATCTGGTTGATTAGGAAATGTTCCTTTATGAAAATGATCCATTCACATTTTAAGTGGATGTTTACAGGTGTTTAGACTCATACTGAGCACTGAGCTTAGACTAAGGGTGGACGTCAGATCATTTGTAAACATAAACTGTGCTATCTACATGAAAATAAATGACCTTTCTTCAAATCCCTTGGGTACTATGATTGTCATTGATTCATATAAGATGAACAATTTTCTTTTCCAGGCTCGATCATTGGTTTCAGTATTTTAAATTATGTAAATCATTCAGCTCTTACATGGGAAATACTAACTCTACAATATAGTAGAATTAGATCCATAGATTGCTTTTTCAACATTTTTAACATATAGTAATGAAACTAGAGACTATTTGGAGAAAAGAGACCAAAATAGTGAGGAGGTTGGAAATTACGTCCTTTGCTGTTTGTTGGAGAAACTACAGATGTTTGAGCTAAGGAGATTAAAAAAAAATAACTTACTGGAGATAAGAGAGTGTTCTTAGTATATTTGTAAGGATGTCATATAGAAGTGGATGAAATGGCACCTTTGTATTCACAGAGGGAAGATTAAAAATAAATAGGTAGATGTAAAAAGATGTCACACTTTGGTATATTAGTCAAAAGAACCAGCATATATAAAATACATAATAATGTTTCCAGCTACCAGCAACCTCACTGTCCTTCCCAGGCTAATGTAGCTGGTTACGTGTTGAGTCAAAACCCATATGTTGTCACTTAAATCCAGGGTGGTGGTGGTGTTTAACCCTGTACTATCTCTTGGATCTTCAGAAAGTTTAGATCAACTGGTTAGGGACTTAAACTGTTCAGACCAAGTCCAAGGACCTAGTTTGCTACATGCAAATTATTTTTATTCAATTCTGCAACCATACCCGACATCTTATTCTTAGCCATCTGTCTTCTAGTTGATGCTGTTGATTAAAACAAAACAGCATGTACAGTGAGGTCACCATGATGAAAAAGCAATTTACAAAGTACTTCCTTTTGACCATGAGTGAGTAATGTCATCCTTACATGAGAAGAACAGTATTCTCATGTTAGGGTAAGTTGTGAAGTTTCCCAGTAACACCATGTTTATGGATGTAATTGGATCTCTGCCTATGAGCATGAGAAATGGAGAAATTCAAAAGAATAAGCTTTAAGAAACAGAACTAAAAAGGTACATTTTGAAAGTTTGGATGTTATGATGATGATTTGTGTTGCCTGGCTCTCCCCTGCTTCAAAGAATTTGTTCTAAATTGTTTCTATTTCCATGTTTCTATGTAGAAAATGGCAAAGCTAAAATTTCTTCCCTATTGCAGATGCCCTTGGGGACTAAATCAAAAGACTGAGGGCAGAGTGAAGCTCAGGATTCTCTGCAGAGAAATGGCTCATCTGGTCAGCTCAATGGGGATGTGACACCTTCATCATTTAGATACAAGGGGCTGTTGTTAGTGTCGTGTATGGAGCTGTTGGTTTAGAAAATTGCGCATAATCCGGCTTGGTATTTTTAAAACCTCAGGAAAACGAGGCTTGATGAGGACTGTAAAATAAAAAATGCTTGTCATTGCTCTTGCAAGCACTCAGATCAACCCAGGGTCAAAATCCAGTGGTATGGGACAAAGAGCAGACCTAGTTTCCTGCCTCTATTTCTTTCCCTTCCCTTCCCCAATTCCTTTCCTTTTCCTCCCTTCCTTTTTTCTTTCCTTTATTTATTTCTAAGAAAGAAAAGAGAAAAGTATTTTCCTAGGAGTAGAGAGTAAACTGGTAGGTTATAGTTGTCTGTGATTCATTAACAATCACACTGACACTCCTTGGGTCCTGGGGTGGTTTATCATGTGGTCCTCATCTAGGATTTGTTCAGATTCTTTAGAGCATGGGCAGCCTAAAAGAGTACATGTTATGGCTCAAGTTCTAATAGGATTTTCCTTCTCCCCTCTCCCAACCACACTCCCACTCCCGGAGTGTCTGCACTGTGACAAGACAACTCTTCCTAACCCAGCAGGTTGAAAGCACTGATTTTGCTGACACTTTGATATTATTCTAGAGACATAAGTCAGGCAGCAGAACTGGCATCCGATCTCCTCAGACACTAAGGTGAGTGCCCAGGGAAGGTTGTAGGTACACATTTGATTTCCACATCTATCTTCTCCCTGCAAATTAAATTATTAATTTTCCCACATGCCTTCTTGTTTAATGAGAGGAGTGGTGGCCTTTATCTGTGCACGTGTGCAAACAAAACATCACAGCAGGGGTTCCTGAACTGCCCAGACAAGCTGAGGGGTTAAGCGGTTAGATGCAACTGTCTTGGTACAGACATTTGCAAAAGTCTGGCTGGCTGTTGGCATCATAAACATGGAACATGCAAACTCCAATGCATCTCCTTATATACATATCCAAAGATGAAAGCTTCTTTTACAAATGCAAAGGAAAGATCAAAAGAGGAAAAATAATGGCATTTAAAATGCACATGGGAAATGCAAAATTATATAATGTGATTGTTTTTCTGGGTTCCATTAGAGTGGTGCTATTTTCTGAGATGATACTGTGTTGATTACTTTTCCATGTTTGAGATAGTAAGTACTCATATCAACATGATTTTTAATTTGTTACTATACAACTTGTACTAGGCTTTTCTAGCTTTTGACAGTAAAAACTCACTAGCTAAATACAGGTATTAACTTTTCCTGGTCTTTAGGCAAAAGATCTACATATATTCATGTAAGTTGTTTATTACAAGAATAACTCAAACATAAAAATTTAAATATTAGCTTTTGTCCATTTAAGGGCAATTAAATATTCTTTGTTTTTTCATGCTATTTGAATATTGGAATTCCTGTCAATTCTAGAACAATGTGATTCGTGTATCCTGATTCTAGAGTGTTGGGTTTATGGCTGCATAGCACAGACAAAATCCATCTTAGCGATTACAGAGGATTTTAGATTGCTATTTTAAATATTTGTTATCACTAGTCTTTGTTTTATAAATGTCAGTATCTTCTTTAGGATCTAAAGTTCACATTTTCTCATCAAGTGAAATGATGTATCCATTTATTAAAATTGAATGTGAACTTTAAGGTTGACCTGAATGCAGACTCAATTTTGATGATTCCTTTTTATACTTTAGAAGCTGTTGATAACTCCCAAGTTAAGAACGTAATAATCTCTGTGGGTCCCCACTCCTACCCCCACCTATTACTTATCCCAGTGAAAAAATACAATTTTCTGAATTGTTACACAGCCTAGCCTTCCCTTTTTTAAAAATGGTATCACTTATCAGTTCAAGTGAATATTGATCAGTCTTATCAACTATAGCATTTTTAATATTACTCATGTACTATGGCATATAATGTGTCATATCATTTTATGTTTGAGAATACATAGTTATTTCTTAAAAACATTAATAGAAATAATCACTATATAAAGAGAAGAGTACTTTTCTTGTATAGGTACTTTTCACATCTAAATCATTTATAAAGGAAAAAAGTCCACCGAACTCTCACCACCCCTCCATTGGGCAGAAGGGAGCAATCTTTCAATGTCAACTGTAGTTTCTAATAAAAGGAGAGAGTTTGTACAGTCATGCTTAACAACATATTCCTTTGGAAAAAAATTGATTTCCCTTTAATAAAATGTTCCTGTACATTTGGTTTGTGTTGCTATATAAGTGTAATTAAATGCACATCCAGTTATACAGCTTGTGAGGATTTACTAGGTGGTTCTGCTTGCATTTCATAAGAATATCTGGCCTTAATCGCTTTATGTTTTCATAGGACAAATATCATGAAAATCTCATTCACTTGTAAATACATGAAATTACAATCTTTAGGAAAATGGTTTGTAGGACCATTGGCTGGTTTGGAATAAATCTTTGCTGAACCTCAATATACTTTATTAAAAGTACCATGTTGACTCCACTTTGAACAGTGGCCTCATTTCTCATGTTCTGTTTCAAAGGAGCCCTCTGCTGGACGGCTCGGTGTGATATCACATGCACACATATATTTATATATGATTTATAGACTATAGTTAATATAACCCAAAAGCCATTTGTGATTGAAACTCTATCGCTGCAAATTGAATGCATCACTGAAACCTGTTTTGTCATCACTTTTTCATATTTAATGAACACGCAGTTGTCTAAAAATAAAATGTTCATCCTTAAAGTTTACTGTAAATCACTGTACATCAGCATATTCCCACACATGAGATAATCGTAGTAAATTAACATTCATTACCAATAATTTTAGTAATGAATTATTCAGCTGATATGCAATTATCACACACATTTCTAAAGCAATTACTTTATTACATAGGTATTCCATGTCATTGATTTTACTTGTCTGTATTACATATGTAAATGTAAGAATCTTTGCTTTTACCATATTTTCAAATGCAAAGGGATTTTTAATGTTTATTCAGTGTCATCAAGTTCTGAGGATGTGTGGTTAGTATTAACTACATTTTAAGAAACTTGCAGATGTCAGAAAATTGCTGTGATAAAATAAGGCAGAAACAAATAAACACAACCCCAAAATCCTGGACCATGAAGTTATAGAAATGGGATATTTTTGAGTAGTGTGTCAGTAGGCTCCTATCATTAATATATTTTTAAAGCTGCTGTTATTCAAGGCAATGATAAATAACGACTTGCAATTATAGTCCCATGTACATTTAGCCTGGGAAGCAAGATGGTATAGGGAAACCACGCAGCATCATTAAGCAAACGCAGTCTTTAAACTTATACAGACTGAGTCCAAATCCTGCCTTTCTAACCCTCGAATTATTTAATTCAGAAGACACTCCCAGAAAGTGGTGATAATGAATAATGACATATGTCAAGCGCCTAGCACAGTGACCAGGTAACTTTGAAATGTGCTGTTGGAATGTTCTCCATACATTTGGAGGCAACTACTCTATTTCTTAGGGCAGACTTACATTGCTTTTTCTGAGCAAGTAGCAGCCAAAATAAGGCCTTATACTCTTGGACTTCATTTATATGTAGAACATTAAGTATTAGGAAACAGAAGTCATGAGTAGTATGATCATTCTTTTAGGCAGTAGCTCATCTTCTAGACTTTGGAGTTAAGACCTAACTGTAGGTCAAAAGCCTGAAAACAGCCTTTTCTCTGAAACAGCCTAACCAATATGAGCCATGAAAGTTTTGTTCACTGTAGACATCTTTTAAAAATTATTTTCAAAACGAATGTAAATGATTTTCAGAACAGTTTAATGAAACATAGTAATCAAATTTCCATAGCTGGCCAGGCGTGGCGGCTCACACCTGTAATCCCAGCACTTTGGGAGGCCAACGCAGGCAGATCACTTGAGCTCAGGAGCTTGAGACCAGCCTGGGCAACATGGTAAGACCCCATCTCTACAAAAAATACAAACATTAGCCAGACATGGTGGTGCACATCTGTGGTTCTAGCTACTTGGGAGGCTGAGGTGGGAGGATCACTTGAACCCAGGACCTGGAGGTTGCAGTGAGCTGAGATCACGCCACTGCACCCCAGCCTGGGTGATGAGAACAAGATCCCATCTCAAAAAAAAATCCATAGTTATCAGTGGAATAGACTGAAAAATGGCATAGACTGAGAAAGTATTGTTAAGTCACTCCTCACTTGTTCTTTGTTATTCACCCATTAAAATTCACACTGTAGGAAGTTAATCCTTTTGAACACTGTTTTTAAAAAGTGCTACATATAGCTTTGTGTTACCTTATATATGAGTTTCTAATAGAAATATAAACAAGTATCCAGAGTGTAGTATGAGTTGAATAAATTTTGTTTGAATAAATAAAAGAATGAATGAACAGATCATTCACTCTTCTAGCAGGAGAATTTAAAATATTCTTCAGTAGATGCTGAACCAAGCTAGACTTGTAATGTGAGGAAAATTGTCAATACAAAGCCATTGGCTCAAATAGTTCGGTCATTTTGAGGTGTGTGTGGTTGGGAGGTGGGAACCTATACACATAGCAGGACCAAAAATGTTTTCAAGGTCAAAAATATTGGGAGGGAGTAGACTCACCTGCAGATTGAAATGTTCAGTTCAGTGATCCTAGTCTCTCAGACTTCTGCAAGGTATGAGTCCAATATGAACAGAAACACATTAAGTTTTAATTTATTCAAAAACATGTATTAAACATCCAATTATGTATCCAATACTCTGCTGGATGCTCTGAGGAATACAGTGAAGAATAAGACTCACTGTTTGTCTTTAAGGAGCTTATAGTCCATTTAGGGGGGAATATAAGTTACTGTGATTAATAATTTCCAGGTGGTGTGGGTTGGAGCATTGTGGAGTGGTGTCTGCATGGGAGGCTTCATGGAAATTGTAGATTTTTAATCCTTTAGTCAGACCTAGAAATTCAAGCATTAGGAATTTAGATAAACATTATGTTTATAAATGCTTATACTTGTGGGATCTATAAAATATTTGTCCACTATGAAATCCATCAGTCATAACCCATTAGCCATCATTAAGTGGATCAGGTGGCAAATTTAGAGAGAAAGAATACATCAAAGGGCAAAGCCTGGTCAGATAAGATTGACTAAAAAGTTTTAGGTTTAATGAGCTTGGCTAGCCTTAGATTGAATGTTTGGGATATTTTAATAAAATTTTTGTAAATGTCTTTTAAAATCAAAATCATGTTTCTATCACTTTGGTTTTCTATTTTGCAAATGTTGTGGGATCATCCTGTACATAAAACCGAAGTTAAGAGTTTATAATTTTATGAAGTCCTATCTTTGATATTTCTCATTGAATCAATACATTAATTTTTAACACATTTTGATAATTTCCTGCCTAAATATGTTGAATATAATAGACTTCTGGATTTATGTCACATAGAAGACTTTTTTTAACCAACATTTGTATTAAATGATTATTAGATACTGGCTAATACCAGAGCCCATAGGTTTCCAGGTTCTAGGCAATGGCTTAGGCCCTGGGACAACATAAATTAGATTACTTACCCAAGGGTGGAGATAGGTAAATGAATATAATTAAGCTAAACATGCTAAAACTTATCTGCCCCAGTATGTCCTGTCCCTTTCAATGTATACAGTATTGCAATGGCCAGTATGTATGATGTTATATTTACCAGTGCCATGATCATCTTCATCTTCATCATCCATTTATATTAACACTGTACATGGTGCAAGTGCTGTTCTACCTCCTCAATTTCATACAGAGCAGTGTCCCTTGAGGCCTCCCAGACATCACAGGTTGACCTAATAAAGGGCTACTGTGTCTGAGAGAAACTGCTGGTGCCCTACTACAGGAATTCTGCAACAGATCCAGCCAGACTCCAAAGAGGAGGCAGGCACATTTCTCAGAACCAAATATCCTTTGGCCCTTTTTTTTTTTTTTTTTTTTTTTTTTTGCAGTATGCCTGAAGTTGAGTCATCTTAGTCATAAAGGGGAAGGGTGGAAGAAAAGCCTGAAGAGTGGGTGATTTCAAGAGATGACTCCCTGCTTGTGCATATAGTTTACTATCATGCCAACAAGTCCTCTGCTGACCAGTAGATGCATGTAAATGTTATGTCTAAGACAAATTAAACATAGACATGAACTTCAAGAAGGGCTTCAACAGTTACATGGATTTTAAAAAAATCATAATAGCTAATTAAGGGGACCAAGGGGCTAATGTGGTATATTTCAACACACCTTTAAACCTTTTGATGTTAATATTTTGGACATATTAACCGCTTATTTGAATGATTGTGGCATGTGCACATCACTGTGTTAGATCACAGAAACACTAAACCACAAAAAGTTCCTTCCTGAAAATTCTCCCCAAATCTGTTGTCTTTATCTTGTTTCATTGTGTCTAAGATCCTGGAAATGAAACTACTGTTTTTATAAAGCAGCATTTCAAGTGCTGTCTACCATTCTGTATCTGTGTTCCTCAAAGGTCAGTGCATGTATTTAAATATCTCCCGCATATTCAAGCATTGCTGTGTATTTTCATCCAATTTACAACCTGTTTCATCAGTATGAACAATTAATTTTCCCGAATAAATATGTATATTTGGTTCAGATACCCTTGAGGCTCTTGGGGCACAATTCAGAGGCATACGTGGAAACTGTTCAACTAACTTGCAACTAGTTAGAAATCTGAGAAACCAAGGACATTGACTTTTTTAATTAGGAAAAACAACAACTCTTCCTTATTGAAATTCTAGCTGCTGTGCCTTAATTTCCTATTCTGATGTTTTCATTTTGAGGCTAGTTAGTTCTGGCCCACACTACCCCTGCATTTTTTTGCTTACTACTGGGCTTTGGAAAGATGTATTTAAAATCATCCAATGAGAATAAAAGCATGTATGGAGTAACAGCCTCTAGTGATGATCACAGTCTATGAGCCTGGAGGCTGCGGTCCATCACATGCACAAAGGCAGTGCAGGAGTTAGGTGATCAATATTTGTTGTTGTTACTTTATTTCTATAATTCAAAGCTATGTAAAAAGGCATGATCAGTTTGTTTTGTGTTATGTCTTCTAATTCGTTGATCTCATCAGCAGTCTGATGAGGGAATTGGTTTTAAAAATTCACAGATACGGTGATTTCTAATGTAGATTCCTAAGGCAGTGTAAGAACCAATTTTTCCAAGCTTGCCTGCTTGGGGAAGAGAAAACAGTGCTGAGAAGTTACCTGATATATCTGTGGGCATAGAGAGAGTCAGGTTAAGAAGGACATGACTTATAATTGAAACCCTTGGTCCCTAAGCTTTTATCCACTTAATAGTTTTCTACCATCTGGATTCTAGAGTAGAGTATTCAAGGAATCCAATTGACTGTCCCAAATAGAGTGGCCTTTAATCTTCCCACAAGATTGATAAAGAGAGGGAGAGTCCTTTACTGTACTGGAATAAATAGCCCTTCCTTTTGAGAGGACAACCACTTCAGGATTGAGCTGGTTGTAATAATGTGGCATAATTTGACTTTGACTCTACTTATTCAATGATTGAAATATTTTATATACTTATAGCCCACACAGACACCCTCAAATCGACATTATGCACCAGTATATTCACATAGCCTTACAGAAGCAATGACCACAGCCAGCGGCTTACCTGTCGCAACTTCAGATGTGGCACGGTAGACCATGTGTTTTCAAGGACCAGTAGAATTTGCCAGATTCTCACCAAAATCTTCATACATTCCACTGTAGCCTATTTCTTCCTGCTTATTTTCCAGTATATTTCCAGCATTATCTGTTTATAGTTGTTAAAGTGTGCAACATTTACGTTGGCTAGGAATTTTATAATGAAGATGTAAAGGGGAAATTAAGCTAGAAGGCATTGAAGTACTGAAAATACACTGTTTCACATTTCGAAAATAATATATGTATGTCAGTCAAATGAAGATAGAAATTGTCTTGATATTTAAAAAAACATAACTGATAATGTGACTTCATGTAAAATTTCTTGATGCTTACTGAGCATAAAAATCATAAATGATAATGTGATTTCATGTGGAATTCCTGGTGGTTACTGAGCATAGAAGAGATGACATGCATTGCAGTGAGATAGATCATACTCTTACCCCATTTTTATGTTTTATTGAAATAAAGTGCTGCATGTAAGCAGTTTTTACATAGTGAAGAGCAGTAAGACCCTCCAAGTTGCAGGGAAATGAAACAGAGGGGAGAAACTACTGCTGAAACTTATTTTTCCTGGCAGAATGGGGGAAGCACAGGGGGGAGAAAAAGACATCATAGCAAGATTTTTCAATATTTGAACAGTAATATGTGAAACGGAGGCTGAATTTCAAGGCTGAATCAGAAACAAGAGGGATATTAGAGGGTTGTAGAAGAATTGCTCAAAAAGGAAAGCAAGTCCCCTGCATGAT
The DNA here is from genome assembly GCA_036589455.1 of Ateles fusciceps. Classification (NCBI taxonomy): domain Eukaryota; kingdom Metazoa; phylum Chordata; class Mammalia; order Primates; family Atelidae; genus Ateles; species Ateles fusciceps. Next base: position 977,436 of record JAZHEH010002842.1, read on the forward strand.
ACCTGGGCCTTTGCCCATTTGGATTCATGTGTTATTAATGGCTCGGCTGAGGCATTTTATTAGCAACGATTCTACCAGCTTAGGGAAGGCATCTAGAATCCATGCTCAGAATCACTAAGCTATCCTGCCTCTATCTATGGTAATAAGTACATGGTTTACTCTTTCACCATCAATTTTACCTTGAAGACAAAATAAGAAAAATCATTCCCACAATGTGTAAAAATTTTCCACATTGGTTAATAGGTGACAGAGATGAAATGAAAGGCATTGTCACACCTAAAATAAATGCTTCTTTTTTGGCTTCTGTTTTGGCATCTCTGACAAGCAGTGGATCTTAGCTTGTTGTTGACTGTCAGTGACATACGTACACTTAAGAAATTTTTCAACACCATGTAGGTGTGTGGTGCTAAGGTTGGACATGTGAAGTATATGCAGGAACAAAATTTCTGCAATTGTTCAATTTCCAAACTTACCCAAATTAACAAATCAATACATAATATCATTTTAGGAAAATAGTACCTTTCTTTTAAAAAAAATCCAAAGCATTTTACAGAAACTGTTTTTCTAATACATCTACACTATAATTTTGTGAAGTAAATAGGACATTTATAGGCAGTATTTATTCTACCTGGTGGATTAGAAAGCTATTATAGAGAGAGACTAAAGCTGTGCCTGCGTAAGCTATGAAGAAAAAAAGGAATATTCACTTGTATATATTAAGACGTTTCACACTGCTCTCAGGGGGCAAATATGTGGTTTGTCTAGATAAAATAAATAGTTGCATGAGTGGTTATACCTTAAAATTCAGTGAGTAAACACACAAGAAAAGGCGTGAGTCCTAGTTCTCTGGGCTAAGATATCATTCTCTTCACTGTGGTCATGTTGTGAAGCATGAATTTGACCTACGTTCCTCAGAGCCAAGTTTCTATTTGGAACTGTGGCCGAACCCATGCCCAATCAATGAATCTTAAGGAGGAATCTGAGTACTGAAAAATGAGAATTCCAATGCAAAAAAAAAAAAATTAAATGTCTTTTAAATTTAAAAATAATAAATTAGACAATTTCAAAAAAAAAATTAAAACCTGCAGAATTCCCAACCAGGTAGTGACAGAAAGCAATAACTAGTCAGTTTTAGTGGACGTTAAGTTTGCTATGTGCCTAAAAGAGGCCAGAAACCAACCTGAGGGAAGAATGTCCTCAGTTTGTTACTCCTTGGGAAGGAAGATACAAAATGGAATGTCACTTTAGTGTTGTGATTAAGAATGCCTGTGCTTAAAAGATCTTTTAAAATATCTTTTCGTAGTTGAACTCCTTCCTCAGGCTCATGAGGCCGTTTGTGGAGGTGCTGAAAGGCGTAAAACAGCAAAGCTGGTGGTCAGCGAGTCTCGGCTATGCCAAGCTATGACCTAAAGATGACAGTTAACTTTAGACCATTATGGGAGAGTGGCTAATTGTTGAAGCCGGATGGAGCCTGTGAAATTACCCAGCTCTTCATGTTACAAATGAGCATCCTCAGAAGAGACCTGGTCCTAATCCAGGGCACTTGTCACCAGACCATGCTCCCTTTCTTGATGACACACAGAGGATGCTGAAATGGAGGAGCTCCTCTGGGCCAGCTCAGGGTGGTCTCAAACCTGGTGAGTGGGGAGCTGCAGTAAATTCTAGTGTCCAATTCACTGTACCCCTGTCCCTGACTGAGGGTGCTGACTGCTTTTGATGGAGTTTTATGCCACAGAAACTATTGATCAAGTATGCACCAGGGTAATGCCAAATGATTGTACCAATTCTTTCTTCATATTTAACTTCACATATTTGTTATAATTCCAAATTTTTATCATTACGGAACGTTTTAAAAACATGATTCTTTTCTTTCTCCAAGGGGATAGGAAATGTAGAGTCTTGGCCAGGTGTGGTGGCTCATTCCTGTAATCCCAGCACTTTGGGAGGTCAAGGCGAGTAGATCACCTAAGGTCGGGAGTTCGAGACCAGCCTGGCCAACATGTCAAAATCTTGTATTTACTAAAAATACAAAAATTAGCCAGGTGTGGTGGCAGATGCCTATAATCCCAGCTACTTGAGAGGCTGAGGCAGGAGAATCACTTGAACCCGGGAGGTGGAGATTGCAGTGAGCCAAGACTGGGTTACTCATTCTAACCTGGGCAACAAAGTGAGACTCTGTCTCAAAAAAAAAAAAAGTCTATACAAAGAGCACAAACAGATGTTTTTCTTACAAGCACATCTTTTAAATTTGTTAAGAAAGTTTTCCTAGTGTGCCACAGAAATAACAAATTTAGCAAGTCATGAAACCCCACTGCCCTTAAATTCCTCTTCAGTAAAGTTAAGCCATTGGACTTGCATAAGTCCATTTTAGCACTGTGATTCTGTAATTTTCATGTGCACCAGAAGATTGTGGAATATTGTTGGATAGTTCTTTTACTTAATTTCTAGATGTTTTACTTCTAACACTGATAATTTCTTGAGAGAAATTTGAGAAATATAGCATGCACATGTGTTTTATAAACTTCTTATACATATGAAAATTAGTATTAATTATATCACCTTTCCTAATATAAAATTTTATAGAGAGACTTGTGCAACATTCCTTATCCATATATTTTAGTCAGTATTCCATGTATATTCTAATCTCAAAGCAATAGCCTAAAGTAGAAAAAAAACCTTAGAGTTACAGATAAATTTTCAGATTATTTAGTTATTTAGTTATTATTACCTTTCAATGTCAGAATATCTTTTGAAATCTTACTAGCTGAAATCCTCTAACTACTATTTGAATATTTCCAATGATAGCAAACTTGTTCCCTTTCAAGGCAGCCCATCCTATTATTGTACTATTTGCATTTGAAAAAGTGTCTTATTTATATTTTTCACTTCGTAATTCCAGTTTTGACTTCTTAACCTCTTTTATTTTGACTTTTTAATCTCTTTTTATTTCTAACAGTTCTTGTATTAGTCTGTTCTGACACTGCTAATACAGACATAACCGAGACTGGGTAATTTATAAAAGAAATAAGTTTAATGGACTCACAGTTTTACATGGCTGGAGAGGTCTTACAATCATGGCAGAGGGCAAAGGAGAAGCAAAGGCATGTCTTACATGGTGGCAGGCAACAGCACGAGTGCAGGGGGAACTCCCTTTATAAAACCATCCCATACAACACAGGAAAGATCTGACCGCATGATTCAATTTCCTCCCTCTGGGTCCCTCCCATGATACATGGGATTATGTAAGCTACAATTCAAGATGAGATTTTGGTGGGGACACAGCCACACCATATCAGCTCTCTTCTATAATTTCTCCCTTAATTAAGTTCTTTCATGATTTTCTTGTGGCATAGTTTGTAAATTTCTCAACGTATTACTTCATACTCACTGTACCAATATTCTCATGTGCTCTGAGTAGTGTGAAGATTAGGTGGGGTGGACTAAATCCTTGATCTAAAAATTATACTTCTATTAATATGGCTTAAAAATTATACTTGCTATTTAGCAGCCACTTCATTGTTGACTAGTATCTAACTTTTGGTCAACTATAGTTCCAGATCTCAGTCATAAGAAAAATAATCAACTAGGCGTGGTGGTACCTACCTGCAGTCTCACCTACTTGGGAGGCTGAGGCAAGGCGGGAGCCCAGGGGTTTGAATTCAGCCTGGGCAACGTAGCAAGTTCCTGTATAAAAAAAAAAAAAAAAGAACTACAGTCAAGCCAGGTGATATGGTTTGACTATGTCCCAAATTTGATATTGAATTGTAGTTCCCATAATCCCCATGTGTCGTGGGAGAGACCTGGTGGCAGGTAATTGAATCGTGGGGGGGGGGCAGTTTCCCCCATGCTAGTCTCATGATAGTAAGTTCTCATGAGATCTGATGGTTTTATAAGGGGCTTCCCCCCCTTCACTCAGCTCAGTCTTCTTGCTGTCGCCATGTAGAGAAGGACGTGTTTGCTTCCCTTTGTGCCATGATTGTAAGTTTCCTGAGGCCTCCCCTGCCATATTGAACTGTGAGTCAATTAAACCTCTTCCTTTTATAAATTATCCAGTCTTGGGTATATCCTTATTAGCAGCATGAGAACAAACTAATATACCAGGTTTTTTCCCATCTTGCATTTAAGTTAATGATTTGTTAGCCTCAGTTTAGAACTTGACATTTAGTTCTGCTGACTCTATGTTTAATGTTTTCTGAAACTTGTTTACTTAAAGAGATAAAGTTGAATCCTAGAATTTGATAATTTACCTTTATCTGAGTTCTGCCTCTAAAATACACTTTATGTATATGAAATGTCTTTATGAAAACATTATTTAAAATGTGGGATGGTTTAGGACAATTACAGAGCAAACCAGTAGAAGAGAGAGTCCTTTACAGAATCGCCAGCTTCCCTCAGTTAACACTGAATTCTGTTATTCAAGTTATTACTCCACTGTTCATAGCTATTACTCCATTTAACTATATTTTGTCTACCACATCTTCCTAAATTTCAAGTCTATCGAACATGCTGCTAAAAACAATATTACAGTTAAGGGGATTATTTGACTGGAAATGTAAACATTCTGTTCAAAGGGGAAAAAAATGTTAACTCACCAAGATTTGTAATGCATGCTTGCTGTTTTCCAGTGATCACTGGTTTCTTTTACAGAGCATTCTTAATCATCTTTAATAAAATGTTCCAAAGATTGCTAACTTTATGTATTGAATGAAACTCTATTAGTTTAGCTGGTAACGACTGTCCCCAGCAGCTGAGAGGCCCAAACAAAAGACCACCAGTAGGGGATCCAGTTGCATAGGTCTTGTCCTGGAAGGTACATGACATGCCTGGAGGTGCTTACCCCCTCCACACAGGCCAAGGAGCACAGGCAGAGAGGGGACCAGTGGGCCAAAGCCTTTATTGACTCTGGGGCATGATCCAAACAGATTTCCTGCAGGGAAGCTTTAATTGCAGGATTTAAAGCCACAGCCACTAGTTCCAGGAGGTCATGCTGCGACTGAGAAACATTCACTTTAAGTTTGCAGGCAAATGTCTGAATGGTCCATTTAAAGGAAGTGGCAGGTAAGTGGGGAGCCCAACCTGCTAGGTGGAAGAGATGCCTCTGAATTTTATCTCTGGCCGCCAGCTGGAGCTGTTTGGGTAGGGTATAATATTGGAAACTGTGTTGGGGTGACTGAGACCTGCTTCTGGTATAAGAAAGTTAAACTTTTATGTGAAAATAGGTCCTGAGGCAACATAAAATTAAAAGCACCCACTATACCATGGTACTGGATCTTTTGATTATGGTTTGCCTACATCATGGAACTTGAACTTACTTAATTTGGTACGTTTGTATTTTTTTCTATTCTAGTAGAAGAAATTTCTACATGTATGTGGTTATACACACATATATACGTAACAAATATGCGTGTGCACATGCCACACAGACATACACACACACCCTGTATCAAGCCCTTTGTTCCTTTTCAGTGATACTGTTGACCCTTTTGAAATGCTGATATTAAAAGGATATGTAAAAACTAAAATTTTAACTTTTTCTGTATTGTTTTCTTGATAGAGAATCGGGACAGAAAAAGAAAACCTGGAAAGAAAAATTATACATTTTCCCTTTACCCCCGTGTGTGTGTGTGTGTGTGTGTGTGTGTGTGTGTGTGTGTATGGTTTATACCTTGCTATCTCCAGCAGTATTTATAAACCCGATGTTATTCTAGGCTCTGGCTTTTCTGAGGCTTTTATGCCATTTTTTAAACTTATCCTACTCCTTGTGTCTCCTTCTACATTGTACATATTCTTTTAATATCTGCATTAACAAGCCTACTTCCATCTTTGTGATTTTCATGTATTTTGCTGTCTCTAACTTCTGTACATCCTCATTTGGATTATTACAATAGTAGTTGGTCTTTTAGAATCTTCCATACACCTTGAGAGACATTCAGTTGTAGTATCTCTTGTCATGGAATTATGTCTGTCTGTTCACTATGCATTAAGAATCTGTATGCCTAAAACAGAGGACATGGGACTGAGGATACTCAGCCTTTTCTTTCTTTATGATAATGACCACAGTTTTGTCTAAGGTTCTTGTCTATATCTCCTCAGTGTTCCTTCCTTTTGTACAGAAGAGAACAAGCAGGGGGTGAAAACTTGCAAAACAAGTCATGTGAGCAGTTATGGGGTGACATGGGACTGTTAAGCCTGGGGGAAAAGAAAGTTTGAGTGAACAAAGTAACTGTCTTTGAACATTTGAGAGACATTGAGTTGAGGAAGAAGAGGTAGTTTTAATCTGCGGATTCAGAGAAATTTAAATTAAGGCTAGTAACTACGCAACTTTAATCTCATTATAAAGACAATGTGGTTTAAACTGGCAGAACATGGAATTACCCATTTCCTGACAGCTGTGTCACTGGAGTGTTCAGGGACTTCTGGGTCCCATGGTAGAGTTGGGTTAGATGGAAGATGGAGTCTGTGTGGATTGGCCTGCATAGTGTTCATGATTCCTCCAATTCTGAGATCACATGATTCTTTTGATTCATATTTATATCTTGTTTAAAAGAGACCTAGGGAAACTCCATGAAAATCAGTGCACATCTATTCATATTTTTCCCTTTTCCTTCTGAAAGTTGAAATTGCCTATAAAGCATGAATTTATCAGATGCTCTGCTTTCACCCGAATGATACTCCCAACAGATAGTCTAATGCTTGAGGTTCCCTCATCATCATCTTACATTCTGCTACCCAGTTTGATTATCTGCTTTTGGAAATCATCCTCCTTATCCCCCGTGCTATGATCTCTCATAGCAACTGAAGTATTTTTTTCTTAAACCAAAATATTCTGTATCGTGTTCCCCCCTTCTAGGATTATTTTTCCTCAGGGGTTACACTTTTTGTGTTTGTTCACAACAGACTGTACTATTCTTCCTCACTTGGTTCATTGTATTTATTTTGATCAGTACACGCCCTCTGTCACTGTTCTCCCTGCATGAGTCACATCCCTCTGAGTCGAGGTATTACTAACTGATATACTGCTCATTTCTATGTATTAAAAAATTTTGTATTCTTCTTCTTTGTGCTAATATTTAATTTTATTGTCTACATTTTACATATTTCTATGTGTACTTCAAAAACCATAAGCATTCATAGCAAGACCTCTGTTACCTTCCATCTTTGTGAAACTCACTGTCTTCTCCTGAGGGAATGTGTTCTCTTACCAGGTCCAAAAGGGGGCGTAGTTTTAAGGGCAAGAATTTCCCAGTGCCATCCCCCCTTCCCATCTCTCTCCATCCGGGAGATTTAACGGTTTATGCTTGAATTTCGCAGATATGGGAAGAAACTAAGAGTCAGTCACCCCAGCGGAAGTTTAAAGGAACTCCTTTCATTGGCCAGAGGAACTTGGAAAGGTGGGAATTTCTCCCAGGATAAATTCCCCTGCTCTTTCACCCACACTGGATTTCCAGATCTCTGGAATCCCCTCCCACATAGTGGGAGCTCTCTTTCCCCTCCTGGATTTTCCCGTCTGGAATCCCCTTCTTTGTGGAAGTCTTTTCTCTTCTTCTTTTCTTTTCTCTACCTAAATAAAATCACCTTTCTGCAACACTTCTTGGGTCCGATATTTACTTTTACGAGCTCACCGCGCACCTGCAGTGGTCCCTTCTCTTATCTTTAAGAGGGCATAGACCAAGAACCTACAACAGTCTCTTGGGGGAGCTGTGCCTCACCAACACCCCAAAAAACCCCATTTACACTACTGCAGCTGTTCTCCTGTAGAATTGTACCTGTTTCACCCCAACTCTGCCATGTACCTGCAATTTTCCTTTGAAACATTTTTATATCCCAAATACACATGTCCTGATCTTAGAATAATTCCTCTATCTTGAGCCAGATGATTGAAACATAACTCTGTTATACAATTGAAAAAAATGCGCCCATTAACAAAAAAATGTATTGACACTATTCTCTCAACCAGCTTTCTCATATCAAGCCATAACCTCAAGGGTGAAGATATTTTCCCAAGGCCTTCAGTTTCAGACCCAGAGCTTTAAATCTTCAAGAGACAATTTGGAGTGCTTTCTGTAACTACCGTTTATTCTCTCTTCAGTCAACCTACTTGAATAGGAATTTGCGGATTCAATGGCATATCATTTTACGCAAGAATGAACTTCTTGGTTAGCCATGTTGAATCACCACCCCATCGTCTAGTAGACAGTCACCAGCTGAACCACCAGCCTTATTTCTCTGGAGGGTATACAGGGACCTTCCTGGGCTGAGGCCTGTGCCTCCTCTTCGGATAAGGAATGCTATACTTTTTTTTTTTTTTAGGAGATCCAAATTTACTTGCTATGGGCAGTGACATTTACAGGTTTTGTGGCTTTAGTGAAATCTAGTTTTCTCTTATCATTTTCCTCAATGATACCTTCAATTCTCTAATCTTAAGATGTTTCATTTGATTCAATGTCAACCCCACTGAAATCTTTTTCTTCCAGTTTTCATCTTGGGTTATTTTTTTCCCATCTTCTCTAGGAACATTTCATCCTTTCTAATAAGTGAGAGGATACATAGATATTCCTCAAATTCTTTCATGTTCTTTACTAGATAGTTTTATCTCACTCCTCTCTCAGAAGAGATGGAGAAAAACTTGTTAACAGTCTCAGCAGAAAATTCTTGACTTGGCTCAAGAGCTTCTATTGACTCACCTTGGTCTTTTTTGTTTCTTTTCTTTCTTCCTTTTTAACTGAGTAATTTTATTCTATTGCCTAATGTCTTACAGGATTTATTTTCTAAAATCTTTATTATTTCTGTAAGTTGTATTCATATTTTCTATAGCTTGAGTTACTGAGAACAAAATCTCTAAGTATATTCATGTGTGATCTGACCAATCCTGCAAAATGAGATAATATTTTCTATGATACTTAGTGTTTTCTAGTATGTTGATTTGAGGTAAAATACTGTTTTAGTTTTACAGCATGCTCATTAACTAATACAACTACATTTGTATGTAGCTATCTATTGCATAATGCATCTTACAAATATTTACCAAATAGCAGTATGCACCAGATGCTATTCTGAATGGTGGGATATACTTATGAGCTAAGCAGGTGTCTTCATCTAAAGGAGCTCACAGTCTGTGGAGAGAGAGGTAGACCTGTAATAGCAATCCATTGTGCTGAGTGCTGTCACATTGGCACATGCAAAGCTGGGGCCCAAAGGACCATCTTAGCTTGGTGGTCGAAGTATAGAGAGTCTTTGCAGAGGATAGTACTTGTAAGCTAAGTTTTTATGGGTGGATGAGTGGATGAGATGTCACATGAATGTGAGAATTCTAAATGCAAGAAATGTACAAAGGCACAGAAACATAGAAGAGTATGTTGTACAACCTGGCTGGAGTTTAGATTTCTGCATGTGCTATGAGGGGGAGAGAGAGACAGACAGAGAGAGGGAGAGAGTCTGTGTGTGTGTCTGTGCGCGTGAGCATACACATTTATAGGAGGTAGGGAGAAGAGTGCCAGCATAACATGAAATAATATTGGACCTCATATGGTGTGCCAAGATGTTTGACAATTTTATTTGAAGCAGTGACTTTTTCAATTTAGACATGCAACTATAACATGAAAGAGGATTTAGATATTAGAAGCAGCATGACCACTATGAAAAGAAGAGGAAATAGTGAGGGCCTAAAACTAAGGTAGCAGCGGTAGTGAAAACAGAAATGGCTGGGCAAGGTGGCACGTTCATGTAATGCCAGTGCTGTGGGAGGCCAAGGCAGGAGGATTATTTGAAGCCAGAAGTTTCAGGCCAGCCTGAGAAACATAGTGAGATCTTGTCTCTACAAAAAAAAATAAAGCAAATTAGCCAGGCAGGGTGGCACACACCTATAGTATGAGCTAGTCGGGAGGCTGAGGTAGGAGGATTGCTTGAGCCCAGTTCAAGTTTAAAGTGAGCTACAATTGTATCACTGCACTCTGGCCTGGATGACAGAGTGAGATGCTGTCTATTAATAAAACAAAAACAGAAGGATTAAGTAGCATTTAGAAAGTACAAGAGATTGGATTTGGAGACTGAGTCTGTACATGTGTGGCAGAGGGAATAGCCTCTAGCATGTCTGACCAGAATATTTGGGTGGATAGTGATAATGATCAGTATGAATTATATAGGAGGAGGGATGGAGGACATTATTAATTCAATTGGAGAGAGAAAAAAATTTGAAGTGCTTTTAAGACATATGGTAAATATGGGACTGATTAGGGTCTCAAACTTAGGAGGCTTAGAGATACAGATTTGAACATCATTTGAATTTGTGTAGGTTGCAGTAAAAATCATACACTTGGATGAGATCATCCAAGAAGAACATATAAAGTTTTATAAGAAGAAAACTAAGGGCCCAGAATCTAGGGAATTCCATAATTTAAGGGGGGAAACAGATTTCATGTCTCTAAAAGACAGTCCAAAGATAGAATAGGAATCTTAGAGTAGTAAAGATTGGAAATGGCAGCTGCAAAAGAAGCTCATGAGGTCCATGCAGAAGGGTTGCTGAGGACAAGTGGTGCTGAGGGGGCATCGAGGTGTTGATAGCATACGTTTTGCATCTTACTTTATGCCATGAATTATGCTTGATATATAGTGCTGTGGTTGTCCTTACCAATTTAATTATGTTTCTGATTACCATTGTTCCTGTTTGGCAATTTTTAATTCTGAGATTATCTTGCAAGGGGGAGCTTCCTTTACACCTAAATTATGGTGGTCTGTCTCATAATGAGGAACATCTCTGCCTTCATCTGGATCCATGATGAAAATATCAAAGTTGCCCCTGAGACAAGGATAAAACATTGCTGAAAACTGCTGTCCCTCTTCCAAATGTCTGTACAGATGTGAATGAAAAATAGCAGCATAGAAGCATCTGACCTGGCTTGGTCAGCCCAGCCTGAGTGAGCAGGCCAAAATCTGTCTGTACCAGATGCCAGCCAGGTCCAAGAGAAACCCAAGAGGATCTGATAATACAGAGGAAACCCTGACATATCTGTGGCCAAAAATAATTAGCAATGGAAATGAAAGGGCACTTAAAGAAGGAGGAAATGAAGGAGGAGGACGGGGGTGGGGATTCTTCAGAAAGAAGAATCCCTGGGCAGGCACTTAAAGACAGTTAAACACCCCAACCCTGTAGGCTTCAAGGAGCAAGTAGAGGTGATGTTGTCTGCTTTATGTCCACAGAAAAGACTGCAGGAGATCTGGACAGCGTGCACATTCACCCTAGTGATAAGACAGAGGCTTAGATAACTGAGCATGCTGAGTCCCACATGCCTTCCCGACTCCATCCTCATATTTTAGGAGTTTTCTGGGTAGACGGAATAACCTATATCTTAGTGCAGACGTCAGTGGACTATATCCCAGGGGCCAGATCCAGCCCTCTGCCTGTTTTTGTAAACAGATTTTTTTGGCATACAGCCACACCCATTAATTTATGTGTTGTCATGACTGCTTTCATACAACCACAGCAGAACTGAGTAGTTGTAACGGAGGATGTATGGCCTGCAAAGCCTAAAATATTTACATTCTAGCCCTTTACGGAAAGCGTTTTTTGACCCCCTGTCTTAGTATGAAGACACTTTAGCTTGAAAAACAGCTGTGCCTAAATGCATCTTATATGATTGAACCACTTTATAGCATAAATACACAGACACACACACCCACATGTACACACACACACAGAGAGAGAAGAAACTGAGAATTTAAATGGCTAAAAAATGCAATCTGCATTCTGACTCTGAATTATATTTTTTAAATGTTGCATAGACTTTGTTTGGATTACCCTCTTTTCTTCCCCCCCCAGGCTCTGTCTTAATCTTCCTAAGTGAAATCTGTCCTTTGCTTCATGTTGTCTTGTAACCGTATTTCAATAGCACTTAATCAGTGATAAAACTGCTTTGATTTATTCCCAGCTGTGGATATTATTGTTGAAATCTGTGTAAGTGTTCCGACGTGTTATGATTGGAGCAATAGCATTTAAGAGTCCAGAGGCAAGTCAGGAAATTAACAACTGAGTTTTCTGATGCCTAAATTAACTGCACAGACAGCGCTGAGTACAATGAGAAAGTTCTGTAGAAACTTAGTCGGCAGTATGTAAAGTGTTGAAATGGCTCACCCATTAAAAGTATTACATCGCAAGGACAAGTTCTCATTGGATAGACTTCCTACAGGCAGTGCCACAATTTCTTATAAAGGACAGCTGGCTGCTTTTCTGGGACACTTTTCTTCATGCAACATATAGATTGTCCTTGCTAAAGCATCTAATGTGATGTTTCTTGGTTCTACAGCAAAACTGAGCGCGAGTAGGTGCTGTGTGGTAGGTTCTGCCAATCCATCTGCAGTCATCTGAAAAGGAAAAAAGCCATGTGATTATAATCTGTGTTCATTGCAGAAAGCTTAGACTACAGAAAACACAAAAACAAAGTGACCCATAATGGTAGCACCAGCAAATGACTGCTCTTTGGTGTCTACTCTCCCAAACTATTTTTTTAATTCCTGTATTATTCATGAAGTGAGATAGATCCTGAAAAAAAATCTGGGTTTAGATGACATGTAGAATAATATGTTCTCAATTTTCCAGTTAAATTTCTGGCACTTCATTTCTTCATGGAAACTTTCCTTAAATGCTGTCGTTACTTCTGCCAGATTGCTTGTAGTTTGAGTTGTACTGTATGTTAGAGTTGGCCGTGATATTTTATTGTTTGCTGTTTTTCTGAATCTGTGTGAATTGGAGAGAGAAGTTTTCAATACATATTTTAATTGCCATTGGTTTTACTCAACTCTCTTCATCTATTGTTTACAAATATCCCCAAACATAACTAGATATTATTGGTAATTATTGATTGTCATGGTTGCCAGGCATTACTGGACCTAGAGTTCTTTTTTTACTATATAGAAACTCAAAATATTCTTTTTTCATGAGACAAATATGCTTTCATGTCCATAGGAACTCTGTAACTGTCATAAGTCTTTTACAATTTGAAATAATGATATTAGATCATTTACTAACAAAAGCTGAAAATGGCTACATCATTAATTTGTGTAGCCTTACTCTATTATTGTGGATCAAATTGTTTATCATTCCAGCTAGACTCGGAGCTCCTTGAGAGCCAAGATAGTTTATCTGTGTGTTTTCAGTACCATTTCAAAGTCTCTGGCACATAAAAAATACATGCCTAATAAGTATTTTAGAATAAAGAGAAAATTACTTGCCCCAAATCATCAATTGATATAGCTATGCCTCCTCATTTACTCTGCCTGTCACCATATTTCCCCTTATGTTAAACAGTATGGTACAATGGTTAAAAAGTAGGCTTTTGAGTTCAAAGTCTCTAGACACAGTAGAGTTTAAATCTGAGCTTTCTCCACTTCTTAGTCATGCGACCTTGGCAACGTCTGTGGACCTCAGTCCTGCTATTTGTAGAATGTTGACAATAATAGAACCGACAGCACAGAATTATTGCAGTTGAAGTGAAACAATATCCTGAAGTGCCTTGCCCATTCTCAGTGTCCAGCAACTGTTACTTTTTATTTCCCTCCCCTCTGGATCATTTTCATACATTGGAATAAGCTATAATAGATATTTAATAAGTTTTACAATGCTTTAACATGTATAACAAATATTAAAAATATATGCTATGAAAATATGGTTCATTATTATGGTTTCGTTAGGTTCATTTCACCTTCATAGATTTACAAGCACTTGAAGAGAATAGGTCTCATGAGCCTGTTATCTTTGCACATTATCTTGTGCCCATTTGCATTTAGAGAGAAATTAAGGAGTAGAGAAAGGACGCAGGTCTCCTTACGGTTACTCACAATTATAAACAATAAGAAATAGAAGTTCTATAGCAAGATTCTCAAACTGTTGAGTAAAATCCTCCTTTCCTATAAAAAGGTTGTTGTGGAGCATCCATACAAGTATCATTTATAACCACAGGCAGGATGTGGGCTTCGATTTCAGGTGCTGTGTTTTGCCAAAGTCTGCTAACAGCCTCTGCATCAAATTCATAATGAGATTAAAATCTATGGTTCTTAGAAAAAGAAGAGTTGAGAATGTGTTACAAAAGCCATTTTGTCTCATCATATTAATGTTGATGCCCTCTTATCCCAGAACTTGGCTGAAGCTGCAGTCAAAATCTATACTGGTTTAATTTTAAGTGGCCTTGTGAACAAGTGCATTCAGACAATGAAGGAACTGAAAGGTACTTAGAGCACCCATGCTTCTGGATGCGGACTCTCAGACAGGGCTGGCAGTTGTTAAAGGAGGTTGAACCTATACGCCTAATGTTTCTGTGAGGGGAGGAGTTGAATTTTTAGGACAGTGTCAGTTGCTTTTATTGTAATCATGGTGAAAAGCTGAATTTATTAATTAGTGAAATAGGATTAGATATTTTTAAAAGCCTCTAATTTTCTAGTTTAATTTGAAAGGAGCTCCTCCAAAAGTAGACATGCTTTCCTGCAAGCTTTTGGAAGAAAGAGTATGTGGAGACTGATAAAGAAGTGAAGTCATAATGTACAGCCTGACGATGTGTGTGACTAAAGGTGGCAGGTGGCACTGGCCATTAAAAAAATTAAGTATACGTATTACTGTTCAAGTGTAAGCTCCCTCTCTTCTTCTAATTATGCTTGGGTAAGCATGGTTTCTTACTGTTTAAAAAAATGAAAGGAAATTAGGTATCCAAGAATGGCTTTTTCCTTTGCTGGAAGATAGCAACTAAATGGCGTGATTGTAGGTGACAGAGGCTGCTTATTCTCTCACACGTGCCGGCGGACCAGGTTCGTTTTGAAATGAGCCAAGTAAGCTCCAAGCTGGAGCTCACCCTCGTTCAGGTGTGCCGGCCTCACCAAGACCCTGCGCTCAGTGAGGTGAAGAGTGCTTGATCTCTCCCATGCTTGTCTCAGCCAGGGGTCTATTGTTAAGACCTGCCTGAAAGCTGGCAAAATGACATTCCCTGGTGTGATTGAGTTTTAATGTAAGATTACAACCATAGATCAAAGTGAGGAGGACATGTGGGGCAGGGGCTTTTAAGAATTTTAGAGCCAGAGCATAAAGAACATAATTATACTGTATGATTTAGGGTTGTTTCTGCATGTGTCACTCACAAGCAAGGCTTGTCCTCTGGTTTATAAAGGGCTTTGTGGGGTTTTTGTCCTTCCCAATATTTCCTATTATTTAGTATCTAGAAGACCTTATAACGGCTATGATTAAAGAAACCAGAACTGTTCTATAAATGGCCTAGCCTGATAATGATGATTAGTCTTTTCTACAGACAGCATGTTCTGGATTTGTTATCCACAAATTCAGCAATGTAAAGAAGAAAAATGGGGCCAGCAATCTGGTAGCTTAAAGTCCTTTGGTTCTGATTTCACCAGTTCAGATTTTAAGATAATTCAATCCCAGCTGGGCTTCAGTTTACTTTTGCATTATTCGCCCATTTTGTAAGTGTTAGAATGAAGTCATCCTCCTTACCTGGAGACCCATAGGGAAATTTCTCCTCCATTTCAGAGCTTTGGAACAATTTAACCCTCCTAAAGGTCTGATATGCTTGCTTTGTTTGTTTTGTTAGTAGAGATGGGGATTCACCGTGTTGGCCAGGTGGGTCTCAAACTTCTGACCTCAAGTGATCTGCTTGCCTCAGCCTCCCAAAGTGCTGGGATTACAGGCATGAACCACCATGTCCAGCCCTTGCTTCCTTTTTTAAATTAACAATGAAGGTTTTCCCTTTTTGCCCTGACTGCCAGCGACTAAACTGGTTATGAATGCTTCCTTTAGCCTAGATTTCTGGACACTGTACCCTTTTTCATATGTAATTGCCTGGCTTTTCCCCTCATAATGACAGATGTATTGTTCTATGTTTTCTATATTTACAGGGCCAATGAGTGTATATTAATGCCAAGTCATCTTTATACAATTTGTTTTTAAGCTGTAAACATTTTGCCACAGAAGGAATACATGATTATTTTAAAAGATAGAAAATGTGGAAAAGCAAAAGTAAAAATTAAAAATTACCATTGATTTTACCATTCAGAAAATAATTTGCTTTTAAACATTATTGTTTCTTAACTTTCTGTGGCTCAACCATAAAATGAGGATAATAAACAGGCTCTACCTGTAAGGCTCCACCCACTAAGGTTGCTGTGAGTATAAAACATGTTACTCCATGAGATGTTCTTAGAACAACACCAGGGACGAAATGAGTGTTTGATGAGTGTTCGTGGTTATTGTTGTGATTGTTGGATATTTTATCCCAGACTTTTTTTCCTAAGCATATATGACAAATCATTTTTGTAAGTATAGACATGCATTCAGTAAAATCCTGGTATTTGAAAGCTGCAAAGGGTCTTAAGAGTCTTTCTAATCTACTTTCACCATAAGGGATTTGGGAAATAAACCGGGGGAGTTGGGAAGTTCTTTTCTATTGCTCAACTATTACTGATTCTGCCTTAGGACTTACTGCATCAGAAACTCCAAGAATAGCTATGTGTATTTGGGGAGAAAAATGAGGTGATACTGATGGGAGTACCTGTTGACTGGACCCAAGGTATAGCCAGATTACCTTTAACAGGTGAGGAAAGGCAGCATCCCCCAGGCCGAGTGACCTCTGGGATCACACAGTGTTTACACAGAACTGGAGCAAAACTTGAGTCAATGAACGGCACCTGGGGCTGCTTCCACCAGGCAGAGGGCCACCAGGCAAGACTAAAGAGATAAGCATTTTGTGTCCATTTTTGGCAGCATGATAATCTGTTATATCCAGACAGTTGCTGCAAATAGTATTCCGTTTTAAGATGTACCATGATGTTTGCCAGAAGTCAATTCAGGTAACTAAATCTGCAATTGTTGAAAGTAAAAACAAACAAACAAAGCTTTTGCATACATTTTAAAGCATTGATGTTTTGCTAATTCATTTTGACCTTCTCTCATCAGTCTGACTCAGTGAAATTTTACTGTATTTCAGCTCCTAAGTTTAGATGGTATTGGGGGTGGGTAGAAGCAGAAGTTTCTTATGAATTTAAAACTTTTCAGTGGTGCCTTCTAGTGAAATTCTTGGGCCTTCATTTCACAAGGTGGTCTTCCTTGCTTTGCAGAGCACTCACATGTGAAAGCAGAGAGTGGAACAGGTCAGTTTAATATCATTCGTAGAAGTTCAGTTCCCTTGTAAAACTAGAAGGAAACCATGTGCTGTGTGTTGACCCATGTTTGAGAAACTACCAAAAAAACTCAACTTCTTGAAGGCTGCATGAGCTGAGCTTGTGAAGGGATGATTTGTAACATTGCTGAATATTACAGATGCGGCTACAATCTTGTATGACACTGCCCTCGCCATTGCACATGACTGATTCTGTGAGGATCTACATGTAGGTGTTTAGATGTTTCACCGCATCTGCTTGACATAAACTAATGATGTAGACTGCTGAACATGGTGACATGATTAAACAGGATGTTAATTAGTGGATCCTCTAAGAGTCTTGATCATTCCTTTTAGCAGCCTTTGTTACGCATGTACAAAAGTTAAAGAGACAGAAATGGCTGTTCTCTGTAAAGCTTCTGTTAACAGCAATGGGAATTCAAGAAGAAAGCGTTTAAAATATCTAGTAAGACACATAGGACCATCTTCTTGTCCTGGGGGTTGTCCAAAACCTTGTCTTTGTGGGAAGGAATATGGCAGTTTTTTTGCAGGCAGTAATCATTCGTACTATTACTTAGTTGTCATGTATTGATGATCCCATTTCAATCAAACGTATCTCATTCAGAGAGCTTTTGATGGGAGGAAATTTTGGACGGGTTTAGGAAGGTTAAATCTGTGAGACATGGCTTCCATCTGGAATGCATTAGCTACAAAGATTTATTAGTCAGAGTGCCTCTGCATAATGTTCCATGGAAAGCGGGCCCTGCATCTAATTTCCAGTGTGATGTCTATATGAGGAGTGATCTTTGAAATATCATAGGTGACAATCAAGTTTGTTATAAAAATAGTAAATGCCCAGGATTTTCATGGCGGCTATTTTAAATCCCTCATGAGGGCTGCTAAGCAGGTAGTTGATTTGTTGACAAATGATAAAACTGTAGGAATAGCAACATGCATGAAATTTTAAAATGGAGCAGCTCTTTTAAGCACAAAAAAGACTATTAGGAAAATTATGAGCATTTAGTGTTTTCATTTACCCTTTCTTTGGGCAAGATAACATTAGACAGTAAGACCCGTCCTCAACTACGCGAAGAAGTACATCCCCCTTCTGATTAAAACCGTTTTGAAGAGCTAGTGTTGTTGATCAATAAGTGAAGCAGGGAAAGCTTTATAACATCTCATATGTTAGACAGCCTGAGACTGCACTGTTCTCAGCTGTAATGTGATTGGTATAAATTAGAAATTATACGGGTGCTAGAATCCCAACTCTACTGATCACTGTGTGGAAGGGAAGGCAGAGCTGGCACGCAGCTCAGGCTTACCTGTGCGACAGTTCTTTTAAAAGATAATAAACAGAAAGGCAGAGATGGAGGTAAAGGTTGAGTCTGGGCTGCAGAAATCAGGATTTAAAAACCAGAAGCCTCCTCAGCTTCATGCATAAAAGGCAACTCAAACAGGGAAAGGACTTTCTCCTCCTCACCTGTCTTGTTCTCAGTCGCCAACATTAAGGTAACATAATGAGGGCAAATGCAGTCCCACAAAGGCGTTTTATACCATCCGGAGGCAGTAGGGTTCAAGATGCCTTCCCTGGCTGTGTCATATCTTCCTGAACGGAAGGGCAAAGGATTAATGCCAGGTGAAGGGCGAGTCGCCGTCCAAATATTTATCTGTGAATTTAGGTCACAACACAATGCCCAGTTGTGTCATTCCCTCTCAGCATAGGAAAAAGTGTTCTGTATCCTGGATACAAGTTCAGTACTAAATTGTTCTCCAAGGATTACAAGGGAAATGCTGGAGCTCAGCAATTTTCTTTTACCCTCCTGTTGGGCTTCTGTGCCATTGAGCGGTTTTGTGCCAGACAACAGAATTGAGAGTGAATTGGTACTAACCACAAAACACATGTCAGAGAATGAAAAGATATTTTACTGCAAGACCTCAAAGAGCAAGGTTTGGGTTTTTCACCAAGTCAACATTTACAGGGTTCTAAGCTTGAAATGTGTAT
Organism: Ateles fusciceps; assembly: GCA_036589455.1. Lineage (NCBI taxonomy): Eukaryota > Metazoa > Chordata > Mammalia > Primates > Atelidae > Ateles > Ateles fusciceps. The sequence goes on from JAZHEH010002842.1 coordinate 996,582, forward strand.
TTCTCTTCTGCTTCCTCTGTACATGCTGATAAGGGCATAGCAGGAGCAATGCCTCCCACTACTGAGGAGGACACATTCCCAGTAATCCACTTACAAATAGGATGCATTTGAGGATCTTAATTGCTTCGATTTTCCCATCAGGTTTTAGCAAGGAATTTCATTCCTTCTTCCTTTCAGGCAGAGCGATAAGAGGTCCCCACAAACCCATGTCCCAGACATATTTCCCTACTCCAAATGACTGGGTCCTTCCATATTCCTCAGGACAGCCTGGCCCTTACCGTAACTAAGTCTGGCTTGCTCTCTGGGCTTGCCTTGACATGAACTTTGGGATGGCGCCAGATTTCCTCATCAGCTGATGCTTCCTTTTACTAAGGTGGGACAGCACCCTGGTCAACCCCCTGACCACCCCTTGTTTGCAGGAACCTGTGTTTATCAAGGTCTCACTGGATCCTGAAGTCTTTGTATGTAATTTAATATGAACTAAATAAGACAGTGGAAACCATGACAGGTTAGTAAAGTCTCATCGGTTGATGTGTTTTTACATTTGGCATATGATTGAAAATAATTTCAAGGGCATAGCTTTTGTGGACTTTGGCATATGATTGAAAATACTTCCAAGGACATAGCTCTTATGGAAGCTAAGTTACTAATCCAAGAAGTTTGAATATTGTAGTAAGACCACCCCAGCCTGCCCAGTTGTCCAAATTACTTCAGTTCTTTTTGATGACATTCATGTAAACACTCTCCAACATCCATTCCCCTTTTCAAACTAATACTTTGTTTTCTTTCATTATTCATTTACTTTTAGGCACATAAAATCTGGACAGTTTTTACATTTACTCAAGAAAATTCCTCTTTAAAATTCAAAGTAATCTTTTGTTTTTTAAGACTTCAGTGGCTTAGAATTAAATTAATTGCCTAATGTAGACTTGAATACATAGAAATATTTAGAAAGAAATTCCAAAAACATTTAAGGAAAAATAATCAGTTTTTCTTTCATGTCACAATCTAGGCTGTTTTTGATATTTTGAATCACTTTAAATTTTCTCTATTTTGATAGTGATTAGTAAATTGGCACAGATTTATTTTTTGGATATATGCCTGATGTTCAGAACCTCCCTTAAGTCACATGGGGGGAAAAAGAAATACTATGAAGTTCTGTGAGCAAAGTTTTATGAATAAAGGTTAATTTTACTAAATCCAGCAAAAATTATTTTCATTACAGTTAAATTCTTGAAGAAGGAAACATAACATTAGCATGTTAATTGTCATATCTGAAACAGAAATTTAACATCTTTGAAATGAGATTCGACTTTAAAAAGCAGTTGCAGTTGTGCTGTCTGTCGTTTATCAGTGCAAAATTTAAACTGTATGCTTTGTGTTATGTGAAAAAAATCTTCTAGTCATTTTGGCCAATTCAATAATAATCAGTAATTAAGTAACCAAAAGAAAAAGGATAGTTGGCTGTTTGACTAAATTATTATATGTGATAGTTTTGTTACAGAAAGGGGTCTAGATCCAGACCCCGAGAGAGGGTTCTTGGATCTCACACAAGAAATAATTCAGTGCAAGTTCATAGAGTAAAATGAAAGCAAGTTTATTAAGAAAGTAAAGGAATAAAAGAATGGCTACTCCATAGACAGAGCAGCCCCAAAGGCTGCTGGGAGCCCATTTTCATGGTTATTTCTTATGATATGCTAAACAAGGGGTGGATTATTCATGCCTCCCCTTTTAGACCATACAGGGTAACTTCCTGACAACGCCATGGCATTTGTACACTATTGTGGCGCTGTTGGGAGTGTAGCAGTGAGGACGACCGGAGGTCACTCTTGTTGCCATTTTGGTTTTGATGGGTTTTGGCCAACTTCTTCTCTGCAACCTGTTTTATCAGCCGGGTCTTTATGACCTGTGTCTCGTGCTGACCTCCCATCTCATCCTGGAACTTTGAGTGCATAACCATCTGGGAATGCAGCCCAGTAGATCTCAGCCTTATTTTACCTAGCTCCTATTCAAGATGGAGTTGCTCTAGTTCACATGCCTCTGACACTTTCATATGTAACAATGGGATAAGAAAACTATAAAATGTATAGAGATGTAAGGTGTTATTATTGATTCACTGAACCAGCGAGAAAGTCTACACATTTAGTTGATTGAGTACATAATCCTGGAAATCCTAAGTGGAAATCATGGACAGTGTTACTGCATGGGCACTTAAAATCAGTGTCATCTCAAAGTCATCTGATCAGGCAATCTGAGGTAAGTCAGTTTATCTTTCTGATTTATCTGTAAAAGGAATATTAATTTTATCTCATGGTGTCGCTAGTAAGATCAAAGGAGTGTTGGTAAAAATGATATACAAAAGCTAATTCTTTTATATTTTATAAACCCTATCTGCCCCTCTTATAGCACCGTATCATATTTTGAAGGAAACATTGTACAGATCTCACTTAAATATCACTGATTCCATAATCCACCCCCTGGCTGGGCCAGAATCCTTCCTTTTTTGCTGGGTGCCCAAGAACCCTCTTCCCTTCATACAATTATCTATTATAATAATTTGTTCTCTCTCTGTCATCCTTGCTAGACTGTAGACTCTTTAACAGTAGAGACTCTTTCTGCCTAGTGCCAGCACGGTGCTTGGCACACAGTAGTTATTCAATAATTATGTGCTGAATGAGTGAATGAATGCATAGACAATTACACAGAAGGTGACTGCCAGATCCTTCTGGCAGAGATTTTGTAGTAGCATCAAAGATGTGGCCTTCCACAAAATGACTAGAAGGACTATTGCAAGGGTACTAGGACTCATACAGCCCTGTTACGAGCATACTGTTTTTTTTTTTTATTTTCTTATCAGCAATGTTGGCAATAACAATAAAGGTTGTTTTATAATTGCCCTCAGGACTCCAAGTCTAAACATTCCCTTCGTACTATTGTGTTGGGTACAACCTGGGGATCTCTGGATTTTAACCCTCACTTCCCTCTGGGCAGGGTGCCTTGTGTATTGCACAGCCTCCAGGCAATCCTTATTTCACAGTTTGAAATAGGCTGGCTACCAGCGATTTAAAAAGTAATGTAACTCCAAGTTGCTCTCTCTCTTTTATTTTGCACTGTATTTTCTAAATACGGTAACTAGGCAACTCCATGTTATACAAGTAAATGCTTTTGCACTTGTGGAACGCAGTCATTCACCCTGAAGCAATGACCCTTCCCACAAATATATGTATCAAACCCTTTTTGAATTCTAAACTTTCCTGGAACATCCTAAATTTGTATAAGCTCATCATGATTTTATTGAATAATCACACATATTTTCAGTGTACCCTGCTGCCTCCTACCCTCCTCCTTTTTACTCTCTTGGTAATTGATTCTACTTTAGCAATTCCTTTTATTGTTGTTACTGTTATTTTATGGTTTTGGTTTTTAGACTTGCTATTCAGATACTTACAGAATGTTTAAAAATCAGCAAGCAAAGCACACAAACCAACTAACCACAAACTAGATTTACAGATAAACCAGAGAGTGGGCCCAGGAAATGGAGACACTCGAAATCAGTTTGGTGTTGTGATGACATCAGAGAGGAGGAGAGTAACATTATTGGCCTAAAACGTTTTAAAAACAATCTTCTGTGAGTTTTGTTAATCATATCGTCCCCTGTTTCTTGACAACAAGGACATTTTTGAGCTACCCACCATACAAAGACTCTACAAGGGTAACTTATTAGTATTATTGCCAATAAAACTGGTGCTAATAATACTAATAATTAAATATGTTGAAAGCCGGACTCCTGCCATTTATTTATTCACTTAGGGCCTGCAAGCCTTTATTTTTAAAAAACAATTTTTTTAATAATAGAATCATGGAATAATCTCAAGTTGTCTTATGATCTTTTCCCTTGCCTTTAGGAATTCAGTACTGGGCTAGCCAAAAGACAGGAATGTCTGTTTTATTTTGAATGCTTTTCCGGGTCTAGGAGATTCAACTGCGAAGGCTATTTTAGGGTTGCATAAAATGATTTCTGTCAAAATTATTTCTATAAGCTGTTCTGCCTATTTCAATAAGATAGTTTTACCCTGGTGTTCTTAAAAAATCTTTTCATTCTTGGCGTTCTACAGGCTTGTTATTGTCAGATAATAATAGCTAACACCTAGATAGATAGTATGGGTCAAACATCTTAAATATGTTCACGAAGGGTTTTTATAAAAGATGTTACAAGTTCCGACGGGAAACTCACACCCTGATGGGCATGAAGGAAGATTTCATGAAGGAGGTGACATTTGGTTAGGATTTGTATTCCCTGTGTGACTGTTAGCCTTAAGCAGAACCACTGCCATGTTTGTAGTAACTGACAAAAGCAGGTTCCAGTTTGAAATCTGACCTCGTGCTTAGTATCCAGTTAGATAAGGTTATGAATACAGGATACATAATACTTCTTAAGCAACCCCTAGGAGGAAGCATAGCTTAGTGCACGTTTAAACTAGAGCCCGTGATTCAAATCCCTGCTCTTCCATTTCCTCTGGTGGCAGATGAATTGGCCTGTCTGACCTTCAGTTTCATCACTTGTGAAATGGGAATGGTAATAGTTTCAAATTCGTGAGGTAATAGAGACAGTAGTGATTTTGGTAGAAGTCAAGGGTTGTGAATGTGTCCTAATGTTTTCTAAAAGAAAGACTTCTTGTGAGGAAGTTCTTCCTGTCTTTCAGTCACAAATAACGGCAACTCCTACTTGGTTTATTTTATCCCGTGACTGAGCATTAGGTAAAATGGAAACCATCTTTACAGGAAATTAGTCCACATGAGTATGTGTTATTGATAAAGGGTGGTGGACTGCAGAAACCTGGGCTCTCATTCCTCACCTGTTTCTAACTAGCTTATCTGGGCAACATTAGGCAAGTCACACAACCTTTCTGGATGCAGTTCCTTCCCTATATCCTGAAGGCACAGGGCCAGCTAATCCCCACAGCACTATGATAGTCATTAGTGCTGCTTGCAGACCTCTGATTCTCCTCTCCTTCTGGGCACAAAGATAATTGAACTTTTTGCCTCTTTGAGGTCGGGTGGGACCATGTAACTAGTTCTGGCCAATGAACTGTGAGTGGAAATGACATGTTTCCTACAAGCTGACATGTATAATGACAAGACCTTCTGAAGTTCTCCTTCCTTCTTCATGACATAGACAGTGACTGTTCTGTGGCCTGGGCCTTGGAGGAAGGGTAACGGGGAGCAGAGACCTCAGTGACCCATGCTGCCTTTGAGTAGGAGTGAGAAATAAGCTACTATTTTTTAAACCACGCATAATGTGGGGTCATTTGTTACCCCAGCGTTAACACACTTATGCCAAATTGTCACTGGCACCTTCCAGCCTAGGCACCAGGGAAGACTTCAGGAGGAGCTGATGTTTGAAGTCCTAATGACCACGAGTATATGCTCTGGATTCAAACCCCAGCTCCACACGCCTCCAGCAGCGTGACCTTATGCTTGTTGCTTAGCCTCTGAGTTTGCATTCCCTTGTATGAAAATGGGGATATTACCATTGGTTATCTTATTGAGCTGATACAAAGATGAGGATTAAATGAGTTCTTACATATAATGTATTAAATGTAATGGCAGACAGAAAGGTGAGTATGTAATAAATTGTCATTCTCGTTTCTCTAGTTTTAACATTCTGTGAGTTAATTATTTCCTTATCTTTTTATATTATTGTGCTCACTGTGAGGACTGAGGAAGTTTATAAGAAATGTGGCAATAGGCAGTGGCTTAGGGGAGAAAGTAAAAGGAGTAGTACCTTAGCCCCTTTAAACCAGCTGCTTCTAATGGGAATCAGCTTCTATTAGCATATGATCATTACGTCTTGGCCGGCCCATTTCCAAAAATAAGAGTCAAAGCCACTAAACAAATCTGTAGTAATCCTTTCTAAGTAGCCGTCATCCAACCCGTGATATTTTATTACAAAAACTTCTTTGGGAAAAGAGATTATTTATTTGTATCACCTTGAATCTTGCAAATTTATGTCACATTTTGTGTCTTTAAAGATTTCAAATAAACATTAAATAGATTATACAATAAAGGCAATAGCTCATTTGGAATATTTACAAGAAAACCCCCATAGAATGAGCATAATGAGAAAAATAATGAAGCAGTAATTATAATTCTCAAGGCTAATAATTTTAATAATAATTTATACTTAAACAGCTCTACACATAAGGAGATTTCAAAGGTTTATAAATATTAAGTAAGCTCCGTATGCGCTTCCATTCCTGAAACAATGCCTTGAACCTAACATTTCTGAAACATTGATGCATTGTCAGTATTAATCTTATTTTACAAATGAATAAACTGAGGCAAAGAAAATATGCCTGGAGTCAGGAATGCTTAGCAATAAATTCTTGTCTTACAAACCTATACCCAAAATCAACCAAATTAAAGCATCACACTGGAATAAGTGATATTTCAGTCTCTCAGGGAGTTAAATTGCACTAACTGCTTCAACTGGTTTATGTGATGTGAGCCGTGGATTTTATTTAGAGTAATGGTATCTGTATGAAAACAGCTGCAATGGGAAAGGTAGGTTTTTGTGACATGTGGTCAGTCCTCGGTTGAGGTGTGAGCGAGGTTTCATGTTGGGTTCCTGGCGTGGCAAATCCAAAACGTGGGCTTCAGCCAGAAGGTTACTGCTGATTGTGCCCACTTCCTCAAGACTGGAACCAGAGCCCGTCAGAAGCTGCAGTCCCTGCACACAGTTTGTAAAAGCACCCCCTTTTTTTGTTCCATTGTGCTCATTCACACATGATATCCCAAAACAGGTAAGTAAAATGAGGGACATTATATCTGTCATACATGAGAAAACTGCAGTTATGGATTTGCTTAATACATTCATTGCTTTTTGGACTCTGGAGTCCCCTGGGCAGTGCCACAAATCTACATGTTGGCCCCTAGTTCCATATTCTATGTGGGACTCTCTAGTGAAGCCAGCATGTGTATGAAAGGTTCATTATTATTGTTGTTAATTTTTTTATTTTTATAGTTCAAATGAATCGGCCTTAACTCATGGTAACAGTAAGGGCTGCGCTGGCCAAGTACATTACAGTAATCTATTGTTGAAATAGCTCCCTCCTGGCTATACAGTGAGCACTGAGGTCCTGCCTTCTGAATTAATACCAAAGCATCGGTGACATAGGTGACCCATAGCAGAGAGCCTGAAGCCACTGCTTCTCTATGAAGTTTTTGAGAGCTTGACCCCTCCTAATTTTTGCAAATGCAGTCCCTCTGATTCCTGGGATCTTGAATAATGCGGAAGATGAAGCTGGTAGTCATTTATTCCAAATACATTTACTGTCTGTGGCTGCAGCTGCGACACAAGTTGTATGGAGCATGCTGTCCTTTTTCATCGGCCGTGCATGAGGATTGTTCTTTGATTTATGGTCATAGGCTCTGTTTGGAGAGCTGGGAGCTGTTTGCACCTTCCTGTGTGATGCCAAGTGCAAAGCCTTTTGTTCAGAGAACTGCTTGGTCCTGGTGGAGAGGCCTGGGCTCCTCTGGCAGCTTCTGCAGTTGCCTGGGCCCCTACACCTATGACCCACAGGGCCCGGCACACAGTAAGCACTCAGTTGATGTTAGCTGTTGTTATCGTCATCAGGTTCATCATCGTTATCAGCATGCCATGATTATTATCTTTCCTTTCACTGTAGAAACAGTAAATAGGGATCCTGCTTTGGTGTGTTTAATGCGTGTGGCCTTTAGTGACTCACTATTAAATTCCCAAAGGTCATTTTTACTTGAGTGATCAATAATCAAACAAATTCTGTATTTGTAGTATCCATTTACAATTTTATTAAGGAATCTGTGGTGGCAAGGACTGTCTTTTGGTTTTTCCGAGGCAAAGTTTTCCTGCTTTTCATACAGCAGATGCTCAATGAATATTATGAAATGAACAATAAGTAAATTAATCTTTTAATTCTGTCAACCCCGTACATTAAACTGTTTTATGTGTCCATGCTTAAGAAGTTCCCTGGTCAGGCTTAAGAAATTACATGCCTACTATGCATTCTCAGAGTGAAACAGTTTAAAATGTAACTACTGTCTTTAAGCAGTTCACATTAAGATCAGTCATATGCATACAGGTAACAGAAAACAAGATTATAGAGTATGTTGATTCAAGCATGATGTTTAGTGTTCTTGGTGTTATTGCTAGCTTTGGTTGAGCACTTACTATGTACCAGGCACTTTGAAAAACACTCTTGTTTAATTCTCACATAAAAATCTGTTTTTATTATCCCTGTTTTGTAAGTGAAGACACTGAAGCTTAGAAAAGCTGCATGTGACCAAAGTCATATAGTATACAAATGGTGGTGCTGTAGGATATGATGATGTGCTTAACTTCTATATACTAAATAAATACGGCTGCTGCACCCTTTTATTTCCATTCACAAAACATACCTTTGATATTCAACTTATTTATATTTTCCCTTGCTTTAATTCAGTATAGTATATGGCATATATTAATTTTACGATTATTCAGTTTTATTTGTTCTTAGTTTAACCACCTCAAATCATTTGTGGAATCACTCAGGATCCAACAAATATAGATAATAAAATGCTGAATTGTGTGGTGTGTATAATAAGCAAATTAACAGTTTTGAAAAAGGAGCCTGAGTAGTTGAGCACTGGGCTTCTCTAGAAGAATGGATCAAAGCAAAACACATAGCAGGTGGGGGAGAGGAGCTGGAGCATGAGCAAAACAGCAGCAGCACGATGAACATGCACTTGAGCTGCAGGAGCGTGCAGGGGAGAGCGAGGAGACTCACTGCCCAGGAGTACGACACTGTGTGGGAGAGAAGACAGAGCTGCTCAGAGAAGCAAGAGATGGACCATGGCCCACCCTGAGTGTGTGAAACCTCATAAAAGCAGGGCTAGAAACTGGGTTTCTTGGAGCAGCAAAACCAGGGTCATTCTGTTGGAGGCCCCTGTCTTTCGTGTCTTAGCAAGAGCCTCAAATTCTAGAGTTTAGAATAAAAAAAAAAAACAGATGCTAGAAAAAGCAGGTGATGCTTAGCATGATTGGTGTTAACCTCTTAACGAATATTCATATAATGGAAATAGTTATCACCAATTTGGTTATCAAGTAAATACTATCAGCATCAGAGCACTGTTCATATAGCAGCTGTATGCCTTTTGAGAAGACATGGGAAGACTGAAGAGTTTGTTTTCTCCTTGTCTTAGTCAGTTCTCAAATTGCTGTAAACAAATATACTTGGGACTGAGTAATTTATAAAGAAAAGAGGTGTAATTCACTCACAGTTCTATAGGCTGTATAGGAAGCATAGTGGCTTCTGCTTCTGGGGAGGCCTCAGGAAACTTACAGTCGTGGTTGAAGGCAAAGAGAGAGCAAGGCATCTCACATCATGGGAGCAGGAGGAAAAGAGAGAGGTGGAGTGGGTGCCATACACTTTTAAACAACCAGATCTTCTGAGATCTTACTCACGATACCAAGGGGGGATACTGCTAAACCATTCATGAGAACTCCACCCCCATGATCCAATCACCTCCTACCAGCCCCACCTCTGACACTGGGGATTACAATTAGATATGAGATTTGGTGAGGACACAAATCCAAACTATATCACTCCCTGAGGGAGGTGATAAAAGGAAGATTAGGCTGAAAGTTTCATGTCTAATATATTTATTAATGAAAGTTTTTATTTATTGGTTGTCTTTTAATCTGCCTGTGAATGGATATAACGCTAGTGATCATAAAGTTGTTGCTTGGTTGGAATTACCCCTCAAAACCAGGACCGTGTGAGTGACTGTGAGCTTGGGCTGCCCGCTGGGGGATGTGCTCATGTCTACTTGTGTGCACGCCCTCAGTAGACAGATTTCCTAAAGTGAATTGAAGGAAGAAATGTTGTAGGGATTTTGATGCCCAGCTTCTGTATTTGGACTCAACACATGTGCCAGGTCACATAAGGGTTTCACTTTTTATGCTTATGTACAGAAGATCTCGTTATAATAGTGTATAAGCTGATAAAAGAGCTAACTTTTTGTCTTTGGGGGAGGTAGGTGGAAAACAATCTCGTTGTAATTAAAGTTGAGATCCTGCTGGGGATCATTTAAAGGTTAAACTACCATGCACTGGAGGAGGAAATGATGTGATTTTTTTTTTTTTTTTTGAGACAGTCTTGCCTTGTCACCAGGCTGGAGTGCAGTGGCACGATCTCAGCTCACTGCAACCTCTGCCTCCTGGGTTCAAGCAATTCTCCTGCCTCAGCCTCCCGAGTAGCTGGGATTACAGGCATGTGCCACCACACCCAGCTAATTTTGTACTTTTGGTAGAGATGGGGTTTCACCATATTGGCCAGGCTGGTCTTGAACTCCTGACCTCATGATCTGCCCGCCTCAGCCTCCCAAAGTGCTGGGATTATAGGCGTGAGCCACCAAACCCACTGTGATTCATTTTTTTACTTGAGCTATTGTAGAGCTCAGTTTAGACATGAAGTTCTATCTACCTGGCTTGAAACAGCTGAAAGAAAAGAGAACACGAACGCATCTATGTTTCCAGAATGTAGCTGCTTTGTACCTGGGGGGGAGCTAACTACCTGGAAATGTGACTGGAATTTTTACTCCCCCAGCTGTTTTGGCCTTGTCTAGGCAGAGCGGCAGCACCCTTTGTATGCTGTGGCGGTGACTTAACTAATCTAAGCAATGTGGAGCATGTGTGGCAGGGCTCTGAGGCCTCAGAATCAATAAGGACCCTTTAGATTTAAAACTAATGATTTTCTGTGCTCAGCAAAAGTCAAAATCTCTCAAAGTTGCCATTGTTGTCTCTGATTTTTTCCCCAGAGAATAAGAGATGGTGTGATAAATCATCATGCTTGCAACACAAATAAAATGCACGTCAGAGGAGACTTGAACTAGACCAGAGATGGATAGCGCGAGCCCCAAACATCTTAATTATTTCAGTCTTGAGCAAAATCCTTAAATTAGAATTATGGTAACAGTGATCGTAACAGCAGTAGACACACCATCTGATGGGGTCATCACGCCCCCGCAAGAGTACAAGTGTGACCCATCCAGGCATGCAAGTGCAGTCGTTTCCTCCTGGCAGAATTAGTTGAATGGATGACGTCAAATGCTTTTGAATGTATCTATAAACTGCTGTTGAATGTACATAAAATTTCGCCAGACTCTCTGATTTAAAGCCCTGGGGAAGGCCACCAGGCTTGTATGGAAATTAGCTAAGCATAATTTATTCATGAAAGGCAGAAAAGCTGAATTAATAAATACATGAGTATGTAAACTTATAACTGCATCAAGATCTGTAGAAAATGTGAAAGCCAGGCTCCATGTGTTAACAGAAAACCTTAAGGTGTGGCCACTTGGTCCTTTCTTGCAAATACTTCTGTCTTCCGTTTTAAAAGCCAATGTGGAAATAACATAAATACATTTATTCTTTGGAGGGTCTCTTTTTCTGCTAAAAATGTGGACCTGCCTTGTGGATGCTTCTCTGTGAGAATCAATCTAAGAGAATTATTTTTTAAATATTAATGAAGGCACTAATTCCGGAGATTCAGAAAACTGCTTCTCAGCAAGTTTAACTCATACTCTCTCCGGATGGACCCAATTCTGAGAGCATTTTCACGAAGTGTTGTTATAAGTACAAGGTTTCGCCTTATTACAAGAGTGGTCATCATTCATTTTTCCCTTATACTCCCCATGATATTACAATCTGTCAACATTATTGGCCTCATCAAGCATTGATTTAGCAGTGCACTTTTTATACAGCAGGAATTGGGGTAAAAGATACACTGTCACACAATTCTTTACAGGAAGTCTTGCCTTATATTGAATGCATTCTAGTGAAACTTCATTCTTGTTGAATTCTGAGCTGCAGTTAAGACCTGGCTGGAATCTGGAAGACTAGTTCTACCGGGGGTGTTACCTAGGATTTGATCATCAAGCAACACAATTCGCTATCTCCTACAGTTCTTGTAATTTGGTCAGAACATTCCAAGAGAAGCATAATACAGTAATTCCATCCATCCTTGTTACTGATGCCATCATTTTACTAATTAAAGACATTTTCTGAAAGTCTGTTTTGGACAGCATCAGTCCTTTTCAAACTTTGCCCCTAGTCAAGGGATGAGGACAAAACTAATAAATGTGTGAACCTTTAAAAAATAGTCTTATTTGAGAATTATAATGCATACGGGATAAAAGTGATTCAGCAAATGCCTTTGTATTCACAGCCATGATCAATAAAGAGGAAGTTTTCTTTAAAAAAAAAAATGCATGTTCTATTTTCTAGTCATAGAGTAATTCATAAATATTTACTCATTAAACTTGTGGCAACTTTATGAGGTAGGTATAATTATATCCATTTTAGAGGTAAGAAAGTGAGACAAAAAGGAGTATATAAGTTACTTGGGACCTCACAACTAGTATGAAAATATTAGAAATCAGCCCTATTGTTGTGAATGTAAAGTAAATACCAAGACCCTGTGACTTTCTGACTTCAATCCTTACAATGTGGTAATGGGATCTAGTTATTCTGGGATAAGGAAAAAAGGTTCCTCTGTAGAACATGGATCCCGCCAGTTACCTAGGCTGAGAACTTTTAAGACAGGCTGTTGATAACCCTTGGTGCAGTATACATTCCTGTTCTGAACACTCTCTTCTCTTTAATTTACTGTTGTCTGGTAAGCAGGCCACATTCTGGTAAAACAGAACAATGGAAATGCATGTGTGAAAGTAAGAAGGTGTATGTTGTGATTATCTGTTGCTGCATTAAAAAAAATTTACCTTAAAACTTAGTGGCTTGAAATAATGACACCGTTTATTTGACTTTTAAATCTGCAGTTTGGATAGTGTTTGGCATGGCATGGGTAGCTTTTCTAACCTTCACTTGGCATCAGTAGGGCAGCTCAGAGGCTTGGGTTTGGAATAATCTGCAGCCACCAACACATTTCTGCTGATTGACCTGCCCATCAGCCGAAATCTCTTCTAGGCCTGGAACACTTACTGTGGTCTCCTCATGTGACTATTTGGCCTCGTCACAGCATGGTGGTAACTTCTAAGAGTCAAGGTCCTAAGACAGAGAAAGCCAGGTGCAGTAACCTACCTCAGAAGTCATATAATGTCACTTATAACATATTTTATTAGAAATGGCTGTCACAAAGTTCTGTCCAGGTTCAGGGAAAGGGAACATAGATCTTACTGCCTGATGAAGGAGTGTCGACATCACTCTGTAAAAAGAGCATGGGAGAGGCATAAATTGGTTCTGGCATTTTTGGATAACACAGTCTTCAGGAGTTTATATTTTCTTAAGCATTTAGCACCATAGTATGAAGAAATGTTTTGTTTGAACAAATCCCTTTACTGTAAGAATGGGGTCCTTATTGAACCATAGGCTTAACTGAAATAATTGTCCAAAGAATCAAGTTTTGCCAAAAACCAACTCTCACATCAGATAGAAATAACCAAGGAATAGTAGAGGAAACCTTCTAAAATTAGTTTTAGCCTTGTTCCTACTTCATAGGAAAATTCTTTAGAGGTGGTAATTCCCCAAACATATGTAAGGTGGTTCATTTAGGCTGATCACATCTTTAACAGTTGCCAAAGAATCTTGTACCAGATGTTAACATTCTACTTTCTATCAAAGAGCTACGTTGGATTTTTTTCATTATTTAATATGAGAACAATAGAAGTGAACTTTTATGAAGTTCCTTCCCTGTGGAATCCAAGTGAAGTTAACCAGACACACTTTAAGAAAGATGGTGACCATTTTAGAGGTACGCTGTTTACTGAGCATCTGGTCTGAGAACAAAATGGACCCCAACCTTGAGAAACTTGAGAACTGATGCAGGATTTGTAGAGCATATTTTGATTTAAAAAAGAATGTTTTCTTTGTGAAGGGGATACTAACTGTCTACCTCATTGGTTTGAGCAGTTTCTCCCTTTGTGTGATAGAGTTGCATGTAGCCAGTTATACACTGTCCTCCATTCTCTTTCACAAGAGCTCTGCGCATATTAGGTAGCTCTTCTGAGTTAATAACAAAACTGATGATTGTTTTGTTCAATTCATACAGTGCTCTATGAATTCCAAAATGCTTTCCCATCCAGTATCATATCTGATGCTCACAGTAAGTCTGTAGTCTGAATAGAATCGTTGTCATCTCCATTTTTCAAATGGGGACCTGAGAGGCAAGTTACACTAGCTGGAGAAGCTGGGGCAGTAATCTCATGACCTTACTCTTTGTTCACCCCCTTTTTGCCAACTGTATGATTTTCAGTGATACCAGACTTTGTGCCCAATAGATGGAAAGCAAGGTTTCCTTTCCTTTAGGCCGTGGCAAACAGAAAGCACATGACTGTGCTTATGATAAGGATATAACTGACGGATCAGTATGGTACAGAGGAGTAAGTATTGGAGTAGGAGTCAGGAGACAGGGATTCTTGTCCTGGCTCTGTTACCCATTATTGCCCCCGGATGTGAAACATGAAAGAGATGGACTAGATAAGTTTTTAAGATTACTTTCAAGTTTAAGTGTTTATAATGCCATATTATAGCAAGGAAAACCCAGAGTAGTTGATATCACCGTCTTCAAAAGAAATCAAGCAGGTAGGCAGAAATTAAGTTGTAAAATGATTATTTTTATCTAATAGAGTTAAAGGGGGAAATTACCAGTAGGAAGTTTGAATATGGTTAAAACAGGGGCCCCCAACCCCCAGTACTGGTCTGTGACCCATTAGGAACCGGGCTGCACAACAGGAGGTGTAAGCAGTGGACAAGCGGCAAGCGAGGGAAGCTTCATCTGTATTTACAGCCGCTTCCCATCACTTGCATTACTGCCGGAGCTCTGCCTCCTGTCAGATCAGTGGCATTAGATTCTCACAGAAGCATAAACCCTATTGTGAGCTGCACATATGAGGGATCCAGGTTGCACACTCCTTATGAAAATCTAATGCCTGATGATCTGTCACTGTCTATCATCACCCCCAGAAGGGACCATCTAGTTGCAGTAAAACAAGCTCAGGGCTCCCACGGATTCTACAGTATGGTAAATTGTATAATCATTTCCTTATATATTACAGTGTAATAATAATAGAAATAAAGTGCACCATAAATGTAACGCACTTGACTCACCCCAAAACCATCTCCTACCCTGGTTCATAGAAAACTTGTCTTCGATGAAACCCATCCCTGGTGTCAAAATGGTTGAGACCGCTGGGTTAGAAGATGGAAATATGAGACCAGGAAATTTTAAAATAGCTTTTAAAATTCATTCAACAGTTATTTGTTGAGCACCTACTATGTTCCAGTCATTTTCCATACCAAGGGCACAAAAAAATTTCTCTGCCCTCACAGAGCTTGTATTCTATCTGGAGGAGAGAACAAACAAGTAAATTAGATGTATGTCAAATGATTAAAAGGGGAATAGGAAGTGCTGGAGGTGACTGCAGTTACAAAGCATTGATCCAGGTAGGTCTCACTGTGAAAGTGCCATTTGAATAGAGACCTGAGGAAGGGAGGGGGCCGAGGTCATGTAGAAGATAGCTGGGAGAAGAGCTGCCCAGGCAGTGCAGTGTGGCTGGAGGGACATGTGCTAGAGGAGAAGATTAGGTTGGGAGAGGTAAGAGGGTTTTGCGGGATGTAGGGGGCCTTGAAGGCTTTTTGTAAGGAGTTTTGTCTTTATTCTGAGTAATTTAAGGAAACCATGTGGGATGGGTTTGAACTAAGGAGTGACAAGATTTGACTTTAGGTTTTAAAAGAATACCTTTAATATGAGTTAGATCTTAATAACGCTGTTATTAAAAAACAAAAAGAATCATCTCTGTCATTTTACTAATAGACTGTTGAGAATAGACTGGAAGTTGGAAGACTAGGAAGCTATTAAAATCTTCTAGGCTAGAGACGGTAGTTACTTGAATCATGTGATAGCTGTGGAGGTTGGTGAGAAATGATCAGATTCTGTATAAATGAATGAGTGTCAAGCCCATAGGAGTGGCAAGGATGACTCCAGTGTTTTGTCCTTGGTGGCTGGATGAAGTTGCCTTTTATTCAGAGAAACCTGTGAGAAAGCAGGTCTGGCTATGTGTGTATATGGGGTGGAGTGGAGGGTGGATTAGAAGTCAAATGATGTGTGCAAAGCAGAAAAAAAAAGAAGGCATTTATTATTGATATGATTATATTATTTTACTTTCCAAAAGGATTTGACAAGGCTTATAATAAAACATACAGATAGAATACAGATGGAAACCATTTAACAAGCAAAAATGGCTGAAACCCAATCAAACGGTGGTGAATCTAAATGGAAATTTCCTGTGGGGAACAATAGTAAGCATGTTTGCTTGATCTTTGCAGAGTGTTTCTGATCAAGAATAAAAATATGAGGGTACGATAGTGGTAAAGAGGGATTTTGCAGGGTAGGCCTGGCTTAAGAATACCACGTTGTCAAGGGGAACTGGGAGGTTGGCTGATGGAACCTGGGAAATTGGCAAAGAGATGCTAGCATTCTATCAGTATCATGACTGGTACATGCGTCAGAATCACCAAATAGGCATTTAAAACAAATACAAGGCCTCACTCTGACCTCCTGGGTCTAAAATCTCTGTCAGAAGACCCAGTACTGCCTGTGTTTTAAGCCCTCCAGATGATTCAGATGCAAGTCCTACTTAAAAGATGCTGGAGGAAAGTAGCTGATGAATTAAATTAGCTTTTAGATCATGCAGATCACCTAATTGAAATGTTTTCTAGAGAGAACAAAGCAATCATTAAAAAATAATTTTACAGAGGTTTATTCATTCATTTACTGAATATTTATTGAGTCCTTATTAAGTGTCATGCATATCAGTGCTAGAGACACAAAGATGGGTGGAAAGCATAGTCCTCCCCCTCAAGGAGTTAATAATCTGCTGAGAAAACCAAACACGTACATCAACAGTTTTAGAAGGCAATGTGTTCTTCTTGCATTGAGTGTAATGGGAAGAGGGGGTAGAAATGGAAATACAGAGAAGCTTTTCTGGAAGGAGTGTCACTTGAACTGAAAAATTGTCGAGAACCACCGTTGGCAAATTATGTGGTTTCGTTTGCTGCCTGTTTTTGTAAATAAAGTTTTATGGGAACCACAGCAATTATCTATTTAAGTGCTGTCTGTGACTGCTTTAGCACTACAGTTGCAAGGTTAAGTAGATGTGATGAAGACATGTGATCTACAAGTCCTCAAATATTTACAACATGTCCCATTACAAAAAGCTGGCCAACACCTACATTCTAGGAAGCAGAAACATATGGTACTATTCAAGGAATTACAAGCATATGATTAAGACAGGGAATGGCAGTGTGTGAGGCTGGTGAGGTGGCAGGGGCTAGATCATTGAGACCCTACACCCAGTAGGGAACTCTCACTTTCTCCAGGGCAGTGAGGATCAATGCCAGGTTTTAAGCAGTGGCACTACAGAGTCAAGCTTGAATTTTGGATAGATTATTCTGTTTGCTTCATGGAATGTAGATTGGAGCGGGGGAAATACTGTTAGAAGAGAAACTACTAGGAGGTCTGTAGAAGTAATTTATGCTGTAATTAATGGGCTGAGTAGAAGTTTGACCATAAATATATAAAATGGAATATTATATGGTCATTATAAAAAGGTATATATAAATTATATTGACAAGGAAAGATAACTACAATATGTTCAGTAAAAATAATCAAGGAAACTGCCTACACAAACAAACAAACATATGTGTTATTTTACGCATAGAAGAAAAATGAAGAGAATATACAGAAAAATGTCAAAGCCTTTTGCAGACGGAGGGGGAGGCAAAATTACAGGAAACTATTGCCTTTAATTTCACATATTTCTGTACTCTTTTTGCATATAAGTATATTGCTTTTTAATTAGACCAAACAAATTTAACTTTTTACAGTTAGTTGTAGAGAGAGAGAGAGAATGAGAGCTTATACCATGACCTAGAACAAGGAAGGAGGGGTGAAGAGAAGGGTATAAAGTTGAGAATGATTTAGGAAGTTAAGCTAGCAAAACTTAGTAATGAGGGAGGTGAAGAGAAAAGGGAAAAATTACAACGCCTAGGTTTTTCGTTTGGGTAACTGTGGTGAATTGTGGTGTCAGTAATATAATAAAAATAAGTAACTTTACTGATTACTTACGAAGCACAAGTAGTCTTATGCTAACTGTGCCTTACACATTTTTAGTGCATTTAAACTATCAACAAGTGAAGGAGGGATTTTTATTTTTCCCATTTTATAGATGAGAAAACTGAGACTCAGAGAAATTAAGTGGTTTACCCAAGGTAATGTGATCTGTGAGTAGGTTAGCTGGGAATTGAACACAGATTTGATTGATTCTAAAACTGACATGTACACCTACCCTCTCAAACTTGAATGAATTTTTTGCAAGCCACATAGATGGAAAGATAACCTTAGTTCAGGACATATTGAGTCATCAACGTAGAAGTTTTGATCTAATGTGATAAGCTCTGAATAAATGAAACAAAAAGAGAAGGCCTCAGATTGAATTCTGGAGAATGTAGTCAATAGATGTTCATCACTGAAGTTTTAAGAATAATGGCATGGAATATATAAAAGATTTTCCCCTTTCGTTGTGTTTGGATACTTGACATGCTTATTGATGCAGTTAATAATGTACATTAAAAAATAATTAGAATAAAACAAATTTGATGTATTTTTCTTTACATAAAAAATCACAGGTCTGATTTTGTCATTTTAACTTAGAGAACATCTGTTGAGTGCTCACTGTGTGCAAAGCATATCAATGCTACAGTCTTACCTACTTTATTTTTGTGTGTCTAAAATTTTTATGGAGCTAGGAAGAACTAAGATCCAGAAAAAAAAAAAAAAAGCCCAATGGTGCGATCTCAGCTTACTGCCACCTCTGCCTCCTGGGTTCAAGTGATTCTACAGCCTCAGCCTCCCGGGTAGCTGGAATTACAAGCATGCCACCACGCCCAGCTCATTTTTGTATTTTCAGTAGAGACAGTGTTTCACCATGTTGGCCAGGCTAGGCTGGAACTCCTGATCTCAGGTGATCCCCCCGCCTTAGCCTTCCAAAGTGCTGAGATTACAGGTGTAAGCCACCATGCCTGGCGGGAGGTCTTCTTTGACAACAGCATTTCTAGTTCTGGTTCCGGGAGTTTGGGTTAAGGGTAAGCTGAATTGCCTGAGGAAATGCTGTGGGCCTTTGTGAATGGGAGAAGAAAACGATGCACCTCCCGCTGAGAGGGAAGCAATTTCTCATTGTGCTACTTCACCCTGGCATTCAGCCACCAGAGGGGGCATGGACCAGAGTGAAATAAATTCTGCCAGCTGCCTGGCTGGTTTCTCTGCCTTCCAGAGAAGGACCATAGCTATCCTCACTTTGAGATGGGAATAGAGCCTCACTTCCCATTTGATGAGAAACTGAGTGATTTACTAGTAGTCATGGCTGTCCTTTCCCCTGGTGAAGAATAAGACATGCCTTCAGGCTCTCTAAAAGGCACAGAGGAATGTACTGTTAAAATGGACTTGAAAACATAACGATGGTGTTTCCTTAGTGCTATGTCCCATGTACAGTTTATTTCCTCTCTCATATGTTGTTGGTTTTTATCCAAATACAGATAAGAGCTTTCAGAAAGAGAAATCATGTTGTCAGGATTGACCATTCAACATAAAGTCTGAACATTGCATAAAAATGTGTTTTTGACACAGTAAAATACATTCCCTTTATGCTCATTGTAATTTACCTTACAGTGACTTGCTTGATAGTGTAACATATATCATTTATACTGCTATCCTTCATGCTTTTAAACTGTAATATCCTTTCCTCAATGACTACTTGTCAATTTCACTGATCTAGATTTGATTTCATAAATTAACTAGGCCAATTAAGTAGAGAGTTATCATTAGAATAAGAAGTGGAAGCAAATAAATATTAATCTTCCCTCTCTGAATGTCGGTATTTCAACACAACTTTGATCATACTTGAATACTTCTTAATGGAAAAAATACACCCCTCTATTGTCGATTTAGTATTACCCAATTTAAACATTTATGAATATTTTTTATTCATTTTCTCATTCCAAATCCATCCCACTTAGGGGCAGTTGTGTTTCTATTTCATCAATATAACATGGCGGAATGAGCAAATACCGGATCTTCATTATTTAAGAATTCTGATCATGGCAGTTTGCCTGGCTTTTCCACCTAGCCCCTTTACTTTGTGGGGTATTTGTTTCAGAACTACAGGAAACACATCATATATTGCTAGTTTGCCTGCTGTGCCTTTCTTTGTATGGCTTTAGTCATTTTGCACCCTTACAGATTTTTGGGCACCACCTGGAATATTTGACAGAGAATAGCATTGGAGTATAATCCCCGTGATTTCGAAGTATCTCTTTCTAAAAATCTTAAGAGTTAGGGGGTTCCTTTCTCTTTTTCTCTTATTTAAATAATTCTTCTTACAATATTAACATCTTGCTTTGTCTTCCTTGGAGTTGGAAAAGAGTTTGTCAACAACCTTTTTATAAAAATATTTAGTGTACACAAATGCAATGATAAGTTCACCCTTTAGCCTTTTGTTCTCTTCTGGATTTAATCATTTCAGCTTCTTTTGTCTTTTAAAAATAGATTCTATTTACTACCTTTCATCTCTTTGGTGGTGGGGGTAGGGGTGGAGAGAGAGGTTGTTTTTCTCAGAACCCTTTTAATTTCTCCTTTCCAAATTACAGAAACATTAGATTGCTGTGGTAAAGGAGTATCTTTCCAGATTCTCTTTGAAAGCTATCTAGGAGAGGATATGATACAGGGGATCCATGGGAAAAACCAACTTGGGACTCCTGTGTTTTCATGTTGACACTGCTCTCACTGCCCATCCCTAACTCTGAATAGGGATAACTTGATCATGCGCCCAACACACACACAAACACTCATTCACAGAACATGTGAATGTGCCCAATACACTCACATACAACACACTCATTCACAGAACATACATGCCCATGCACTCATAGCACACGTATGCACAGCACACAGAGAGTCATATAAGTAGGCAATGGAACATTTTGGGATCCATGATGGTGTGACTTCTGGACTTAGATTTCTCTGCTTGTTCTGATTAAACACTTTGCATCCAAAAGCCAGCAAATCAGAGTTTCTTAGTCTCTCCAAGTTCACTTACCCCTTGCAGCCCTTCAAGCCTCAGTAGTTTTACCATAGTAATAATTTTTCACTAAGAATTTTAAACAAGAGTTTGCTATTGGACATCCTTTGAAATAGTTAGCTTTGCTTCACTATTTTTTGTAACCTGCCAAAATCACAAATAAAAGGAACTATGTCCTCTAATGCTTCTTCTGTGGTCATTATCTTGGAAAATATGCAGAGTCTGGTCCAAGTAGAGTGCTCCCCAAACCTTGCTGTTACTTTGAGAATAGTTTTAATGAGGCTTGCAGCTGAGCCAAGCTCTCCTGTTGTGCTATTATTTGGGCATGTGGAAGCCCTAGTGATTGATCTGTGTGGGGGGGACTGGCAACACTCGCATGCCCTCTGAGTAGAGGCAGAGCCTCCAGCAGGAAAAATTAGGGAAAGAGAAAAAATGGAGAAGAAATGTTTATCACCCATCTCCTAGCATTTTATGGCAGTGTTATGGTGAACTGGGAGATGGATGTGTATATTCATGGATTTTGCACCACTTTAAGCACTAATAACATTAAATCAACCTTAATACTTCATGCCAAATGTGCTCTAAAAGAGGGAATAATGGGAATTTTTGTTGACTTTAGTAAAGCATCAAAAGTTACACTGGAAACACATAAAATGCTACAATGCAGAGGTCACAATTATGCTAATATCATGATAATATAAAATATTAAGTCACCAAAATGACAGGATTTACAACCAACCATCCTTAGTCCCCAGAAGCCTTGGCGATAAGCTCATGGTAAACACAACAGCCTGTCCTCCCAAGGAGTCTGATTACAAATTTAAATATGTATATGATTAGAACTCTGCCAGTCTCCCACCCCTGGAGACAGATGAAGTAAAATTTGATTTATGTCATACCTGAAAATGTATTGTGTTGGATTCACTGTGTTTTGCAGGATCACTACCAGGCCTGATAAATTTTGTATGTTTAGAAAGTTGCATTTGGGAAAAACAGGGACTACTGTTAATGATCTCGAATAGCCCTATAATCTCATGAACTTAAACTTAAACATTGATACAGAACAGTCAAATATTTGGAAACGGAATACTGGCAAATGGAAAACATTATACTAGTGTTACTTTCTTTTCTGATATCCTGGCTGAGGTCCAGGATTGAAAAGCCTTTCACCCTGAGCCTTAATCTCATGGCCTTTAATTTGCCTTTAACTCTCTGGCTGCCAATCTCATTAAAGTCTCTTCTACCATGGAGTTCTTTAGACACAATAACTTGTTTACTGGTCATAGTTATCAGGGAAGGTAGACACATCACAGCTAGGCAGCTTTCCTAATTGTTCTCAATTCCGGCCAAATGATGTTGACTTCTATTTAACTTAACCAATGCCATTATGACAATAAAAGGCAAAGGAAAAGAAACATGCAGTTAAAGTCCGACATTATTGTAAACCAACGCTCTTTATTATTTATTATTTCTTCGTGCTGAGGTGCTTCAGCTATTTCATTATGCCAACTAAGGTTAGCAAATGCGTGTTTGTGAAGAGTGTGCTTTTCCTTTTTAATGTTAAATGCATGCATGGTGCTTGCATCTATAGCTCGCTGTGGCAGAGGAAATAAATATATATGCTTTGCCACTGGATGCATGTTATTGGTACCCTCACCACTAATTAGTCTCTACCAGCAGAGTGTGGACTAGCCTCACCACCCCACCCCCAAACTGTAAGGTCCTCAGCGAGGACAGGAGGTCAGTGTCACCTAGATGCTTATCTAGGCCACCCTTCACCCACTTGTCACTCTGTCACATCATTAATGCAAATGTTATAGATGACAATAAAATAAAACAAGTTACCCCCGAAGGAATTTCTGTTTGTGTGCTGTTAAGAAAAGCTCTAAAGCCTGTTTTTAAAGTGCAGCTTGTGATCCCTAGAGGGTACAGCAAAGTTCTTATAGGAGTTGGCAGCATCAAAAGCACACTGACACTCTGTGGGCACTTTTCCTCGGTCAGTCTCTCCATCTTAGCAAGCGCCAATCAATATTTCTTGATCTCCAATTTTGTGCAAAACTCTGCTTGTGCTTAACCCTTCCGGCAATCTCCTTCTTTGCCAGCTCCCTCTTTCTGGGACAAAGGAATGTGTTTGCCCTTTTGACAGGATGCAACTTTTGAACACACTTATTTCTTTCCACTTACGAAGAATTTCTTGCGGTTTCAGGGTTTCTGTAACCCCTCGCATGATTTACAGAATTTTTTAAAAAGTATGGGAAAGACATTTCCAAGATTATCAAAATTACACTTGTTTCTAAACAAATGGGATTGTTTCCCCTTTTCTAGGATGCTTGAGTCGGCTCGCTTCCCAAACTCAACCTTTTGGATAATAAATTCCTTTTGAAAAGAAGCACGAAGCCCTTTTGATGTTATAAATAGTATATGTTCTAGAAGGGAAAGGATCATGTAATTGCAACACAAAGCCTGAGAGAGGTCTATGGGATAAAGTAGGTCTCATTCTTTACTCAACACTTAGTCACTTTATGCAGTATTAGAAGATATATTTTAAGAAGCATTTTAATAAGCACTGACGGTTGTTCTACCTATTTGCCTCTAATACAGCGTGAGTGATTTACTGATACATAGATATACGTCTATAAGTACAGCATAAAAAGAAATTCAGTGAGGATTCAGTCATGTACTGCTAGCATGGCCTTTAGGCAATCTTCCATAAGGCAAATTACAGTCTGGGATTAGGCCTAAAAAAGCAGAAGATTTTTCTGTTCCGTAGAATTCCTGAAGAACTCCCAAGGCAGTTAATTCGTGTTTTTTCCTCTCTGTCTCTCCCTCTCTCCCTCTCTCTCTGTCTGTCCCTCTCTCTCCCTCTCTCTGTCTCTCCCTTTCTCTCCCTCTCTCTCTCTCTGTCTCTCCCTCCCTCTCTCTCTCCCCTTCTCCCCTCTCCCTCTCTTGCTCTCCCTCTTCCCTACCTCCCTCTCCCTTTCTCTCAGCTGTCCCTGTGCACATCCAAGGGTACACCTTACAGATTCACTTCTCAGGATGGCCTGTTGTCTTCCCCCACTGTGACCCTTTCCCCCTCCAAGTTCAGTGCTCTGTTTTTGGCAGGCATTTAAAACCCTGAAGACATAAACCTCGCTTTGTCAGTGTGGCAGTGAGGCCCAACACATCAGTAAAATGTCATGGAGGTGTCAGCCCTTTACATCATAACTGCAGTTCATTTCTCTGCATTGACAGTGATGCTTATACTGAGTAAGGATTAGAATGGGCATATTTCCAGATCTTAATTACATCAGGCATAAGGATGAGCAACAGCATTTTTCTTTGGGGGAGAACAGGAGAGGAGGGGAGAGAGAGAGAGGGAGAGTAATGCTGAATTTGGCCATCTAGAGCCTCATGCGTCCCCGTTTATCAAGAGATAATAGGATTAAGCTAAGCTATGGGACTTCTCTGGCTAATGCTGCCTTCAGCAGGGGTCTAATAAGGATAGATATAATTGGGTAAATGGCGAATAAGAATGAAAAAGTACAGAGTATAAGCACAATGCTTAGGAATAAATAATGACAAATTGGATTTTGTCCAATCTCTGCAGACCTGGTTCAAATCTGGCATCCTACACAGAATTATAAGGGGTAACATATTTTTCTTCTTGTGTAACTTGTCTCCGTTCATTGCAAACATCACAAAGTATCTTCACAAGTTTAACAGAGTCTGTCAGTGCTGCTCATGTGAGATCAAGTAGGAACTGTTAAAGAACATTCAAATAAGGTTAAAGAAACAGAGTAAATTAAGTGCCTAAAAACAAATGTGATACAAATTACAGTTTGAGTCTTTGACCCTTATCCATTTACAGAATTTACCCCATTAACAGCTGGAAATTTATTTTCACTTTCTTCACCTCTCTAAGAGGAAAGCAAACATATAACACAGCCCCAAAGGAGTCATTAATTAGATCATTTACTGACATGGATTTGAATAGTTTATTTAAATACAATTCTGTTATTTATTTATTTTACAACATTATGCAAGAGGTTGAAACTCCTGTTCTAATTTGCACTTAGCAAGACTCTCTGAAAAAAATATCACAGTGAAGGAAATAAACAAAGAACCAGTGATCAAAGGGCCACATTCAGAAATGCATAAAAGAATTTCACCAGGACGTGTGTTTCAGCGATAAAAAAATAAAAATAAGTGGTGGATCGGGTCGGGAGGTGTGCGAGAGGACAAGCCTGTTTGTTTGTTTAGCATTCCCATGGGCATATCTTTAACAAACATAATGAGTTCATTGAAAAGATGCTATATAAAAAGGCAAGAAAAGAAATTTAAAAATAAAAGATGCCAGTGTAGGTAAGAAAGGTATAATGAATATGCAGATTATCACAACAAAATGAAGACTGCTTCTGAAAACGGCAGTGGAAAATTCATGAAGTCAGAAGCAAGATTTTTAAAAAAGATAACCGTACAGCCTCACAAATTATAACAGTTGTAAATTATTCCCAGAAAACGAAAGGTTCTTCAAGTATATTTTCAAAGGCTGGAAGTAAAAGTAGGAAATTAGTTCACCAAAGGTGAGTAATGAGTCTCCTCTGGAATTAAGTAGGTTTGATTCTTTTTTGAAAAACAAATTATGAGATGTTAAGATAGATGTTCACATTCAAACCTTTAGATGAGTAAATGGCCCTGTAAATGCTTGCATGTTATCATTACATATTTTCATTCAATGGGCTTTTAGGGAAATCCCTGATTAAACCATCATATATACCCTTCAGTTTTATTTCCTCTAACCTATGGGATTATAGTCCTCTGGTCACTATAACTATAGAACACAGGCAAATGTCTTCCCAGTGCTTTTATCCCAGAGAGTTGAAAGATGAGAGAAAGCGAAAAGTGGTGGAGATAGGAGATGGCGTTTCAGAAGGGGAGTGGATGATACGTAAGCATCATATTCTAAAACCCAAATTTTCAGAGAGCTGAGGAGCAAAGCATTCCTCACCTAGCGCCCACCTCAGAGCCTCCCTCTCCATTCTCTTTCCTCCCGGTTCTCCACCACACCTGGAGGTCTCGTCTCTTTCCTTCCTCTCTCCTTGCCCGCTCGTCTCTCCCTGTCCTTCACGCCCCTGCTTGTCACTCACGATCTCCTTCTGTCAGACCGGAATGTGGAGGTGCTGTATCTGCCTTTCTACAATTTCTCTCTTCACTTTTTCTCTTTCTTTCTCAGTTGGAACTAAAAAATTGTGTTGGTAATAAACATGTTTAAAGATGCTAATTATGTCAATAAATTAAAACATGTTCATGCATATACAAGTCACTTTAAAAGAAGGGAGCCAAACGCTATTTTTTTAGGAAAAAAGGTAATGCTAGATGACAGTGTTTGTTTTCTAATCCAGCTGGGGAAAGCCAAGGAGGACCTGAGAAAGAGAAATTCGTCCCGTGTGTGATGGTTGACTATGCAGTCTCTCTCTTATGTGGTAACAGTGGAAAGCTGGTGGGTTGATAACCAATTCAGGCTAAAATAGAACATTCAAGTATGCAAGTAGTATGAAACTTTAGCGTAACTTAGAAACAAGTGAGCAGAAAATGATTCCATCTTTGAGTGGCTCAGCTCAGTGTCCTGGTGGTCAGTTCCGCAGGGCGGTTTGTCCTGCTAGGACAGACAGTAGTGACCTAAATCAGTGTTGGGATGCTGGTCTCCACCCGTGGGTGTTATTTTGTTCTGTTTGAACAGAGAACCAAGGCTAGCATTTTACTAGGACTGTGCATTTACACAGTTATCACCTCTATTATCTATCCGGAGCAAGAGAACCACGAAATGCATCTGATCTCTCCCACAACATGTAGAGAAACTAGTGAAATAAACTTGGACCTGGGATTTCATTAAGGTCTTAAAGCTGAGTCAGAATAGTTCATGCATAGCACATAAAATGCCCTTGACATGGCCGACAGTTAACCTAATGGTAAGCAATGAGGGATCATGGTTTTAGGTGAACTGTCATGTCATAGGGGCTTAAGTAGCTTCTCCATTAGAAAAGTGACTACGGGATTATGAGACCGATAATGGGAACTAGTTGTCACCTCACTCGCTTTTCTGTTACCAGGCTACTGCATGAGCCAGCCACCTCCCTTGAACACCTTTCACCTCCATTGAAATATGCTCCTTTTCTCCATCCAAAGTCAGCAGACGACTTACCTTTTTCTGGACAGTGACAGTTTCCCAGATAGCTCCAGCAGAAATACTGCATTTCCTTTATAACAGCCTTTCAGAAAGGGTTCCTGTTTTCGTAACTTGATACATTTTTGTAAATTCCACTATGTAATCCACGCTCTATGTTCAGTTATCAGAAATTTATGAAGCACCTACTGTATGCCAGGCACTAGGAGTACAGCAGTGAACACAACAGGCAAAAAGTTCTGCCTTCATGATATTCATATTTTTGATAAGGGATGTGTGACATTAAAAGGAAAGGATCATATGGTATGTTTGAAGGCAGTAAATTCTAGGGAGGAAAATAAAGCAATATGGGGATGATTCTGGATGGCAGGGTTGTAGTTATGAATAGGATGGTCAGGGACGACCTCGTGAGGGAGTGACACGTGGGTGCGGGGAGTGTGGAGGTCCGGAGGAGGAACTGAGTAACTGGAGGAAGCTCAAGGAGGGTGGGCCCTGCTCTTTGTAGGCCCGGAGACTGGATGAGTATCTGTCCCACAGTTAACAATTGCTAAATATTTACTGGGTTTAAGTTGCTCTATATTTGTCTGTTTTTTCTCTTCCTTCACAGCATTACCTCATGACAAGGAGGAGGTACTAAGACTGTTCTTTCTTCCCATAGTGTGTTTTACAGGGCTTGACCTGTCAACAGGAAGCACTCAGTAACAGCCAAATACTTGACTCAGAGATAAAAATACCCAGAATGGACTGGTAGCGTAATAACACAGGCATAGTGGTTCCTCACACCGAATTCTACACGTTCGTGAATGTGTGTGAGGAGATAGATGGTGCATGCTTAGAGAGACGTGGATTTCAAAGTAATCACACAGATCACATTCAAGTATCCCCTGAGTTAAAGTACCTGGTCAATAAGCCGCTGTCAAAAGAAAGGTATGTTGTTAGTAAAACAGCTTAGTGTGAGGAAAAGATTCTCATGCCGGAGACCTCTACTGAACGGCCAGCCTGGCACAGGCATGTCACTGAGAGAAATAAAGTCCAGGGACTTTAAAGCTGCAGAGCAAGACACAAATCAAGGTGAGAGGAATTGTATCCACGCTTCACCTGACACCCAGACCCTTCACAGACTGCGTTTTCTTGTTCCCCTGATGCATCACAGAGGGAGGAAACCCAGCTTGTCGGGCACTTCAGTCACTTCTATTAAAAGGAAAGAAGCTTTTAATATGTGGATGGAACCTCCTGCTTTTGGTAAATAGAACTGATTCATGGACAGGGTCAGTAAGTAGTACCTTTGGAAAGGTAGGTAGGTATAAACACAAAACTAGAAAATAAAATCCCAAGACTCATCCTAGCTTCTCATGGATAGACAGTTTCCCCTTTCTGGGTCTGTGATAAGAATCTCATATGGATTCCTCGTGTGCTTAGCCTCATCTTCGTCTAAAAGTCTGCAGCATCCCAAATTATCACCAGGAATCCATCTTCTTGAAGATGAGACACCAGGAGCAACAGAGATTGGCTAAACGGGAGGTGTTTTGAATGAAATGCATAGTTTAATCACATTCTACTTTCAGAAAACTACTTCATTTAAGTCGGTGCTTGCCTGGGGTAATAATTTATGCTCCACACTTGAGTAATCACCAGGAAGATTGCTCGGGACCCATCCCACCACAAACATAGCCACCAGTATTCATGGCCTTAAGTAAACTTCTGAAAACTTTAGATCTAGATAATCTCAGCAAAATGCAGACCTCTGGATTTAGTGGGCCCCCACCACCCCACCTTCAGAGAGAATAATTTCATTTCTCATGCGTTACATTAACATTTGGAAGTGAAGCGTGTCCTCTTTTCTCCTAATCAACATATTTTAAAAGACAGTACTCTTGAACATTAAAAATGCTCAGTTTTCTACGTACTATGTATTTCGTCTCACAAAAATGGAAAACTACAAAATGTCAGCCGAAAAAAACTATTCATTTTGAATTTTGAATTTTTTTCACAAGATCTCCTTGATGTCTTCACTTCCCATATTAGGACGTACCCACATCCATAAAGTGCATCTGAATTTGCATTTTTTTCACCTCCCCTGTCTGCCCAAAGGAGGGTTGCCGCATAGGAGTGTTCAGGTTGTACAGTGAACAAAGACACCATATCTAGGGGGTCATAGTATATGAATGTGAATGGCCACTTACACACTCTGTGTTCTGGATGTGTATGTGAGTAGGGGAAGTGGGGGCAGGTTCAGTGGTGTAGGCAGCCTCCTGTACGCTCTGGAAAGCACCCGAGACAGAGCAACCAGGCCTCACTGTTGGTTGTTCCAAGTCCTGCACTGTTAAGCTAATATAAACATCTTTTACCCATGGAGGGAATGCATTTTATTTTTAAATTCTCACAAAGTCATGTATGGACTGGCTGCTGTTCTGGTACCGAGACATGTCCTGGAGAGAAATAGATAGTCTAATGGCGGCCCATTGTGATAACATTTTCCAATTGTCCCAGATTTCTGCTGTAAAAATTGTTCCTTTCTCCTGGCATCCTCAGCTATCTTGATTTTCCTTCAGCTTATCTCAGCCCTCAGCACGCCTTCTTTTTCAGCAACCACCAAGGTTCACAGAATAGACTATGTTACTAAATTACCGTAAAAGCTGTCTGTGTTTAGTTAAGTAATTAGTCAAATCACTTATCTAACCAGGAGCAACCCTGGACTAACAGGAGGAGAGACAGTGGCTGAGTTTTGCTGTAACTCCAGGCTGTACATGCACTAAACTCCTCTTAGCTATAACCTCTGTTTTACACAAAGGGACGATCATTGTGTCCCGTGATTTCAGTTCTGAAGCTCTCAAGTAGTCTTGCTTGACTAGATGTTTAAGTTGGCTAGTCAGCTCGGTCAGAGAACATTCTAGCAACCCAACATCTGTGACCCAGCATGCTGAGGGGCCCGGCTCATTCCTGACAGACTTGGCCCCTCCTCAGACAGGCCTCAGGACACCGACTTTTAGAGTATAATTTTTCTTCACCTAACCTTTAAACTTTGAAGTATTAGTTACCTCATCAATCCAGACCAAACTCAGTAGACATTTCACTAAAAAGAATAGAGACAGAGAATATCACTTTCCTGATCCTGCTCAGCAATTTTCAAGCCGCTCTGGCCTCCTATTGGGAGCCTTCATGCTTGGTTTGTTTATGCTCTCAGAAGAATCTGTTTTGAGGTGTTTATTCCAGTGGGTAAATTTGAAGAGGTGAAGAAAATTCAGACTCTCCCTAATATTGCCTAGGAAGAGTCTGAAACAATTGGTACCTATTTCTTACATCTGAGGAAAGAAGAGAAGCTTCCATTTCTTTATAACAGCAGAGTTTTTCAGAATTCTTGGCCAGGGAAACTAAAGAACAAATTTTCTTTATCTTCAAGAGTAAAGGTGCCTATTTCTTTCTTAACATGCATAGCAGATACTATTTTGTAATGTAATTTCCCACTTAAATTTTTGTTTCATATTTCTTCATTCCCTTAACCAAGTCCCAGACATAATAGTTAAAATTAGTGGATCATCTTTCTGAAATTATACATTTTAATTATGATTATTTGATAAGCGTTTCAGGCAAACTCGCCCATATATCACATAAAATCAGAAATAAGTGTGTATATCAATATCAGTTTAATCCCAAATGGAGGCTTTATTTAAACTATCGAGGACTTGATTACAGGAGCTTGGAGATTAGAAATGAGATTTACAGTAGGCTACAGGGAAATATTTAAATATCTTTGCTAGAGCAAATTATAGTCATTTTAAAAAAGGCTTAGAATATGAGTGTACTGAGAATTTCCTCCAATGTATCCATTTATTGAATTATGCTTTTTTTTTATCGTCATCTCTTCAACTTACTTAGAAAACAGCTTACCTATAAGCAAGGAACATCTAGGTTCTATCATACAGCTAGCAAAGTAAGCTTTCGTGGAAAATGTGAGTTCTAAGTAATTTTCCATTTGAAATTTCCTGTAAAATCAAGGGTGGGAGCTTGTCTACTTCTTTTTGCTATGCTACTAAAAGAACCAAGTAAGTGCTGTTTTTAAATATTTTGGGCTCCAAAATGATGCTCATGAGTTAACCATGGATTTATTGAGTAATTATTTCTGATACATTTCTATTTGTATTTCAAACTGAAGGATCTCCTATGTCTACAAGTGTGTATATGTTGAATAAATGAATTTAACTCAATAGAAATTCATTAAACATTCACTACATATAAGATACTGTAAGGTGGTACAGGGGTTATGAAAGGAGACAGAGCAGGTAAAAGGCTCGAATAGGCTCAGAAGGGAAAATGTGTTTAGATGAGGTGGTGTCACTTCTCTGGGAAAATAACATTTAGATAGAGCTCTGAAGGAGGTAGGAAGGCATTGGGATGGAGAAAGTGGATTCTAAGAGAAAATAGCATCATAATGGTTGAAAGGTGAAGAGGTGCTTGAGGTTTTAGGAAACCAAAGGGAAGTAAGTATGACTCCAGTTGAGTGAACAAGCAGAAGGTGGCGTGAGATAATTTGGAGAAAGAGATGGGCCACCAAGAGTCTTGCAGAGCTGGCAACTCCTGAGTATTATATACAATGGAAAGCCATGAAAGTGTTTTTTAAGCAGCCCACACACAAACTCAAAGTCTTCAGTTCTGCACATGACATAAGCTATATTAGTTCTATCAGAACAGACTGAGAGTGAGCCTATCTGGTTCCCAGGAAGCTCCCCCAAATCTCATTTTAGGAACCGAAAATGAACCCAAAAGGAACCCAAAATACCTTTAAAAGGGGGTATTTTTTCTGTGAGAAATCATTAAAAAATAACATTTCCTTGAATGAGTTTGTCATATTGCTAGAGCTGGCTCAGAGTGTTTTGGGGTTTTACTGAACAGGACTGTCTATCCTATGATGAGAATATTTGTTCCCTTTTATGCCTGTGAATTGGATGTCAGCCTGGGCTAGAAAGCTGGGTGGAGAGCTTCCCTGCCATCTCGCTGGCACAGTTCTGGGTGTGCACAGAGCTGGCAGAACTGGAGAACGCGCTTTAGTTTGAGTTTACATTCTCACCCATTGATACGATATGTATTGAAGGAGTGCTTTCCATATTGAGGCACCGTATGAAAGTGTAAAACACCAGCATGTGCAGGAAGTGTGAGCGTGGGCAGTGATTTTACTGCTGTTTTTAAAGATGCTCACATTACAAAGCAGGCGAGCTCAAAATTGTACCCATTCTCCCTGATTGCTACAGCAGTAAGCCCTTAACTCGCTTTGAAGGTGAGGATAAAACTGCTAAATTTAGCTTTGAATACCCCAGTGATATTTAGAGACAGTGAGGGTTTTGTTTTGTTTTTCTTTGATAGGTATCTGATGTGCATTACAGAAGTGGACTAGAATTACATTTTATTTATTTTTAGTGGAATTGAATTTAGTAAATTGACAGACCGAACACAAATAATCTGTGTACAATTTCTACTCTTTTGGATTGACTCCAAAAGAAAGTTAATATAATATAGGGGTTTTGTTTCCATGACATCAAACTTCACACTAGCACATGGTAAACAATAACTACAGTACGAAATATAGGAATATGCCTGTATCAGAAGGGATTTTGATAGAGTCCTGTGGCTGAGATTGGTTTCACTGAAGGCAGAGACTGTGTCAATATAGAAAATGTTATATATTTGATATTTAAAAAAAGCAAAAAAGTTGTTGAGTAAGAATCATCCATTTCCATAATGGAGAAAGGAAATACATTAGCAAAAGCTAGGCTAAGAAAATATAGCATATACTCCTCTACTTTAAAAGAATGCAAACTTGTATTTTAATATTTAGAAAATATAATTGGAATTAAAGTGGTTGTGCTTTAAAAACCATAACTCCTTATTAGTTTTATATTTTAGTTGAAACACAGTATTTTGTGCTACATTTTAGCAGATATGAATGCTGCTGTTTCAAGTGCAAGAAGAATAACCTCCAGAACATATTATAAATTGGCTGGCCTCAGAATAGGTGGTGATGATTAGATTGTCGAGTTTCCTGCTGAGTGGTACATGCTTGTTTTGTAATACTGTTTTATGAGTTGGAGAGTCAAACAGAACATGTAGGTCCAATTCAATACCTCAGCATTGTTGATCTGCTTTTTATTGATTTTTCATCTGTTCAAATCTGGAGTTCTTGGTAGGTTTCAAGAATATTGTAGCAAAAGGTTGCAGTGGAAGAGTTTTAATTAGAAATGCATTGTTTTCACTAAAATATTGTGGGCTGTTTTGTTGCGTTTTGGCTTTGCTCTACCATATTCGTGAAGTAGGATCTTTTTATCAAGAAAAAAGTTCTCTTTTGCAAGGCAAAGTTAGAGTAATAAGAGGTTATAGATTTTGTGTCTGAGCATCACTGAAGACAGTGACTTACCCTGTATTCATTTGTTTCATGGGCAGGTAAACATTCTCATATTAAATAGGGAGACATGGTGCCTATAAGTTTGGAACCCATTATCTGCCTGATCAATTTTTCATAGCTTTTCTGTTTTATATTACTAAATAATTACCTGATGACACTTGGAGAGAAAATGGCTAAGCATGTTTATGCCATTTGAAATTACCATCTAAATCCCAGTTATATTTCCTTTTTTTTCTTATTGCCTCTGTTAATTTTTCTTCAGGATACATTGAAGAGTATACAGTGACATTGTAAGTGGGTTGTACTTCCTCACATCAGTGCCTTGTTAATGCCGTTCATTAATCTAGAACCTCGAGCTTGTTCAGAGGTGGTTAGATATCTCCATATTTCCATGGAGTTTTGGAGAAGGGTGACAGCTTACTTAGAGCTTCTGCAGCCAGACCTCGTTGGTTGTCATGTCATTTTTAATACTGATAAAATGGAAGGGCATGCACATGAACTTGGAGCCTTTGAAGGCAGGAAGAGAGGCACAGTGGCACACACAACATACACAGTCATTCCATCACCCTGCACTGTGCTGGAGCAAATCGAGTCCTTTTGTGTTTGTTTACCTCCCTGTTTGCTTTCTGTACCTGGCAGAGAATGAATTCATGTCCAGGAGCAAGCTCCTCTCCTAGAGAGCCTCAGATGCCGCAGTAGCACCACCAGGCCTGGAAGCCCTAAAGCATATTTATTCTGAGAGACCAGTTAGAGCTGACCCAAAGGGCTCAACCCCTAGCCCACAGAGCATAAATACAATTTTTCACCGCTGCAGCAGCAATAGCAACAGCAACAGCAGCCTCTCCTTATCTGTTCTGTTTTTCTATCTTGTAACCTCAATGCAGATTCCTCAATCCTACCATGATTTCAAGTTTGAAACATAAGCAATTTAGTAGTGAAATGTTTGGGGGACCTGGTGAAAAGTTATTGTGAACAAACCTCCACAAGTAAAAGGAAAACAGCTACAAATAGAAAAGCCATTTTTTTATATTTCCAAAGCCAGTCCTTTTGCTGCATTTCTTATGAGAGATGAACATTTAAAGTTTTTTTTTTTCCTCAATGCCTAATAAGGGACATGGAGAAGAGAAATAACTGACTCAACGTTGTATTAGGGATTACACATAAAGCCAAGATTCAGACACAGGCTTCCAGATCTCAGAATAGGCCATTCTGGTCTTTTGTGGGTGAAGACTGTGTGAGGTCTCTGGATGGTATTGTCCAGTGGAACTTTCTGTGATGACGGAAACATTCTATTTTGCACAGTCTTATATGGTAGGCACTAGCTGCATGTGGCCAGTGAGCATGAGGATTGCACCTCATGCAACTGAGGAACTGAATTTTATATGTTCTTTAATTGTGATTGATTTGAAGAGGCAAATATGATTGACAGCTACCACATTAGCTGTAGCATCATAATCACAAGACTTTTAAACCTTCAAATAAGTATATTGAATTGTTCTGGTTCACCTTCAGAGGACAAGCATGATAAAATATTTTGTTGTGGAACGTACAATAATACGTTATTCTGCACTATAATACTTTATTCCGCTTAAGCCTGTAAGCATTGCGTGTGGGAATAAATGGCTAAGCATGTTAATTTATAAGTCAAAAGTATTGCCAGTATTTACATATTATCGTGTATGGCTAGAAGTGCTTGTGAGTGTGTGTATGTGTGTTTTAATTATCTCTACTGAAATGTACACATAGCCAAATGTATGGTATTTGTAGACAAACATCCAAGTTGTTGATCAAATTATTTTTTCACCCAGATTTATTGAGATTGGGTAAGCCATTCACTCTTTTGTACCAAAACTACTGAAATTGGGTCAACTAGGCTACAATTTGAGTTTTTCTTGAGGTTATGTCAAGATAGTCCTATAATCAAAGTGCTATGCAAACATTCAGAGATGTTCACAGGCAGGGTGATAATCTCTCTCACTTAGGGAATCTATGCTGCCTTCAATACAGATGTGTAACCCCATTAACATTAATAGGACTTACGCTCACATATCGATGGAGAGTAAATCCCTAATTAGCAGTGAGAACTGTTAACACCCCCACTGTGGTAATACCTCTGAAAGATTTTCATGTTGCTGTGATAATAGGCACATCTGTTAAAAATATATATTTTAAACAATGTAGAAGTTGACACACAATCAAGCATGAGATTTATATACCTGTAACTGTCACAGGTAACATGCTTTTAGTAAGAGAGTCTGGGCCTGAATCTGATAAGAGCAGGTAGAGAAAGAGATTCTTTTTTGCATTTACTTAGGAGGACATGAATGTTTCTCTTATGCAAAGAGGAGAATTCCTTGTTCTTTTTCCTACCCAGGATGGTAATTATTTTGCAAAGATGTGTAGAGGATTTCATCGAAGGACTTGTATTTAAAGCAGTGGCCTTTCATCCCATTTAGAATGTAATATGTAAATAGGTTACACATTGGACATGGTTTGGCTCCTCTTGGTAACGAAGGGACATGGATTGAAGCAAGGAGCTTTCCGTCCACAGCGATGTGTTATTGATGAGCTGGCATTTGCCCTGTGGCCCTCCCAGAGGATTGCTTACATCTATTACTCACACACATCGATTGGTTAATTTGATAATTCTATCACCAATCGGCTGGTGTCTGACCTTTCACCGTGGCAATGATGGCAGGCTCTTCATTTTTACATTGCAGACCAGTTAGATTGACCTTTCTGAGGAGAATGTCAAGGCATCCCTTGATCTTAACCTGTCACTATATTTGTTAGAACTACACTGTCCCTTAACCTTGATTTATGGTATTTCAGCACTCAGGATATGCATTTTGTTTATCTTAAAAATTCCCGGTAAGGTATGTTGACCTGATGAGGGGGAGTTTTACAATTAATGTTTCATTCTCACTGTATAGGCTTGCGCTCAGAAACCATCCAGTGCTCTGTTTCTCCTTTCATTTGACAAGCCAGTTTATACTTCCCAGGAAACTTCTCATCATCATTTTGGTGGCAAATTGAAATGTAAGGTGGTTTTTATGGTATTTTGTGAATTTACTTTCTTTTGCTCTCTCACACATTGATAAAACTGAAAAACCCCTTTAAATACTTTCTGACAATCGGGGGAAGATATTATGGTAAAGTTCTGTTTGCTCTCTTAGTCTTTTTCTTTCTTTTTTTTCCACACTCCTAATTTATACTCTTGCCAGAGGGAAGAAATTGTCTTGTCTCTGCGCTGCTCCTCCGGGAGCAATACAAGGGCATCGCTTTGTGACTCTGAAACCATAGATTTGCTCTTCTGTTCAACGACAGGCAGAATGAAAGGAACTTTCTCACCAATCTTCCTGTGTTTTTTTGTGTACCCACATGTTGTGTACATGAGGACACATGGATGTGTATTAAGGCATGCCCCATGTTACCTCAGCCCGCTGTGAGAGGCAAGCAGAGACGGTGTGTAATTAAGGCTGCGTGGTTATCTAGCTGAAAATAGAGGGAGGAGCTAGCCCCTTTGCTTCCCTGTGACTAAAAACCAGCCAAACCAATTTCACTAAAATTTAGTAAAATAAAAACTGTGCTCCCAGGATGAGAAGTCGCATGCCAAATTTCAGCCTGAAGCGAATTTAAATGGCTGAGTTATAAACCTTTCATAAAGGATGTTTTGTCACTCACTAAAGATAAAAAGGCTCCTTTTTGAAAAGGAAATTATCTAGGCACATACTCTTTAGCGGGGATTGTTGCCATTTATTTAAAGAAAACACAATTTTAAATGACTGGGTTTTTGAGGACTGAAAGCAGCAACTGTGTCTGAGCAGTAATTATGTTTCATAATTTTGTTAGCAAGTATTACATATTATATGAATAGCATCATCGTAAAAATGATTAGCATTCATACTATGCAAAATTCTGCATATTAAGAGCTCCACAGTAGTGTCCTACATACAATACATTGTAATGGCTCCAAATTATATTGTGTCAGCTGAGCTCTCTGTTTCTATGGCATGCCCTGGAGCCCAGCTCCGTGCCAGGGCTCAGAACAGACCTCAGTTTCACATCAAGCACTAGGAGAGCAAACACTTCCCAAACAGCTTGAGAGAAACATTTAAAGTTGGAGCAGCAGTTTCATCAAGGATGCTTGTATTTCTTATGTGTTCTGCAAGCATAGAAAAATACCTGTCAGCCCCGCTGTGTTCATTTTTTTAATGTGCGTGCAGTGTTGCTGTGTGAAACCAAAGGAGAAGGCTCTGCCTTCCACAAATGACCCCTTGGGCATGATGGGACTTCCTGACTGGGAGGTTTCTGTCTTAGGTCTTGTGTTTGGCGCCTCATTGTCTCAAAACAAGTTGCTTCCCAATTGGGGTATCAGACTGTGAAGTGAGACTAGGGACGTTTCAGATGGGAAACCTACAGAGGTTGGGAACGGGACTGGAGTCAGACCTGGACTTATAGGGACCCAGACAATGAGAGAGACTTGCTGTAAGACATGTAAAGTTTCACAGGCCCGAAATACGTTTCTGCAATAAAAGCTATCTTTATTGCTATTATTGTTGTTTAAACCATAGATACATATTTCTGTTTCCCTAATTTGGTTTTTTTTTTTTTACAGTGAACAGCAATTCTTTATAAAATCAAAATTAATATGAGAAATAAAAAAATATATGTCACTGTCCTTCCTCACTGATTTCTTATAAAAACAGTAGCTTCATGGTCAGAGTACCTCAGAAAAGACAAAAACAGAAAAGAATTTGAGGAAGGCACCTAATAATTTGTTGCACAGCAATCACTGAGCCATACACAACCCACAGAGTCTCAGTTGGGATTTTTCTTTAAGACATGCAATATCTCCTTCAGTTCTGCTCTGATCTTAGTTGTTTCTAGTTTTCTGCTAGCTTTTGAATTTGTTTGCTCTTGCTTCTCTAGTTCTTTTAATTGTGATGTTAGGGTGTCGATTTTAGATCTTTCCTGCTTTCTCCTGTGGGCATTTAGTGCTATAAATCTCTCTCTAAACATTGCCTTAGCTGTGTCCCAGAGATTCTGGTACATTGTATCTTTGTTCTCATTGGTTTCAGAGAACTTATTTATTTCTGCCTTAATTTTGTTATTTACCCACTAGTCATTCAGGAGCAGGTTGTTCAGTTTCCATGTAGTTGTGTGGTTTTGAGTGAGTTTCTTAATCGCGGGTTCTGATTTGATTGCACTGTGGTCTGAGAGACTGTTACGATTTCTGTTCTTTTGCATTTGCTGAGGAGATGTTTTACTTCCAATTATGCAGTCAATTTTAGAACAAGTGCGATGTACTGAGAAGAATGTATATTCTGTTGATTTGTGGTGGAGAGTTCTGTAGATGTCTATTAGATCCGCTTGGTCCAGAGCTGAGTTCAATCCTGAATATCTTTGTTAATTTTTTGTCTCATTGTTCTGTCTAATACTGACAGTGGGGGTGTTAAAGTCTCCCACTATTTTTGTGTGGGAGTCTAAGTCTCTTTGTAGGTCTCTAAGAACTTGCTTTATGAATCTGGGTGCTCCTGTATTGGGTGTATACATATTTAAGATAGTTAGCTCTTCTTGTTGTGTTGATCCCTTTGCCATTATGTAATGCCCTTCTTTGTCTCTTTTGATCTTTGTTGGTTTAACATCTGTTTTATCAGAATCAGAGACTAGGATTGCAAGCTCGGCTTTTTTTTTTTTTTTTTTTGCTTTCCATTTGCTTTGTAAATATTCCTCAATCCCTTTATTTTGAGCCTAGGAGGAAAGACACAAAAAACCCTTCAAAAAAATCAATGAATCCCAGAGCTGGTTTTTTGAAATGATTAACAAAACAGATAGACTACTAGCCAGACTAATAAAGGAGAAAAGAGAGAAGAATCAAATAGGCACAATAAAAAATGATAAAGGGGATATCACCACTGATCCCACGGAAATACAAACTATCATCAGAGAATACTGTAACCACCTCTATGCAAAGAAGCTAGAAAATGTAGAATAGATGGATAAATTCCTGGACACATACGCCCTCCCAAGACTAAACCAGGAAGGAGTCCAATTCCTGAAGAGACCAATAACAAGTTCTGAAATTGAGGCAGTAATTAATAGCGTACCAACCAAAAAAGCCCAGGACCAGACAGATTCATGGCTGAACTCTACCAGAGGTATAAAGAGAAGCTGGTACCATTCCTTCTAAAACTATTCCAACAATAGAAAAAGAGGGAGTCCTCCCTACTCATTTTATGAGGCCAGGATCATCTTGATACCAAAACATGGCAGCGACACGACAATAGAAGAAAATTTCAAGCCAATATCCCTGATGAACATTGAGCAAAAATCCTCAGTGAAATACGGGCAAACCAAATTCAGTAGCACATCAAAAAGCTTACCCACCACAATCAAGTCAGCTTCATCCCTGGGATGCAAGGCTGGTTCGACATATGCAAATCAATAAGCATATCACATAAACAGAATCAATGACAAACCACATGATTATCTGAATAGATGCAGAAAAGGCCTTCGATAAAATTCAACACCCCTTCATGCTAAAAACTCCCAATATTCAGTAGATGGAACGTATCTCAAAATAATGAGTTATTTATGACAAACCCACAGCCAATATCATACTGAATGGGCAAAAGCCAGAAGCATTCCCTTTGAAAACTGGCACAACAAGGATGGCCTCTCTCACCTCTCCTATTCAACATAGTATTTGAAGTTCTGGCCAGGAAAGTCAGGCAAGAGAAAGAAATAAAGGGTATTTAAATAGGAAGAGGGGGAAGTCAAATTGTCTCTGGTTGCAGATGACATGATTGTATATTTAGAAAACCCCATCGTCTCAGCCCAAAATTTCTTAAGCTGATAAGCAACTTCAGCAAAGTCTCAGGATACAAAATCAATGTGCAAAAATCACAAGCATTCCTATAAACCAATAATAGACAAACAGCCAAATCATGAGTGAACTTTCATTCACAATGGCTACAAAGAGAATAAAACACCTAGTAATACAACTTACAAGGGACGTGAAGGATCTCTTCAAGGAGAACTACAAACCACTGCTCAAGGAAATAAGAGAGGACACAAACAAATGGAAAAACATTTCATGCTCATGGATAAAAAGAATCAATATCATGGAAATGGCCATACTGCCCAAAGTAAGTTATAGATTCACACTATCCCCATCAAGCTACCATTGACTTTCTTCACAGAATTAGAAAAAAGTACTTTAAATTTCAGATGAAATTAAAAAAGAGCCTATAGAGCCAAGACAATCCTAAGCAAAAAGAACAAAGCTGGAGGCATCACACTACCTGACTTCAAACTATACTACAAGTCTACAGTAAGCAAAACAGCATGGTACTGGTACAAAACAGATATATAGACCAATGGAACAGAACAGAGGCCTCAGAAATAACACCACACATCTACAACCATCTGATCTTTGACAAACCTGGCAAAAAACAAGCAATGGGGAAAGGATTCCCTATTTCATAAATGATGTTGGGAAAACTGGCTAGCCATATGCAGAAAACTAAAATTAGACCCCTTCCTTACACCTTATACAAAAATTCACTTAAGATGGATTAAAGACTTAAATGTAAGATCTAAAACCATAAAAACCCTAAAAGAAAACTTTGGCAATATCATTCAGGACATAGGCGTGGACAAAGACTTCATGACTAAAACACCAAAAGCAATGTCAACAGAAGCCAAAAGTGACAAGTTGGAATTAACTAAACTAAAGAGCTTCTGCACAGCAAAAGAAACTATCATCAGAGTGAACAGGCAGCCTATAGAATGGGAGAACATTTTTGCTATCTATTTATCTGACAAAGGGCTAATATCCAGAATCTATAAGGAACTTAAACAAATTTATAAGAAAAAAACATCCCCATCAAAAAGTGGGCAAAGGATATGAACAGACACTTCTCAAAAGAAGACATTTATGCAGCCAACAAACATATGAAAAAAGCTCATCATCACTGGCCATTAGAGAAATGCAAATGAAAACCACAAGGAGATACCATCTAACGCCAGTTAGAATGGCAATCATTAAAAAGTCGGGAAACAACAGATGCTGGAGAGGATGTGGAGAAATAGGAATGCTTTCACACCATTGCTGGGAGTGTAAATTAGTTCAACCATTGTGGAAGACAGTGTGGCGATTCTTCAAGGATCTAGAACCAGAGCTACCATTTGACCCAGCAATCCCATTACTGGGTATATACTCAAAGGATTACAAAGCATTCTACTATAAAGACACATGCACATGTATGTTTACTGCAGCACTATTCACAATAGCAAAGACTTGGAACCAACCCAAATGCCCATCAGTGATAGACTGGATAAGAAAGTGTGGCACATATACACCATGGAATACTATGCAGCTGTTAAAAAAAGATGAGTTTATGTCCTTTGCAGGGACATGGATGAAGCTGGAAACCATCTTTCTCAGCAAACTAACAAAGGAACAGAAAACCAAACACTGCATGTTCTCACTTATAAGTGGAAGTTGAATAATGAGAACACATGGACAAAGGGAAGAGAACTTTACACATTGGGGCCTTTCAGGGGGGTGGGGGACTAGGGGAGGGATAGCATTAGGATAAAGACCTAACGTAGATGATGGGTTGATAGGTGCAGCAAACCACCATGCCATGTGTATACTTATGTAACAAATCTACACGTTCTGCACATGTATCCCAGAACTAAAAGTATAATTTAAAAAAAAAAGACATGCAATACCAAATAAGGGAGGTTTATTTTTAACATCGGAGGTTGGACAGGGGTTTAAATGAATGAATGAATGTGTGTGTGTGTGTGTGTGTGTGTGTGTGTGTGTGTGTGTGTGTTTGTGTGGTGGGGAGTGGTGTGTATAGACCTATAGATAAAAGAGACTGCTGTAATGGGTAAAAAAAAAAAAAAAAATTGTGTAATTATACAGGAAAATGTTTATTTTAAACACAAGTCATTAACACTGTAGGAAAAAACCTGGAACCCTGAAACAAGTGACTATATATTAGTTAAAACTTACTTAGAAATTTAATTTCTCCAAAAAATAATATCGAAAAGAGCACTACGTTCAGACTGGATTCCTTTCCAGAATCAGACATCAGAGACTGTTGGGAACCTTTTGGTTTAATGCTGTAAATGAATCCCCCAGGAAAATAAAATACTAAATTTGAAAGCTGTTAGTACACTGTCTTCCTTTTGTGAATGCCCTTCAAATCCTAGAGGATAAATTTCAAGCTTTAAACATTTTTTTAAAACAAATAGAAAGAACATAAAACAAGCCTAGACCCCTATTTTCCCACAGTGCTTAAAGATATGGTTTCCTTATACCACCCCAGCCAACAGCAGAAAGACAGCAAAGTAGTCTGAGATCACTTGCAAGCTCCAGCATACCTCGAGGTCTGGGCAATCCACCCTAACTCTGTGTCTAGCTGCCACATGAAACTACGTCAGCATGTTTTTTATCTGGGTGTGCCTCCTGACTTGCTTAAATCTAGCATTTGCCCATGGGGCAGAGGTTTCAAGCAATTGTAATAGAAACCCTCTAATCGGTTATTGATGATGCACAGCCCTCTGATATTAGTAACAATATTTGCAGGCTCACTGAAACTTGCTGATGCTCCTTCTGCAGGTATGGATGCTTTCTTTCTCTTTTTCTTGCTTTCCTGCTATTTCCAACTGTTTATCTCTGGCAGCCTTCT
Organism: Ateles fusciceps; assembly: GCA_036589455.1. Classification (NCBI taxonomy): domain Eukaryota; kingdom Metazoa; phylum Chordata; class Mammalia; order Primates; family Atelidae; genus Ateles; species Ateles fusciceps. Next base: position 1,040,014 of record JAZHEH010002842.1, read on the forward strand.
CACAGTGAGACATAGGAAGAGAATGCCCGATCTGTTTCTTTTTCTCCTCTGCCCAACTCAGTCTTTGTTTTGTTTCTGTCTTGTGGAGTCTGAATGGAAGAAAATAAAGGAATCAAGGGTTCACTGCCTTTCTTGTACATTCTCCACATTGTTACTGCCCTTCCTCACTGACTTCTTATGAAACGGTAGCTTCAGGGTCAGAGGACCCTAGACAAGACAAAAACGAAACGGAGTTTGAGGAATTCACCTAGCAATTTGGTGTCCAGCAATCACTGAGCCATATACAACCAATCAAACGCGCAGAGTCTCAGTTGGGATTTTTCTTTAAGAAATGCAATACCACAAAGGGAGGTTTAGTTTTTCAATCTAGGAGGACGGGGTTGGGGGTTTAAGAATCCCAAGAAGTGGCATTTTTAGTTTGAGGCTGGAGTTCTCTGAATGTAAAGCTACATGAATTTCTCTCTGGGGTGTCTTTCAGAGTAGGTTTATATGCTCTGAGAAAAAGATAAGGGGAGCAACGGAAGTCCTTTAGACTGATTTCCACATCTAATCAGTGCAGCCAAACCATCTGGAAGGCTGCTACAGATGAATCAGGTGTGGTTTTTAAGTAACATGAGGATGACCCAAATGATCAGGACCAGCAGAAGGCAAGTTTCTGGGACAAAGTTGTCGTTATTATTGTCCTTTCCATCAAGAAAAGAGTTACTGGAGGAAAATATGGCCTCATTCACACAAACACTATGCAAACTTCTTTAGATACGATTCTTGTCTGGCCTGGATGTTTGTTACATCAGCTTTAAAAAAAAAAACAAACCCTCTTCAGTTGTAGGTTCTCACTTTCTGAGACAAATCCCTACAGGCAGGGTAACCACAAGCAGAATCTGTTGTTTTTGGTAGAATATGATCTCCAAACATGTTTCAAGTGCAATCTAAACTAGATTTAAATGTCAACCATGAAAAGGGAAAAGGTAGCCGGCCATTGTAAGAGCTGATAGGTCATCACCCGCCTCTTGGCCCAAAGAATATTCAACATGCAAAAATGGCTTGAATTATTCCACAAGATGAGAAAAGACTTCCTTGCTAATTAGGAACAACTTATAAAATAAAAAACTTTAAAAAATGTGTACTTAAAAAAATTCATACTTAGAATGTTGTCTTTCTCTTTGATTTATATCAAGAGAAATTATTTTTTGTGATTCTAATATTTAATATTAGCTACTGGAATTCATATCAATATATACTTTTATATTTCCTTAAATCTAAATTCTGACAGAAATGATATAAATTAAGGAATGTGTGCTAAACATATCTCATCTGTCCATCCATTCTATTAAGTACTATTTTAATGAAGGTTTTCTTTACATGGAAAAACAAAAAGTAAAACAATATATGTGAAGATTAAAGCCAATAATAAAAGGAACAGTATCCCTCTTTATGGTGGTAGCCTGAAAGGTCAGCAGCTCAGTGATATGTATTTTGCATAATCTATAAATAGTTTGATCTATTATCTAACAGGGGCAATAGTATTAAAAGGTGAATTTGAAATGCAAGTCTGTTATTGTCCTTAAAGTTTAACGTTTACTTAAAAATATTACTTTTATGTAATAATATATTCTAAATATGGACACTCTCCTTCACAACAGTAATACACAACAAAATAACATGTTGCAACCTTCCTGTTACCCTCTCTCCTTTCTCTCATCGGATTTTTTAATAGAATCTTTCTGATTCCTATTTCTTGTTTTATATTGGTCTCTCTTCTGTAATGTGGATTTTCTAGCCTTCGAAAACGGCTCCTGTGTCTAGATTTCAGGTTCATGACTTGGGTGTTAACAGTCCTGAGCTGCTTCTGAACTTTAGTAGCAGGCAGAGCCTGCAGCAGCTCAGGCGAAGAGAGGCTCTCCTAAGACCTCCTTCGGAGATCTGATGTTGATTTCTAATTTCTGTGTTGGACTTTCATGTGCTAGGTGTCACAGTCTCAGGAAGTTGTATGTCACAAAACAAAGAGATCACTGCACTGGGAACTTTCTCTGGAGCACATTTATGCATTAAAATAAAAAATGAATCATTATTCAGGGAAAGGACCCTATGAATAAACCCTCTAATGAGCTCAAGTATCATTATTTCATCTAATTCATCCAATTGCTCCCCATCCAAAAATTAATTTCAAGCCATGAGGGTAATACAAGAAAATAAAATATTATTTATGGATTCCCAAATCCATAGCAGCATTAAAAATGATCTTTGCACTTATTTTAACACCCCAGGTAGAATAGACTGAAAGTCTGCTAAATTAAAAGCAAATGGCAGCTGGGGTTAGTGGGAATAGTGGGGTGATTTATGAAAAGCACCTCTTTTTTTTTCTGTTTCTAGCCGTAATTTAAGTGCATTTCCTATGGCCCTCCCCCATTTTTTTTAACATTTTGTCTTTTGCCTCCCCTTTTCTTCCCTCCTCCCAGTGGAGAAGGCTCCTCTATTCTGTTAGTGCCCTGGCAGTTATATCTAGGTTCTTACTCATCATCCTCATGGCTGTTAGCCAGAGCTGAGCTCCTGTTCTCCTCTCCATTGGGGAGAGCCTTGTCCTGACCTGACTTCGACTCTCTGTTCACTTGTTTAGTAGTCTTAGTTTTATCTTTGACCTTGTGTGTTTTCTTTTTCTGCCCAAAATAAAATGATTTCAAAGCCAAATTCTGTTATTTTCTAGAGAACTTCCTCCAATAGTCTCCTCTCTATACCTCTGCTTACCCCTATTATGAAATGTTTTTTTCCCTTATTCAGCGTAATCTTCTCCATCTCTTCTCTTTACTTCTATACCATCTCCAAGCCTCTTTCTTTAAGTCTTCAGAATATCATGTGTTAAAACCTTCTCCCAGTTTCCTTCTCTTCTATCTTTCAGTCTATCCTAATAACTTACTGCAAGCTGTCCCCCATCCATAAAAACTGCTTCTACTTCTCACCAGTCCATCTCTGTGCTGCAGATTAAGGCACTGTGTTTTGGTCTTGGTTGATGTAAGAACATTTCATTCAGTGATTTACAGAAACTTGTAGATCTGGAGTATCTAACACACCCCAAACTCAGCTACTCACACAGCCACTGCACCATCTATACTCTACTTGTTGCCATGTTCTTCATGAGTATAGTTCAAGCAAGTACTTCAAAAACTAGTATGTATTAAGCTCTCTCAAGATTGATTCTTTGTGAAATTTCTACAGTTATCAGAATATAACCAGGAATACATGTAAAATGATGGCAGAAAAATATATCAATACAAAAACCAAAAGTAATTGCCTCTGTCTTCTTAAACAGATAAGTGAGACCTTATCTGGAATGTATAACAACATCAACAATTATAGTAGTAGCTGCTAGTGCACATTATGTAATACTCTAATATTAGTCATATATTCTAAATGGCTTGAGTTTCTGTGCCAGTTGAGTCACTTAGTAACTCAGAGACAAAATACTTACAATGACTATAATAATGTTCATGCTACAAAATGGTTTTAGGGACTAAGATAACATATGAAAACATATTTACATGTGGTAGTTGCCCAGTAAGTGATCAGAAAAGAAAATAACAAGACCCTAATTGATAAGATAGAATAATACCTTTGGATTCCATAGCTCCAGTGTGTTTTATATAATCTGGTTGACACAGAGCTTCTCCAGGCCATATTGTACTATTTCTTGTTCCTTTGAAAAAAAAAAATGGCATGGCAATGGGGCAAAGCTTTCATCCTCATATATAGTTTATTGAGCCTCATTAAAAATGCGATTCATTTAAAAATGCAATTCATTTAAAAATGCATGTTCTAGAGAGCTTGATGAGAAGAAATATTACTTGATATGTGGGGAAATGCGACCCCTGCCAGAAAAGGTGAAGGGAAAGCTGAAGGAAGAAAATGACTCCCAGCTGAATCTTTTTCCTACACTGCTTTGTTTATCCTTTTACTTTACCTTTCATTTTTACCTTTAGAGGGAGAATTTATTTAGTGTACAAGGAAACATTCATAACTCAATAGTAAAGAATTAATTGCTCTGCTAAAAGCTAATTGGTAGAAAGAATAACTATGTTTAGAAAAGATCCTGTGCACAACAACCTTATCTAGACATTGTTATTTAGATATTATTCTGGTGTGGTAAAAATTAGTATCAGTCCCAAATTACAATTACTGACACCCACACCACATAGGGCGTTGGCCATTGCTTCCAAAATTTTCCACGCATTAAGTCTAGAAAAGCTTAGAGACCTAATACTACAAGTCTAATCTTTTTAGGTGAGAGACTTGCCAGTAGATCTCAAGTTCCCTGCTTGATCATAAATGAAGACCCAATTCTATGTAGCGTGGACTGAGCAGGCTACCATCTTGAATTCCTCTGTGAGCTGACTTACATTGCCAGGCCTTTTTTTCTTATGTTGTGTGTTACTGTGCTTAGCAGAAGGTTTTATATTGCATGTGCTTTGAGGACTTCACAAATACCATAGAATATGTAATGCGTTTACAAAACTACCAACAATAAAAGCTGGCATGAGCTTTAAGAAATGTGATTCCCAAGACTTTTATATTTCTAATCATATGCAGAACAAACTGGTTTTAGCTTCCTTGGCATATGGGATGGAAATTCTCTAACAGTCCCTTTGTAGCATTTTTAATTGGCTGGCCATTTTAAAAGGTAACAGCCCTTTTGCAGTAGAATTAAATGAATTAAATTGTTAAACTTAAGTAGAAGAGTTTATGAATTGATCTATTTTTCTTTAGTTCCCTATTCAGAGTTGCATCTTCAAGGGCTGATTTAAACAAATATTTATTCAACACCTACTATGTGTTGGCAATTGTTCTGGCTGTCAGGGAATCTGCGCAAAATAAACACAGTCCCTGCTATGGTGATGTTTAGAGCCTTTGGGGAAGTTACAGACAAGTAAATTGTCAATTACAATTAGTGCTATGATAGCAAAAGACCAGCATGCTATGGTATTCTATGGGAGGATACCCAGTAACCCAGACTTGGAAGGGAGCTGAGAACTACAGAGACAGACAGGAATTAAGAAAAAGAAATGGTGAGAGGAAAACCTTTAAATGAATGGGAGAGTATATGGAAAGACTGGCCAATAATTTGTGTCTCTCTCATATAAATCGAATGGATATTTTAGATAAATATTTGCTTCAGTGCTTTAAATAAAAATTGTGGAAGTTTGGCAAGGATGCCAAGTTAATACACCCAGCAGTTATTTAGGTATGTATTGTGGTCATAGCATTCTCAGTATTTTTGGCGATAGTTTGTTAATAACAAGAATACATATCAGCCAGCAAAAATATTGACTATAGAGATTTGATATTTATTTACAGCTAAGAACTATGCCTTATAATTACAGTTGGCAGCTCAAGATAAATATTATAGCCACATAATAGGTCCACAATTGATGGTGGTTGAATTTTTAATGGAAGACAGTGGAGAAAAGTTGTACACTCTCTAGCGAAAAGAAAATCAAGTTTCTTCTTTCCAACTTTAGCAGTTTCTGTTTTGATACCCTGCAGACATGTTCCTTCGAAAGTTTTGAAGAAAGCCCACTTGCTAGAAATTCATATGAGGTAAAATAACGTATGAGTTATTAAAATGTCTTTCAACAGAACTGGGATTAATTTCCATATCCCTCAGGATCCCATCAGCTCTCCCTTATCACACAAATGGAATTTTGGTATATGGGTTAAAAATTACTTACCAAAAATTAAATTAAAAATAACTGAGCCATACTCAAATCAGCAAGCTATATTTGTCTTATTTATTTATTCAAAACCAGAAAAAAGAATAGACCTCTCCAAATTAAGAGAATTTATTTAATTATCACCATAATGTCAAGATACACAGTTGAACACCAATAAGCAGTGGCACTCAAATGCCCTTATGTCCAGTGGCCTTCAAAATGATTCACGATTGGCCTCCATCCCCCCTCTTCCCAGGCTGCCTCTCTGATTGCACTTCCCACCGCCCTCTTCCTCGTGTGCCCTCCTCTGGCTCACTGACTTTGTTGACATATGCCAAGCTCACCCTTCTTCAGGATTTTTTTTCATCTTTCTTTCTGTGAAAAGTACTTCCTCCAGCCCCATATCCATGTGTTCTTTCTTCAAGTCCTCAGATGACATCTTATAAGAGTCCCCTCCCTCTCAGTATAAACAATCAATACTCCATCTTACCCTGCCATGCCACCCTGCTACTCCCTATCATCCTCCTTACCCCCACTTTATTTTTCACCATTTCCCATAGTGCCAGATAAAATACTCTACATTTACTTACTTGTTCATTGTCTGTCTCTTCAAACCCAATACAGGCTTTATAAGGGAAGGATGTTTGCCTGTGTTATTTATTGCTCAATAAGCAATCTTAGAATAGAGCCTGGCATATAGTAAGTGCTCAGTAAATATTTGTTAAATGAGTAAAAGCTAACTACAAAAGCAGGAGATACCTTTCCTTAAAGGTATCTAAATATACGACTTCTGCAATTTGCAATGCTGCCCATACGTAAATGAAAGATACTGTCCAAGTGATTAAATGGAAGGATTAAAAGGAAGACTCCTTCTTTACATTTCACATTTAAATGTATGGTTGTTTTTAGTTTTTACATTTTCAAACACTCTCCACTAAATGGTAACAAAATATAGGGTGGTTACAACATCACAGTCTGACATTTTTCCATCTTCTATGAAATAAATTCACAAATTTTGTATTGATATGATTAAAAGAGGTATTTGCAGACAATGTTAGTATATGGTAGGCAGCCAGAAGCCATAGGCTGTGATCCAGTTAACGCTTTATCGTGATTATCATGAGCATTAAATATTTATTGACTATCCTGTTGTACATATCACCAGGGAATGAAAATTCAGGTCTAGTAGATTACTGTGTAGTAAGACAGTCTCTCCTCTAAGTTCCCACACTTGAAGTAGTAACTTGTATGTTTCCTATTTATTTTTCTCCATAACCCTAAAGGTCTTATTTCACTCCTTGACTTTTAAAATTTTCTCCTATTCAGTTGTAAACTTTGGAATCATTGAGCATTTTGTTTTTAAATTCTATTCAGGCCAACGGAGATCAAAAATACCTCATATTAGAAAATAATTATATAGAAAAAATTGTATTAAAAAATTGCATAGAAAAAATGAAGAGTCACATAAAAGAGCCATCTCTACCTCAGCACATGAAATGCTGTGGGTCTAAGATGGACCACGATGTCCGTTTTGTAGAATTTAATGAGCATGTGGAGTTGTCCCACCCCCAACCCAAAGATCTGAGAATATTTCTGATATATTTGGAATGTTAGCCCAAATAGAGAACGTAAGGATAGAATGCAATTTTTTGGTTACCAGAGAGACGTAAATGGAGAAATGTCTCTTCTCAGAATTTGCTGCTGTTTGTTTTCCTTTATGTTTCTGGCAATGTCTATTCATGATCAAACAGAAATAGAAATAAATACCTTAGACTGCCATCTTGTGCAGGAATTAAAACAGCAGGGCATTGAAGTAAATATTGAGGGTTTTATGTCTGTCTATTTGTGGCCACTGAAACCTGCTTAATCTTTTCAGTCTTTTTGATCCTACAGATGTCCATCCACTCCCTCCTTGTATTTTGTTCCCCGAATTGTTCATTGTTGTTCCTTCCAGGCATAGTCAGGTTATTCTTTTTATTAACTAACTAGTAGAACGAGGCTTTTAAAATTTTCATTTTCAAATGGAATTCCAATTCAGTTTTAGCCTACTATTCTCCCTCTTTCTGGAATGTGACCTGACCCTGGAGCGTGGAATTTCTGTCTAATTTTACAGAATTCAAATTAGCCAGTTCTGTTTTGCAGAATTTTCTTGATAAACTTCTTTGTCTAATATCAAGAGGTAATTTTTCTCTGGCAATGCTGTTCTCTTTGGCTTCTGGTTCGGAGTTCTGTATTTTTGTACTTTTCTTTGCTTGTTCATGGTATACACACATACGTACTTTTCTGGTTTTGATGTGCAGTTAGTTTCCATCTTTAATGCGGATGTGGGTATACGTGGGTGTGTGTAGGTCTCTGTCATTTTTTAAGACTAAACTTCTCCTCCCCTACTCCCCCTGCCCTCATCTAGACTCTGAGAGGCTCAAGTTGCTGCCAAGGGGCTCTTCCATGAGAGCACTCAACTGGCCATGGAAAAGTTTGCTAAGGTGTCATTCAATCTCCTAGTCTCCATAGAAAACAATATTGCCATTGTTTCTCCAGGAAGGAGCAGCCTGCTTTCAGGTTTCCATGTTTCCTATGTTATGGCAAAACCAGCAGAGGAACCTTCCCAGCCAAAGCAAAATAAAATTTACAAGCAGTTTGCTTGGGCAAAGGAGCCAACTGCACACACAGTGCTTGCTGTTTAATTCAGAACAAAATCATATCTGTTCTTATAATTACGTGACGAATCATCCCTTCCAGATGCATTACCAAATGCCTGCAGAGGTGAAGCCTAGATTTTCCCCAGCACTATGAATGAGTGAAACGATGCCGAAAAGTGTGCATAGGGGCATACTATGTACAAAGATGTAAGTTTGAGGAGGGCTAGAGAGTCAGCCGAAACCAGGTTTATTGAACATGCTGTTTTACACCACGTAAATTCAAAAGATTCCAGAAAGTAACCTCCTCTTTCACTGAAAAGTGTAAATAACTCTGGGGTGAGTTCTTAGCATGCAGGAAGCCAGGCGCACACAGGGCCCGCACAAGTGCTTGGGGTGGCTGTCGTCCTCCATTATCCTCAGGGGGACTCAAGAAACAGAGGCTGCTTACAGCCAGGAAGGAGAGAGCCCGGTAACACTCATACTGCCCATGTGAAAGCATATATGATCATTTTTAAGGTGCACTTGATTGTTTTCATGACCCACACAATTTCCTAGGCTTCCCTTAACTGTGGTATAGCTGAGAAAAGTAAACATTCACATCTAGATGGGGTCAGAGGGCTGGTATGAGCGTGGGAATGACCAGACTTTGACATCACTCTCATCTCTGAGCCTTCACCCTTGACAGGCCCACCAGAGCCCTTAGCTGCCCTGCGGTCTCTGTCATGGTGTCTCTGTTCACGCTCTAAGAGTGATTTTACTGCTTCAGAGGGTGGTGGCCTGTTTGTCCTTCTCAAGAAAGGTGTAGTTCTGCTCAATTTAACCTTAAAAGGTTATCCAACTTAATTTTTTCAACTGAGACTGTATCCTATATGTAAATAAAAGGATTCAGTAGTCTTAAGGGGTTGGTATTATTAGCATTATGATTTCTGTTGTTATAATTGATTCTTGATCATATATTGCTTCGTCTTGTCGCTTTGCAAATCATATTACATTGATAGCTCCTTTGTTTTTATTCAGCTTGTTATATTTTAATATCTGATCTCTCCATACAAAGTGTGAACTTTCCGAGGTCAAGAAGAAAAGAGAATCAAAGCACTATAAGGGAGTCGAGCAAACATTTGACCTACTCTTTCTCTTCTCATCTATTCCATTTTACAGATGAAAAAGCTGAGGACCCAGAGAGATAAAATGACTTGCCCTGATCCAGTAGCTACTTGGTAGCAGACAGAACTAAAGCCTGGATGTTCATTTTAATCTTACTGTCCTCTGCAGCTTTCTCTTCTAGTTCCTTCTTGTACAAATGGCTATATAATTAAATGCTTCATTATGTGGATTTTGTGACCTGGAGATGCAGACTGGGATGACTGAGGGTGTGTGTTAGGCTCAGGCAAGAAGACCTGGAGGAGGAGGTGGGGCTTCCTCTGGGCCTTGTGTAATTCACTAAGTACTCGGAAAGAAACAGTAACAAGTCCAGTTACTCTGGTCTTCAGTGTACTAGCAAGATCACTGAACTATTGTCGGGAAACCTGCATTAACCATGAAATTAGGGCACGACTCTGAAAGCTCTTTATGACTCTGAGTCCATAGAGCCTATATAGATAGATGTTATCAGACTGTTGATGACTTTGTCATTAGCATCTTTTTTGTGCCAAATTCAACTTGAGAGTTACTGTGATTCCCGAGCTGGCCTGTACATTTATTTTTTAAATGGGGGAACCTAGCATCAAATCTAAAGTCTACTCTCCAAAGCTTTTATATCCTGAACCTATGTGCGTGCACACTTTTTCTTTCTCCTCCCCCAGCATGCCCCGGATAATAAAAATCAGAAAGGTCTGACAAAGGAGGAGAGCTCTCAGGACATGCTCTTCCATAGCAGTCTTGCAATTTCCAGCACGAGCTGGAGCAGTGCGATGTGGTGTGTGGTTGGAAAAGCAGTTTGTTCTCTGCTAATGACAGCTGTGGATACTGAAATGAAGCACAGCAGGTGGGACAGCGGTACTCAATTTTCAAAATCTGTGCCCTAAAATGTGTTTGCTTAAACCCTGTCTCACCACCCTTTAGGGGCCTCCACATCCATCAAAACCAGACCCCAGGAAAGGAATTCAGGCTTCTATTTCTCACCAACACTTTCACAATCACTGCTATGATTCAGAGGTTGTCTGGAAAGTTCAGTAGCCAAAAGTTCCCTCCTTCTCCCTAGAGTGATAAATTAAATCACTTCCAGTTCCTGGGGTTGGGGGGGCGGGGTCGGGATTGGCCTTGCCTAGGTATCCACAGTAACTTTGAAAAGGACTTGCAGTTCCTTACAAGCATGACTAACAGCATTATGTTGTAAGGAGTTCATTTTCTCAAAATAATGCATCGGTAAGGTGTTAATAATGCCATTGTCTGTTTCTGAAAGCCATGGATGAGGAAAGAAAAGTTTCCTGAGTGTTGGAAGATTTTAAGCTTTTCAGGTTTACTGTGTTACCCTAAATTCTCACATTGACTTTTTATATAACCTGTGCTTACTGGAAAGCTACCACTTTCCCCTTCTGAGGTGAACATGGATGCATGGTGTAGGATTTTAGGGTATTATTAAAGTATTTAGGAAGCTGTAAGGCAAAAGGTACCCAGTCAGGCAAATGACTGATGCTTTATGTGTTCTTCTTTATCAACATGTTCAATAATATTTTTTTCCTTTATGTTTTTCAGTGGTCACTGAGGCATAGGTAGAGGGGGGCTTACTGAGCTTTCAGCTCTTACTGAGCAATTTCTTAGGTGGGTACTTCCAATAATTCTGAGAGTGCTTGTGTTGTTTTTAATTAAGCTGGTGTTGAGTGGATAATTTACGGAAACTCCCAGTTTCATAATTCTTTTACTTTTTGAATGTTATTTTTCTTCAAGAAGAAAGGTTTCAGCACAGCGTTCAGGTCCCTTGTGTTGGGGGAAATCCCCTGAGAGCAAGATCTCCCAAGGGAGATGCAAATGACACAGTTGTGAATTCAACAGACTTGATAGAGATGCATCAGACTCTTCAAATCCAAATGCATTATCTTTCCATGTAATTCAATCACCTGTTATTTTATGGCTCTGTTTGATTTGATTAAAACCTCAGCAACCAAATCATTGGTATTATAAATTATACAACTTCCTGTTTTTATTTCCATCACTTTTGATCCCTTTTGGCAGGTTTCACCAGATAATTTAATTACAAACTGTTTTAGAAAAATTGCAATTTAATCAATAAAGAGAAAAGGCCAAATTTTTAAACAAGATCAAAGGATATAAAACAGCATAAAAATTTGTCTTTATTTCAAAAGGTACGTTTGGTGACATTTTTGGCATGATACGCAGATGTGCTGTTGTAGCCTCTTTGGTAGCCAGACAGATGACAGCCACCAGTTCCTTTTGCATTAAATGAATGTGATAGATAAAGACTTGATTAAAATGAACAGAATCCTGCTCACTGGCAGGCAGTGAATTCTGCCAAGAATGTTAGGAAAAATAAATGAAACTCCTGAACTTAGGAAGGGACAAAGAGATTGAAGTATGCTTTCGTAGCAAGACTACTTGTTCTTGTATAGAAAGAATGAAATTTTTCCATGGGACATTCACTACAATAGCAGGTGTTTTGGTTTTGTAGCATTCTACTTCAGTGTGGCTCAAACACTGGCATGCAACAGAATCACCTAGGAGGCCTTGTTAAAACTCCATTGCTGAATCTCATTCGGAGAAATTCTGATTCCTTTAGGTCTAGGATGTGGCTGGTCAAGTTTCCAGCTTCTGCTGCTGGTGCTGGTCCACACAACACGGGCTGAGCGGCACCACTCTATATAGGAACTAATTTTGAACAGTTTTGCACTTTTTTATTAGCTTGTCCATTACCATAGTAACAGAAAGAATGCCTCTATAGTAGGTGAACAGTACAAGCTTAAAGAAATACTGGACTGAATCTTTTTTCCTATGTTAATTTGCATTTCGTAGCATTTTTAATATCATAATAGTTTTTAATCTTGGATCCAAGCTAGTTGGCTCAATGCATTCGTAAATACTTTTCCACATCAAATTTGTAGAGCATCTTTTTTTTTTCCAGTGAGGTCAGCATAGTCTGTGACACGGCATGTTGTTTTCCTGTCAACACACAGAAGTGAAGAAACCCATTCAACACCCAAGAAAATTTTGTAGGACTCTACAGTGTTCCCGGCTTTGATCTGAAACAAGAAGCAGCTGACATTAGTCGTGTGTTTTACTTTAGACAGCTACTTCCAGATTTGTGGGATCAAAATGTCTTATAAATGACTCAAATGTTGTAACAAATGGTTCAAACCTCATGGTATTTGTGGAAAACAATTTAATGGGGTCCCTGAGCAGCTACAGGATAAAGAAATTTGAGTTATGAACTCTCGCAGCATTTGGATGTGGGGTTTGCATTCTGATGTGCCTCTGTGGGTGCTAAGTATTTCTCTCTTTGTAGAACTTGTAGTTTCTTCTGTGGCAAGGTCAGAAACAAACATGCCTACATTCTCTATAGCCTCTGTGGCTTGGCAACGAATTTATTTCTCATAGACGTGGAACTCTCTATGTAGATATAAAGATGGAGCCAATCTTAAAGAACATCTGATTTAGAGTCCTTATTTTACAGATGAGAGAAAAAATACACTTCAGTGATTTTTATATCACCATATATTTTTAAAGTGCCATTTCTAAATTTAGAAGGTTTTGAAAATTAATTTCAAGGTAAGTTCTTATGAGAGAGAAGTTTACTGATAACCCCCAATGTGTTTGCAATTTTGACACTCTCTCCAGCAACGAGAGGTTTTACCTCGAATTCAGTGGCTGAGAAGCCAGTATCCTTAGCACAACTGTTTTTATCTTTGGTGGGTGGTGGAACTTTAAAAAGGAGAACTTAGGCCCATTCACTTACTGGCAGAAGGGTTGTGGGGCACCCAGCTATGTAGTGCCTAGACTAGGTAAGTATTCTTGTCATCTGGTTTACCATGAAGTCATGAGACAGTGGATTGTTCAGATTCTAATGAACATGTGCATTATATACATTCTAGTGAACACTCTACACATAACTATCTGCAAGACTCTTCTTGTTAACAAATTAGTATTCTGTTATAAGGTGGTCATGCTAACGACACCACGATAATAAAAGTGATTATTTATTAAGTGCTATGTGTCAGGCACTGTGCTAAGCACCTTGTATGACTTATCTGTTAATTGTCACGGCTACACTTTGAGTACAGTAGGTATTGGTTCTATAATTATATAATGTTATTAGTAAGTACTATTATTATTTCCATCCTGTAAAAATAGAGTTGCACCTTAGGGAGGTCAAGTAACTTGCCCAAGTTCACATAGCAAGGAAGTGGTAAAGCCAGGATTTAAAACCAGATCTTTCCACCATTCCAATCTATTAAATTATGCCACCTTCCAAGGGGAGTAGAAAGATTATAGTCTCATGAATGAAGAATTCAGTACAGATTCAAGCTGAATGGGCAAGTGTTTTTTCCTTCTTGACTGCTGGGATTTGCTGCAGAGTTTTTTGACAAAGAAAAAGTTCACTCTCTGGATTTGTGGGAGACTCTTTTTGCTAGCCACAATGAATGTACTTTTTCCCCATGGGGGAAAAGGGTTTGAGAGGGGTGAGGTGGCTAGAGCACATTGGAGGAGAAGACTTGCATGCCCGGGCTTGATAAAAAGCATGCACCCCAGGCGCAAGAATCATTGTTTAATAATTCTTCATCCTAATACATTCATATCCACAGGAGGCCAGTTTGAGAGATGATTAGGTCACAAGTGAAATGAGTTTGGTGGTCTCAGCATAATCCCCATTGGACATTAGATCACTCACACGGTTGCAGTACAATTTTGTCCATGTCTGCATTATTGTCTGCTTCAACTCAGGAAATGCTCAGAATTGAATTAACAAGGGGCTCTGGGTCAGTCTGAAGGTGTGCAGAGGCAACCCATGGTATGAGGAATAGTGCCTTGCCTACGGAGCTGCACATAGGGCTGCTTGTCCTGCACCTCTTTGTCTCTAAATACAAACTCCTGTCCCTCTTAAGTAGACAAACAGTGTGCACTGTAAGCTTCCAGCATCTCCCCAAGTGAGGTTAGCCGAGTCGTAATAAGGGCCATGGTAGTTCCACCTGTTTCATGCTTAGACTGATTTGGATCTGTAACCTTTACTAAGACTATGTTGATGCCCAAACTGGTTACGTTGCTTCCCTTGGTGAATAGTCTTCTCTTAAAAAGGCATAAGTAAGTTGATGAAGAAGCAAAATCTCCTGAGAAGTCAAAAATAATTTAATTTTATCTAATCTCATCAAGAAAGTGCCACAAGATTTAACAAATTAAGTTTGAAATTATAACATGAAGGAAAGAAATTATATCATGAAATAAAGCTCTGTCAAATAACTAAAAGATCTTATTGTACCTCATCCTAAACACTTGCTACTCTGTCATAAAAACCTTTAAGATTGAACTGACATACCTGTGATTATTTAATTATATGATTATTATAAACTACTGGATAAATTACCCATTAAAGTCATTTTAATCCAATTAAAATCATGACAGTTCTAGTTGACTCAATTCAGTCTCCTAAATCATCTGTAGAAAATACTGTAGAATACATTAAGTGCCCAACAGTTAATAGCCTTTTGTACAGTATTTTAGAATCGTAGATGTTTACAACTAAAAGGGACTTCCTATTTAAGTCTAACTCCAGTTTATATGGAAGAAACTGAGGCACAGAGATTCTGACTTGCCCAGTGTTACACAGCTAATCTGTGACCAAGATCCAGGTGTCTTCATTTTTAGTTTATTTCTGGTTTTGTTGAGCCAATTCTCATATTTTTTTTTAGCTGTAACATGCATGTGTGTGCATACAAACATAGCATAGCTGCTTCCACACTCACTTCATACCCCTAAGTCATATTCAGGAATACATACAATTCCCAGCGTTCCAGTTACAGCTTCATCCCTTCCCCTTCCACTCAGGAAAGTACATGGAATAAGAATGAGTAAGAGTAGCGTTATCGTGAGGGTTATTTTGAATGGGCATATTTACATTCATACATATATATGCATGTATGTATATGAAATCATTCCTATACCTTGCTACTAAAACACTTACTAATGACAGTTATTAATGAGACTTTTGTCAGACCAGGGGTCTATAACCTGTAACTCCCACCAGCCAAACATGGCCTGCTGCCTGTTTTGCAAATAAAGTTTCACTGGAACACACCCACACCCATTTGTGTAAGTATTGTCTGTGCCACTTTCACCCTACAACAGCAGAGTTGCGTAGCCGGACAGAGCATATGGCCCGTCAATCCTAAAATGTTCACTGTTTGGCCCTTTACAGAAACAGGCTGCTGATCCCTGCATGAGACAGTTCTTCCACCTCAAGGAATACAGCTGCACTTTTTGCATTACTCTCCTGTTGTTAACCACTCATCAGCACTGGACACCAATGCCGATAAGCCCCTTCTAGAAACTTTTCCAGAATTTATTGCTCTTCGTGGATCTTGTCCGTCTTAACACCTTTATGATGCCTTTTTCTCTTTCTGCTTTTGAACAACTTTGTACTTTATTCACATATCCCCAAAGACTGGTATAGCACAATAAGAACATTATTTAGTAACTGACATGGATGCATTACTGCATGCCAAACACAAAGAAAATTGAATAATAATAGTAGCTAACCTCTATTTAACACTTTCTATGAGGCATGATAGAACACATCCACATACATGCACGCACTCTTAAGCCTCATAGCATCTCTGCTAAGTATACTAAATAGGTATTTATAAAGCCCATTTTACAGACAAGTAAACTAAAGTTGAGCACCTTTACTTAAGGTTACACAGCTAATCATAGCAGGCAGTGGGAAAGCTAGAATTTGACACAAATCTTTTATTTTCAGAGCCTATGTATTTTACTTTCCTCTGATAATAAACTTAAGATCATAAAGTGAGATAGAGAATTAGAAAATCTTTCCATTAAATACTTCCTCTTTCCTTTCAAGGAGTGGTTTCAAAGGAGCCTTTTAGATTTGAAAAGGAAGCATTCTTTACTTGCTTAATCTGTTTTCATTCTTCCACCACTTGCTAAATACAAGTTTTTCTGTTCCCTCCCCATCTTCCTGATGAAACTACATACTGTGAAATAGATTATAGCCATGTGATTATTTCCCATAGTGGAAAGAAAATATAAGTAAGTGTAGAGAGTGGAGTGCCAGAGGGAGACTGTCTAGATTCAGATCCCAGCTTTGACCATTTAGCAACTGCATGTCCTGGGGCAAGTTCTGTAACCTCTCTGAACCTCAGTTTCTTATCCTGAAAGTGGGGCTGATGATAATAAGCATCACATTGGAGTTATTGTGCATATTAAATCTGTATCTACGCAAAGCCCCTCAAATGGATCTTGGCACTTGGTGAGCTCTCAATAATATTAGTTAAAAATTGTAATGGTGGTTGTGATGATGATGATGGTGATGGTGATGATGATCATGATGATGAAGAACTTAAGAATTCCTATGGAGTCTCACCAATTGCCCTGCCCTGCCTGGCCTTTGGAGTTTTATCACAGGGAGTACATAGGTAAAGTGGGCAATGGGTTGGGGAAAAAATGTCTCCATTTCCTAAACTCATCCCTCTGCATTCTGTATCTAGATCTTGGTCTCCCAGCATGGGATTAGTTTACCATCTACCAAGGCAGATGAACAGGCTGTACTGAATATAAAGGAGGTAGCAAATAAATATTAAGCAATTCTGACATGGATGATGGAGAAAATGCTGCATCTTCTTGTATTAGGTATTCATTATTGGCATCCTGTATTCACCGAAAACCCCCAGTGGTTTTGATAGAGTAAACAAACACACTAATGTTCTTGATATTGGCCAACTTCTAAATCAGGTGATTACAGTTTAGTTGTCTTAATTGGCTTTCCAATGGGTTCTTCTCTACTTGTCCTAAAGCAGGGGTCATCAACCTCTGGCAAACAAACTCAATTCAATTGCTCAGAGATTCCCTGAAGTCTACATCCTATTCACCAAAGAACTGTTGAAATGTTAGTCATGACATACATTACATTTGCATGGTGCTCTACAGTTTACAACATGGCTTTCATGTGAGTTATGTCATTAGATCTTTGCAGCATCCTGGAGTTATGGAATCTAGGAGTCTGAAAGAATTGCCTGCCAATATAGCAGTTCAGCTGTAGGTGGAAGGAGTTTCTCATGGATATTTTGCTGTTTTATGCTTCAGGTCCTTTGCTTATGCTGTTTCTTCTCCCACACCTGGAAAGCTTCTCTCAAGGTTCAACTTATGCATCGTTTTATTTAGGAAAAGTTCTGACAGCTCTTGGTCCTCTCCTTTAGCTCCTCACTCCTTCTTTGTGCATTCATTGTGCCCCACAGTACGTAGGGCTCAGGTCTCTTAAGACACTTACCATATTAAATCACCATTGCATATTTACATATTTGACCATCTGGTACTGACCCCCAGGCCTTACTATGATCATCTGTTACACAGAGAAGCTGTTTATTTTCCAATGGCCTTTTCATTTCCAGCATGTAGCACAGCACCGGGCATGCAATAGGTGCTGAGTAAATGTGTAACATATTGAACACATCTGATTCCAAATCCTGGGCTCTACCCAACACACCCCTGCACCAATGTAGGTGCCCTCCTGCCAGACCCAAGCAGCTGCCGAACATCCACCACGTACCAGAGACTATAAGGTGAAACCAGATGAAACAATTCCTAACAGCAAAAGATGATACGACTAACTTGAAGAGTAATAAATGAAATGGCTGAAGAACGCTTTCATGCTATGACATATCAAATCCCAATTAAGTTCACTGTATATTCAGTACAAGCATGCTAAGAGGATGCAGGCAGCTCAGGCAGCCGGGGAGCCTTGTTGAGATGGGAGGTTTTCAGATGGGTTGCTCATAAATTGAAGCAGAGGCCCTGGAGGTAAACAGCTAGAAGTAACTCATGGTGGGGGGTGGGGGAGATAGGATTCAGTTCCTCTAGCTGCATGGCAAGGTAAGAAGGGTTTTCAATTTCAGGGTGAATAATTGAATCTGATAATAGAATTGGAGCTGCTTGTGTAAGTGTGCATCAAGATAACCCTTGAGCCTGAGTTACCCTCATTGTTCCATTCCTTTGAGATCAACCAAGAGTTCCAACTCCGAGAGAGAAAGGCAGAGAGCACCGTCTGCTCTATTGCAATGCCTCATCACTCTGCAGTAGATCTGTTTTCTCTTTCTGCTGACACCACATATACAGACATCAAGGATTATTTTTTTGGTATGTGACCATGCCTTTGCTAAAAATGCAATTTCCTTCACCTGGAATACATCCTCCTTCCTCCACCCTTTTCATCTCCCTAGTTAGCTCCTCCATATTTGTTAGGGCTCAGGTCTCTGACCAGCCTCACCCCAACAGAGCTGGGGGCCTTTCTTTAGTGTTCCCATCATACCTCCTTCTTTGAACAATCACTTAAGTATTGAACAGCTGTCCATGTACTCAACCGCAGTGGAATCAACAGGAGGGTAGAAGCTATATTGTGGTCTTATTTGTTATTTTCAGGGTCTAGCCAGTAGTAGACTCTTGGTAAACAGTTTTAATAAGTAAAGGAATGAACAAGCGAATTAATGACTAAGCGAATAAATCCCTTATACCCTCTTGGTCCCAACCTGGCAGACTTTCTGACTCCCTGCCTATACCTCTCTTGTACGTATTTGTTACACACAACCCTCTATACAAGTGACATTGACCACAGACAAAATAATGTAAAGAACAGAGTTTAAGCATCTCACAAGTTACAGTTTCTAGTTACTCAGCTCTCTTAGCTCAGATTTACCAGCTTCAACTGTCTCGCTGGCATCCTTTGATTTTACCCTCCTTTTGTGCTAGGTTCCCTTTTGATCCTTCTCATCAAACTTCTCAGTGTCCTAGTCTGCCATCTCAGAACTCTCAGAACTCCCAAGCCTTCTCTGAGCTTTGTCTGGTCGTTTCTTTCTCTTCTAGTCCCCAGCTTCCCCTCTGCTGCCCTCCTACTTTTCCTGGGACTCTGCTTATGCTCTCATTACACTCAAACGTTAGTTGCCTGCCTTCCAGAGATCCAGGAAGTAATTCCAAGCCTTGCCAGCTTCCCCCGATGTCACTCATGGGTAGAACGGGAGAAGAAGCTAGCATGGGATTTGGGGTCAGAGCCATCTGTATGCCAGTTCAGAGTTTGCCGTGTATTATTTGTGTAACATCGGACAAAGGAATTCTCCAAACCTTAGTTTGCACATATGTAAAGTGGAAATAACAGTACAAATACATAGCTTGTAAAGTTGTTGGCAGATTAAGTAAGATGTAAGGTACTTGAAATATACATACCTGGCAAGTTGATTAGGATGGCTTCTATCACATCTTCCTCACAGATATAATACACATTTGCATTCCTAGTCATTCCTTTTACCAGATTGTACATTTTAAAATAACAAACACCCACATTTGTGTTTGAAGCCAGATAGTGCTAATTTTCCCCCACTGAGAGACCCCCGGTGCCTCCCCCTGAGCTGCGCAGATACCTCCTTGGGATGTCCATTTCCAAGTGAGGGGCCCAGCTCACCCCAGCTCACGATCTCACCCTATCTTGGTGTTTACAGACTGTTGGAGAGAACACGGAGTGAGAGGTGAGGCCCAGCCAGATCTGAAGCCTCCCCACCACCCATCATCTCTCCTCCTGGCATCTTTCCCTTGCTTCTGGTTGAATTAGTTGTTGAATTGATCTGCTGAACCCAGAGGAGTTCTGAAGCAGTTGCTTTATTCCATGTGCTTGTAGAAGATTTGAAGGAAATTGGGTCGGGGTGAAGCTCTGGGCTACCACAGTACAAAAGGTCACTCCCCCTCACCCTCAAGAAGGAGTGAGTGTTTTTCTGGGTTGTAGAGTTTCTGTGTCTCAGAGGGGGCTACGTTTCAGTGGTGTGTGAGGTGACCCTTATGTATTGTTTATACCAAGAAAGCGCTTTGAGATGAAATAGGGTCTATTAATCTCAGATGTTGTGTGTGCCTCTTTGCTGTCTGACTTTGGTTGTTTTGTTTAATCTGCTGAAGGAGGTTTGTTTTCTTTTTTTAAAATCTATGAAGAAATAAGAACACCACATTTACTGTGATTTATCTGGGGGGAAGGAAAAAAGTAAAACTGGAAATGTTTATCCGTAGGAGATTTGTATGAAGTTCTGTCAGATGATGTTGAGAATGAAATGGGCAGGAGAGATGAGGAAGCGATAAAAGTGCTGTTTTGAGTTTGTGAATGGAATCAAATTTCAGTTATGACAACAGTTAAACAGTGATTTTTGTGTATTTTTGGGAATAAAAGCAACACAATTATTTCTGTGGTAATGCCCAGTAATCTCTAATAATTTATCTGTTTTCACTTAATGCCTCTAAAATGGGCAAGGAGAGTTATACACAGCCTGCAACCTGTAATAAAATGGTCAGTTTCAACACAGCTATTGAGTGGGAGGCAAGGCAAGGGCCGCTGTGCAG
Source organism: Ateles fusciceps (assembly GCA_036589455.1). Lineage (NCBI taxonomy): Eukaryota > Metazoa > Chordata > Mammalia > Primates > Atelidae > Ateles > Ateles fusciceps. The sequence continues at coordinate 1,060,904 of JAZHEH010002842.1, forward strand.
AGAGGTGCTGGTACTGTACGCATTAATCAATAAGCAAACGCTGAATGCTGCTAGATAGTCATTTACCCTTGACAAAACAAGCAATGATAATTGGATGATAATGTGGTAATTTACCTTTATACATTTTACCCTTGTTAGATTTTTAGAGGTCATTGTTGTATCTGATAAATTTTAGGGTGGAATTCCAGCTTTTCCCTATGCAAGGCCAATCTTATCCGAAGCTTGTGCCTTTTGCTGCTTTTTCTTTCAAATAACGGGATCTTATGAATTAGTGCTTTCATTATATTTGTGTCTGTTTAGTCAGACTACAGTTTTAAAGGTGCTTTCTATTCTAGGGAGATCTGCAGGGCACTTAACCTACATTAGACCTAAGAGGTCTGAGGGTTCTTCAGAAGACAAAGAATTTCTAGATACTTTCCTTGAGGAGGTGTCAAGGGCAATACAGACAAAAGACTGATGTCTCCTTTAACAGCTTGATAAGTATCTCAGGATATTCTGCAGGAATCAGTTCTGTTTCTACAAAGTACTGTATTCCCATTCAGCATGATATGGCTGAATATGTGTGTGCTACATGTGACAATGGTGAAGACTTATCTTTGCCCCGAGGGCTGAGTGCTGTAACACTGCTCACGCGATAGGCTTGATAGAAGTGATGATTTGGAGAGATGATCTGCTTTTTTTAAAAAAAAGGCACATTAGAGATGTGTAAGAATTAAAAATGTGACTCTCTGTTTATCTGGATTTTATTTTATAAGTTCCAAAGGCATTTCTATTTGTGGCCTCGAAATCCCTTGTAAAAGTAAAGTAAATCATTCTTGTGTTGACCATTTTTTTCATGTTGTTCTATTGAGACATCTTCCCAACTGAGTTTCTTATTGAATTGTATTTCTATAAGGGTATTGTAGGTTAGCAGCACATTTTTATGGTACACAAAAGATGTGCCTTCTGAATTTCCAATGCCTTGCATATTGTTCCCCACAGAAGAAACATCTCAGAAATGCTAAATAAATCAAAACAGAAACATTTGGCTCTTGACTTGCTGCTGGTGCTTTTTTTCTCCCCTCGGTTTACATTGGCTGGAATATCCATTATGATCCATCTTACCTATTTGATTAATTTGTAATAAATTTGGCCCTTTGGAAGACTCTTGCTGCATTTCTGGACGGGTTACTCGTGTAGAAGGTTTATTTAATATGTGTCTCTGTGTACCTATATGAATGAAAATTTAATATGGTTTAGAAGCCTTTAAAAACACACATGCACATAGTGTTTGCTCTGAATTAAGTGCTTATATTTGACATAGTCTTGTGGCAAAAATCCATAAACGTATAGGCAGACAGAATTGTTTAGAGGACAGTTTCTTCAGAAATGGATATGACACGTGATATCATTTCCGGGCATGAAATATCATCATATTTCAGATGACCAGTACATGTAATTATAAATACTGGATTGGAATCCTGATTTTTGTGTTTTTAAAAAATTCTTCTCCTGATGGCCTATGTTATTTGAAGTACCACAGCCACATTGCAGGGTTCACCTCGATTTGATGCAGTGATGTAGTTTCATCCCTGTGGGTGAGAAATGTTCCTCTCCAAATAACTGTAGCAGCATAGCAGGAATATTTTGAGTCAACCTTCTCTGTATTATAGCAAGATAATAAAAATGCCTCTATACTCTTAACCGTCACCATGTCCCGAGGAAGGCATAACAAATTCATTTTCTGATCTTGGAAATAAGATCAAGGTAGGAAATAATATCCCCATTTTTCAGACAATGACATTGGGGACCAGAAAAGCACATTGAAAAATATGTTAATTGTCTTTTATAGCAAAATTAATGAGAAAAAGCGCATTAGCCACTTTTACAGTATATATACTCCCCTTCTCCTTTGATTATATGTATTACCACCATGTACATGAAGAAAGCCCAGGAAAATGGTTATCTTACACGTATGTTTTGTGCTTGCTGAGATAAACGATAAGTGAATGGTACTTGCTGTGTGGAAAAAATGAAAGAGAGGTTAATTGGTACATACTTGCCTCTTGTTCCTTATCTGAAGGTTTTACATCCATATATAATATGGAAATATATAATACTTGTGTTTACTAATTATGTCTGATGTCTGTCTTAACTTTGTCACTCTCTTAGAATGTCCTTATAGACAGGCACCATGTGTCAACTCAATTCTACCCATACTCTGAGCCACACATTTTTCTCAGCACTCTAAGATAGTTAGACAAATACCCTCCCCTCAGGGGAGTTATAATCCAGTAGAGGAGATAAATACAACAATAAGAAAGTTACGGCAGACAAAGGTACATTGGGTGTAGGTAGTGTACTGTAGTGATTCAGAGGAGGAAGTAGGCTCCTGTTGAGGTTCAGAAATGCTTCAGGAACGAGTTGGATTGGTTTGATTAAAAGAAAAAACAGCATGACTCCAGGCACAGGGACCAAACCTCTTGGGAATAGTTATGGAAAATCGAGAGCAATTTAATTTGTATGTGGCATCATTATTACCTTGGATATTGTAAAAAGACCCTGGCCAAGGAGAGTCCAGCAAAATAAATCTTTACTACAAAGAAGCAGAGCAGTGCCTGCCATTGCTCCACAATGGGCATGCCTTATATGTCTGGGGTCACAACACACCTACACCTTGAGGCAAGAGAAAGGGCCTCCATAACCATGGAGGCCATTGAGTGTCAGCTAATGGATGCTATTGTGTCCCCATAAAGCAGATCCTAGTGCTGGGCATAAAATAGCCAGTTAATTTGATTAAACTGTCTTTAATACCTTTTCCGATTCAGATGGACTTTTGGGAAATTTTTTAGGTTATCTTTTCATAGTTTGCTCCTTCTTATCCATTAGGCCTCAGCTTAAATGTCACCTTCTCAGAAAGACTATCTTGACAACACTGCTGAAAGTACCACCCTCTCTAAAAGCCCTCCTTAGCCTCTACAGCCTCATTCCGTTCCTTTCCTTCATAATATTTAACGTAAGTTTTAACTGCATATGTATTTGCCTATAAATGTGTTACTCTTTTTCTTCCTGCTATACTGTTGGATCCTTGAGGACAGGAACTAGATCTGTTTTATTCACCACCCTATCCCAGCACCTTCAAAAAGTCCGTCTCTATAGCAGACACTTAAAATATGGTCAAATATTCACAACAACCTAATGAAGTAGATAGCATTATCTTAATTTTTACAAAAGAAGAAATTGGCAAAAAAAAAGAAAAAAATTGGCATTCACAAAATTACTCCAGTTAATCAATAATCTGCCAAACCTAGCTTCAAACCCAGTCTACATAATTTCAAAGCTTATGGTTGTATCCTTGCTAGATGATAATCTTCCTCTAATAGAAAGATGAAATCTGTATTAGTCTGCCAGGGCTGCCATGACAAAGTATCACAAACTGGTTGGCTTACACAGCAGAAATGTATTGTCTCCGAATTCTGAAGGCTAGAAGTGTGAGATTAAGGTGTTGGCAAAGTTGGTTCCTTCTGAGGGATGAGAGGGAGGCTCTGTTCCAGGCCTCTCTCCTGGCTTCCGGGGGTTTGCTGGCAATCTTTGGCAGAGCCTGGCTCGTAGAGACATCATTCCAGTCTCTGCCTCCATCTTCGTGTGTCATTCACCATGTGTGTGTGTCCGAACATCGTTTTATATAGAATTAGTCACATAGGATTATGGTCCAAACTAATAACCCCTTCTTAACTTCATCATCTGCACCACTTCTATTTCCGAATAAGGTCACATCTGAGTTAATGGGGGTTAGTACTTTAACATACGAATTTGGGAGGGAACACAATTCAACCCATAATAGTACATTTTTCACAAATGACTGACTAATCTCAAGGCATAATAATTGGTTTTGTGTTAAATGTACTATTCATAATGTAGAAAAATGTTCTAAAAAAGGGGGATAAATATCCTAGTTTTATCCTAACATTAAACTTCAAGAGCCATTCAGTCATCTTTTTTAAAAGATCATGAGAATCTTTAAGATTATATGATCAGGGACTCAGAACTTGGATGTTTTATAATTTTGCATCTTAGCATGGGAACAAGATCAGAACTTAGGCAAGTAAGCATGATATTTGAAATCACTTTTCCCTGTAATTACTGCTAGATTAGATTTGGATGGACCTGACTTTATTCTTCTGTCTTGAGAATTTACCTCAGGTAAAGAGTAGTTTTTAGCAAGCATTTAATTCTCAGTAATAATGCCCTTGCAATCAGAAGATAGAGGTTTAGTATATTTCAGTTTAGTTCCTACCACCTATAGTGTCGGAACACAGTGGCAGGCTCTGGAGAAAAGGTACAATTTAGGATGATTCACTTATTTCTGTGAATTTTTTCCTTTATGCTGTGTCTTCATGTCACTGAAAGAATTTACTCTATCATATTTGTGACCTTCTGAGACCTAGGGATGGGCATCTTTATCCAGAAGGGAGAAGCTTTAGAGAAGTCTTCAAGTTGTAGTGCAGGTAAAACTTATTAACAGGGAGAGGTTGCTTCTAAAATATCGAACCAAATTATTGACCACTGACACATAAACATGCCTAGGTTTTGAAAGTGACATGGGAGGTAGGGTCTGATCAGGAACCGGGGAAACATCCGTTTTCTTTTTAGCTATCCAAGATAAACAATAGGAGGAGAAATGTGAGATTACAAAAGAGGAAATGGGGGAAATAAACCATGACAAAAATAAGAAGAGGCAAAGATAAAACAGAAAGAAAGGTAAGTTAGGGGAAAAATAAAAGGAGAACACAGGTGAAATGAAAACAGAGATTTGAACAATCTAGAAAAGATTAAAAAGCATTGAAATAATCATCAGTGAATGGCAAACATAGCTTGACATAATTTCCCATGTTGTTTTCCTACCAATATTCCAGCCTTAGATCTTACCTGGAGTACCCGGAATGCGTTTCCTCACCCATGACCTTTCGTAACTCTTAGATAGCAATGATTTTCTTTCACTCTACTTCAGCTGGACTTGAAGGTGCTGATGGTCTTGAGAAAGAATTATCAGTAAATAAAATCACACTATACTGAAGTGATTAATATAGTTTGTTTGTTTTTTAACCTGGGAAATGTTTCTCTATTTTCCCATAAAATCTCCTTTACCTTATATAGGCTCTGCAGCCATTTGTTTGTTTTTAATAAAGGAAAAATCCATTGGACAAATTTTTGAATGCTGTTGAAACAGGGCATGGCTATCACTAAAGTAAAGAATATCCCATGTAAAAGAGGTTTCAGTATGTATACTGGGCTCTTACAGGCCGATTCTGTAAAATAATGAAGGAAACCACTGGTGAATTAAACAGCTTGTTAGTCATGGGGGATCGGTGAATAGGGTCCTCCTGGGGTTGAATATATGGAGAGGTGGCAATGAGATCAGGGGGAAGGAATCAAACTAGTAGTTACTGAATATATATTAAGGTGTCCTGCAAATGCAATATAGGAAATGGCTTCATTTCAGAGTCTTGGTAATTTAGTACCTCTCACCTAAGGGAGTCAGGTCAGAATTTAGCCTCAGCAGAGCCAGGCAAATTATTCGGGATAAGAGAGCAGCCAAAGCAGCACATCATTAAGGCCAGGCAGTAGGAGGGTTACCCAGCCCTTCAGACCTCACTGTGTTAATGAAGTTACTTCATTGACATAACCTATTATTCATTCATTCTTGTGATAAGAACAAGGTCCTTCCACAACTTCTCTTCATCCAATGAGTGTTCAGCACCTACTATGTAAAGACTCCGTAAGGAGGAATAGATGGCAGCTTTGTCCTTAGAAACCCAACACAACCCCCATTCCTTGAATATCAATATTCAATGTAGCAAATGCCTTTCTGGCTATATGTGGTGGAGGAGGAGTTGATCAGCCACCTCCATTGGCTACCAGCATTAGACAGCATTCCTTCTTCTGCATTTATGATTTTCCCCTTCCTTATCTACTCTCTTTCCTTCCTAGTAGCTGGGGCAAATACTGAGGGCATGAGCCCTTGTCAGGCATACTCTCAAGTGAACAGGGTATGAAATGAATCTTCCTAGCCCTATCCTGTACCCTGTAACCAGTTACCTTGTGATGTCATTCAGAGCAAGAGCCCACATCCAGGGTTATTGTCACAGGAAGAAATTGTTGCCCAGAACTGTACAATTTGCATGTTGGTGCCTCTATTCTGTGTAATAGATCCCTGTAACAAAGTAAGATGTTATCTCTGTTTCTCAGAAATGTAGTCATTTCACTGAGTTCTCACATGATTTCCTTTGGAGAAAGTGCTGTTTCTTTCTGTGTATGATTTTATGTGCACCTACACAAATGCGTGCCCACTCTGAGTTACTGATACTGGAAATATTTGAGTAAGTGTGTGGAGATAATAAATGCATGGTCACATCTCATATGAAAATCAAGACTTATGTATGAAGTATTAATAGAAAGAATGGATCCCACAGAAATCTGCTTTCCCATCTATTGATTAACTGGCTTCCAAGAGATAGGTGAAGAGGACCAAGGAGAACTTGTGTTTGAAATGTGAGAATTCTGTTTCCCAGCTGGGCAAGTGTTGGGGGCTTCCTTTTGAACAGCGCTGGGTTTTAAGGGACTTTCACATGTTGCATTTTGATGTTCCTGCCAGAGGGTGGCAAATATTTGGAGCAATGGCTGTTTGAACAGAAGGAACACATTCCTTCCATTTCAACACAAGGAATCCAGGAATCTTCATCTTCTCCTAGGTATATGGGAAGCTAATGTCCTGGCCCTAAAACCTGCCACACTTTTTTATTTGTAAACAATATATTAATTTCTGTGTTCTCTGAAGTCTCTTCAATAGAATTATTTTTTCTTCGTCATATTGGTGAAGTGTTTATTCTTCACACTATTCCTGCAAAGTAAGAGATTATCCGGATTATCTTTTATTCTGTGTGTGGAAGGAGGGGGTGAAGAAGGAATAGAGACTCCAAGAGTTTTATGTGTCTACCCTGCTGACATTTTAGCCAGGTCAGCCTGACTTCAAAGCCTAAGCTTTGCTGCCAAGCTGCCCATTCATGCAATATTCACTTACTCACTTTGTGAGCCACCACTATGTGAAAAACCTCATGCCATGTTCTGGGTACAAAGGAAGAAGAAGGGAGCATCCCTGCCTGAAGGACACTCACAATCTAGTGGGAAATATGGAAACATAAATAATTCTGCAGAAGGTGATAAATGCAACAAACTATGACCAAGTGAAGACATAACAAGACGAGGGAGTAGTAGCCCTAATGTGTCTGCAAATTTCCACAGGATGCCAAGTGGAAAAATCTCTTTTTCTAAGTAAACCTTCTGAGAAATCCTTCATGCTTTTGTCAGCAAATATGCATCTACTCCAAACCTTTTCCCCGCGCCTGCTTAACCAGGCTGCGAAAAAGTTACATTTACCCAGTGGACCAGCAAGGGAGGTAGCAAGTTACAGTGTCAGTGTGTCCTGTAAAAAAGTACTGAACAACTTCCGCAGACCAGGGCCGGGATTGATGTCACTGGAAACCTTATGAGGATGCTTAACTTCTAATAGAACAGCAACTGATAATTATTGAGTGCCACATGCCTTACGGAATAGTGGTCACATGTCATATCATTGAATTATCATAACAGCCTTGTGAAGGGTCCTAAAGAATCTGACGATCTGAGCAACTCAGTAATTTTTATTTTAGTTTTTCGAGGTCATGTAGTTGATGTGAGGCATCCTACATTCAAACCCAGACCTGTCTGACTTCAAATTTGTCCCTCTATCCAGTTTCCCCAAATCTTGACTTAGAACAACACAGCTGAACAAGGTAAAATTTGACTACCTTAGGCCGAGCACGGTGGCTCACGCCTGTAATCCCAGCACTTTGGGAGGCTGAGGTGGGCAGATCACCTGTGGTCGAGAGTTCGAGACCAGCCTGACCAACATGGAGAAACCCCATCTCTACTACAAATGCAAAATTTGCCAGGTGTGGTGGTGCATCCCTGTAATCCCAGCTACTCTGGAAGTCGAGGCAGGAGAATCACTTAAACCGGGAGGCAGAGGTTACAGTGAGCCGAGATAGCGCCATTGCATTCCAGCCTGGGCAACAAGAGTGAAACTCTGTTTCAAAAAAAAAAAAAAACTACTTTAATGCTTAGGGTAAATGTTCTTTCTAAGTGATGGAGGACTTAGGAGGTCTCCCAGTAGCCTTGGTTCATACTTCTTTGCTCTGGCCACCACACTGTAGTATCATTATAGTCCTGTGCTGATATTAAGAAAATTACACTTTTCCCGAGGTAGCTTGGTTTACTCAAGGCACTTTGAATGTCTTAACAGTTTCCTAACTTCACTTATCTTCCGTAGGAAGAAACTAAAGATGCCATCAGGGTGCTAAACTAGTGTATATTTATTGAGAGCATGCCTCAGGGGTATTTTAGACAAAATAACCTCATAACAGTGGATTTTTCATGAACAGAATCTAGGTTAAGAAGCTTTGCAGGCTGGTGTGTATAGACTGATATTAACTTTTCCATTAAGTAGGGCACACTGAATTACTGTTTCGGAATTTGATGATGGATGAAGAAGCAATGCAAAAGTGACCCCATCCTCCATTTGTAGTGATGACATTATCAAATTCATTTCCTTTGTGTTGTTAAAGTAATGGGCATCCTAAAGAGAAAAGAAAGATTTTTTTTTCGCTGTATGTATGGATGTATGTTTTTTCCCTTAAGCATGTTGGCTGTGAAGAGAATCCAAAGGAAGCTGTAATCAAAACTGAGTTCTAAGCTAAGAAAAGTGACCACCGCGAACATCCCCAGAAAAGTGATCTAGACTAGAAAACAAAGACCATGTCAACTCTGTGAAGTTTCAGCTGCTGAACGACAGACAGAAATGCAGTTGTTTCATTGGGGAATAAAATACTATTCCATTGTCTTAGGAATCACCAAGTGGCAGCATGTTCTATTAACGTATTTTACTAATATGAAAGTTGCAACTGAAAAAGTTCAAAAACTATGTGTTGAACAACAGATTCCAGGGATGCACCAGGCATCTGTCCCATTCGGTGAACAGGCCTTGGAACAGATGTCTCGAATTTCTTCAAATCCAGACATGCTGTCCAATTTTTTTAGTGGTAAACATACTTTTTTTCCTTTTTGTCACTGCTCACCAAAGTATTATATTTAATGCATAAAATATGTAAATTCTTAAAGCATCATTTTGCTCTTTAGTGAGTTTAGATATTACAAAACGGTTTAATTATAAAAACAGACAGACCTAGTCCTGGGACCTGTGCAGCTAGAAATAAATGTGCAATCAAAACTGCAATTACCTGCAGAATTTAGTGTAAACAGATCAGCAATCACATAACAAACACAGGCTAGTTTGCATTCTGATATGAATACAGTTAGATCCAAAGCAATTTTCCTTTATTTATCTTAGCTGCTCAGCATAAATAAAGCAAGGGCATTGAAGCAATTAGCATAATTAGAGTATCGTGGTCAGGCCCTGTGTGATTTCAAGAGACGTTTCACTTTAGAATTCTTTTTCCCCACACAAGAGTTTCCCTGAGCCACTAAAATATCGCTTTGGGCATTTTTGTATTTCAAATTTGCAAGTTGTCAGTTTGAAAAACCCTTGACACATGGATGTGAAAGCATCTCACAGACAGCCACAGAAGGTATACCCTCAGCTTTTCATTACTAAGAAGCTGGGGAATTTCCTTTTTCAGCTCTTTCTGCTACTTGACGTTTAACCCTAGAAACGTCAGTCTTAATTATTTCCATTGCCTTCAAATTGGGTCCAAGGGTTAAAGACAACTTGTTCCTCCCCAAAATAAATAAAAATGGGGAATGTGAGGGTGGGTAAAGGAGAGGTTATTTCATGGCGGTAGCCAAGCTGTTGCTAAAAAATCAAAGGCTCTGGCAGCCAGCTTGCTACTGGTGATGAGATTTTCGGTAGCTCCAAATAATAAGGTAGAGATCAGAGTGGGGTGAGGAGCTGCACGTGGCTTCCTTGCAGGATGCTCTGCAAGTATGGGAAATATTCTCTGTATGGGCAAACAGTAACTAGTAGATGAAGATAAAATTGGTCCAGTAAAAACACAAACAGAAGAGGAGGTTTTGTTTTGTTTTATTCTGTTTTGTCCTTTTGTGTGTTTGAAGATGTCTGAGAAGACTATCTTTTGGTTGGAAGGTCCAAGGTCAGTCCCTTGGACCATTATATATATGTACTAGAACTCATACAGTCCAGTCAAAGAAAGTGTGAGTCTTAAAATGGGCTATGTACTTTCTTTTAAAAATAATTTTGAAAACATACAATAAAATTGACTCTGTCAGTGATTTTATAAATTTTAACATGTTTAAATTAATGTAGCCACCACCACAATCTACATAGAGAAAAGTGCCATAATTCCAAAGGCCTCCTTTGTGCCATCACTTTGTATCACCCTTACGCCAACCCCTGACGGCCACTGATTTGTTCTCCTTCCTTATAATTGTATCTTTATGAGAATGTCATACAAATGGAATCATACAGTATGTAAGCTCTCAAGACTGGCTTCTTTCACTCAGCATAATGCACTCGAGATTCATATCAGTCACTCCTTTTTATTGCTGAGCGATATTCCAATGTACAGCTGTACCACACTTTTTCTGTTCAACAAACATTGAAGGACATTTGAATTGATTCGATATTTTGGCACCGATGAGTAGAGTTGCTATAAATATTTGTGCACAGATTTTTGTGTGAACATAGACTTACATTTCCCTAAGGTAAATACCTAGGAGTAGGGTTTCTAGGTTACATGGTGTGTGTGTATTTAACTTCCTAAGAAACTGCCAAAGTGTTTTCCAGAGGGGCTATCCCATTTTGCATTCCCATCAACAGTGTTGTTCTGCTGTTGTCAGCACTTAAGATTGTCAGCACTCTGTTTTTAATTTTAGCCATTCTGATGGGTGTGTGCTGGTATCTCATCATGACTTTAATTTGCATTTTGCAAATGACTAGTGATCTTTTACTGTGCTTACTTGCCATTTGTGTGTCCTTTTGAATGAAGTCTTGACTGCTGGAGTCTCATGCTTATTTTAATTGGGCTGTTTGCTGCATTCACAGTCTTAATTTATCTTTGCAAATGTTAGAAAATCTCAGCTATGTATCCAGGTCTCAATTATCTTTGCTAATGCAGACCCATTCAGAAACTCAGTGGTGGCCAATATAAATCATGAGTGAAATTCAGCTCACACCAAACAATCCAGGCTAAAATGACTAATAAAAAGGAAAATCACATTACAATAAATCAACTCCATTATTGAGTTTCTGATCTTCCAGTCCTGTTTAAAGTTTAATTCTTTCTTAAATAAAATTACGGGTCCAGTCTCAGTTTTTTCTTTCTTTGGTCTCTGTCGAGCTTTTGCCCAGCTGTAGCCAGCATTTACTATTAACTACAGATTAAATATTCTTTGCTTTCTAGGAAAAGATACAACATCTTTTGAGTTCTCTGCAGAGCTGCTGTTACATGAGTTTGAGAAAGCACTGATGAACAGGAGAAGACAGAGCAGGTTCTTGGGATGGGGCAGACACTGTGCTGAGTGATTTACCTGAGTCACTTTACTTCATCCTGTGAGGACAGGTGTTAGCTGTATTTCATAAACTAAAACACCCAGAGAAATAGATGATTTGTCCAAGCTCACAGGGCCCATAAATGGCTGAACCTAGGATGTCAACCCAGACCTCTCTGACTCTGGAAGTTCTCTCTTTCTGTGTAGCTGCTTAGTAACCAGAATTCTACAATAAATGAAGTGATTGCATGTAAGCCATAAGTCCCTACTATCCGCAGCCCTGAAATAATATGTAAAAAGTAGGTCTTGTTCTCTCCCTTCCCTTTGAAAATCGTTTTCCTGTTGTATAGTAAATGACCCCTTCCTAAAAGCACAGTAGTAAGATAAGGTCTCATTCTGCTTCAGGAAAGGAAGCAGTAGCCTTTCCCTGTCTAAGCTGGCTCCTAAATTTTGTTGGTTCACTGTCCTAGAAAACCATGCTTACACTTTAAAGTGAGCTTTCAAAAATGATATTGAGTTATTTTAAAACTCAGATTGCACAAAGGGAGAGTTTGTTTTCAAGCAGAACCTCAGAAATGCTCTAAACAGCATTCCTTAATTCTTTAACTCAAGAGTTAAAGAACTAAGTGTAATAAACATAACTGTAAACGGTAGAAATAATAGAAGGGAACCTTTTTATTTTCTCATGGTAGAGAAGAGCTTCTTATGAAAAGAAATTCAGGTATTATAAAAGACTTACAGAGGTTATTACTTTGAAACTTTTAACTATGTACAGCAAAAGACACCATAAATAAAATTAAAAGATAAATTGCAGACTTACAGAAAATATTACAACATATAAAGGATAAATAACCAAACTATATAAAGAGATCCAAAAATTCAATAAGAAGAAGACAAACATGCCATTAGAACATAGTCAAAAGATATGAATAGAAATGTCACCAAGGAAATAGAAATGACCAAACAGTACATGAAAAGACTTTGAATTAAGAGCAGTGAGAGATGCTTTTGCTTCACAGATTGGCCAAGGTCGAAAAGACTTATGGCATCAAATATTGGTGAGAATGTTGAGAAACTGACATTCCTGTTTACTATTCATGAGAATGCATAGTCCTAACCTTAAAAACAATTTGGCAAAAAGAGCGATTTGTCAGTATTATTAGAAGTGATCAAGTAATTCATTTTTAAAGAATATTATATGAAAGAAATCTTAAAATGAATCCATGTGGCATTGCTTCTCATTGCCTCAAATTGTGAAACCATGCTCAATAGAGGAATGATTAAATTTATTATGAAATACCATACTATTTACAAAAAAAGAAAATCACACCCATATGTGGTGACATGGAAAGATATCCAAAATGTATTGTGAGATTTTTTTAAGTTACAGAATTTACATATATGTTACACATATATATACATATACATGTATATATACATATATATGCATATGACAAGTATTTAAATATATGACACATGAACAAGTATTTCCCTGATATTTTGTTCCATATACTAATGTGTATTATGCTTTAAAAAATAATACTCTTTACCTTAAAAATGTTACCAAATCTTTTTGTCATTTTATTTGGTTAGCTGGACATCATGACAAGAATATTTGTTTATTTCATTTTATTCAGTGTCATAATCTAATATAAAATCTACAGGGAGAATTTACAACCGCCTGCTGACTATTATTGGCCAGTATAACCAAATTCATAAGAACACTTGCAGATTTCTGCTATGTGTGGCACTCAGTGTTTCACAGAGCAGTAAAATATACTCTTATGTCAGTACTGTTTCTGTGTATGAAGCATGGCATGCTGAAAGTGTCGGACAAAGCAACAGCTAAGAAATGGGTAATGCTAACTCCAAATGGGCCTGGTTTCTTTATTCTTGGACCCCTTTCTGAAAATGATAAAACTGTATATTTGTTTACATTGGGAGTTAGGATTTGTTAGCCAAATCCCTTAAATGACACAGTTGCTAAGGGCTGGATACTATAGAAACATGTGAAAAAGTCAGCAGTGTACCTAGGATATGGTTTTCAGTGGACAAGTATTTTCAAGTCATAGAAATGGCTTCTTACCTGTCATTTTCTAGATAAGAAGGCCACAATGGTACGTAATGAGAAAGTTTCTGCTACCTCCTAGATGTGTATAGTTGGAATCTTATGTAAATTTCTTCTTCCTACAACCTCCAGGTGGTTATTTAATCGCTTTTTTCCCTGTGAACCTGGTACATCTTATTTCTCTCTGAAAATAAGTAAATAAAAAGGGGTCTGAAGTTGCCACCATGACCACACAGCATGCACTCTGATGAGACTTTGGAGATTCCTGGAGTGTCAGCTCTGTAACACACTCTAAGCAGTGACTCTTGGGGCACAGTGGGGTGGGGGAATCCCTACTATGATAACTCACTGTGGGAATGGACCGCCTCAGCTCCTGGGAATTCCTCTTTCAAGGACATGTACTGCGTCTGTTTTAAAGCCACAGGACATAATGCTCATCATAAGAGGAACATATTAGCAAGGAGCTGTAGCAATAGAACTTGCTGTTTTTCTCAGAGGATTCAAAGATTTTGAAAAGAACTAAAAGTCAAAGCAAAATGTTTTTCCCATATTCTCTGACTTTATAGAGAGATGCTGTTTGAGCCTTTGTGATAAAACAAGCAAAACCAAGCATAGTATTTACTCAAATTCTATAATAGAAGTATATATACTGTCATATAAATTATCACTTACACCTTTACTAAAAGAAGTCCGGATGGGGATCTCACAGTAATTTTGAAATAGCTCTTTTCACTGTCATTCTAGGGCAGTGCCCTTAGGCATATGATTTTCTAGATAGGCTCAAAATTTATTTGACTAGACTAGTATGAAGTTTAGTGTAAGAAGCTGTGAAAAGGACACTTGAGTGTGACTGCTGTTAGAAGAGGCCCAGAGCAGATGCCAGCGTGGCAAACCTTTTGGCTGAATAACTTCTATAACAGTCAATAGAGTAGAATCATATAGAGTATGCCTTTTTAAAACGGTGTGTCTATGAACTGTGGGTTTCACGACACCACCGACTTTCTGCCTAGTTCATCATCTTCAGACCCTAGCACCTAGGTTACTGCCGAGCACATAGCAGTGGCCCAATAAATACTTAGTGACTTAATCAATTAATGAACATGTCCATCAGAACATTCATAGACTGTATCTCCGGATTATGGATGATTTTATATTTCTATTTTTGCTTATTTGTATTTTCTGAATGTTTGTTAATGAAGATGAATTACTTTTAAAATTTCTTAAGCTATTTTGCCATTATTGAAAGGTCCTTGGAACCCACTTGAACTTTTATGATTATTTTGTTAGTAATAAATACTGTATTCACAAAAGTCTGCTTAGGTAGGACATACAGTTTAAGCTGATTTTTCTATCGGCGTTGATGGATTTGGACTGACCCAACCACACTCTCTGCCCTATCGCTCTGTGACTGAGAGTGCTGTATATGTTAGAGGCCACTGGTTAGCATCGGGAATATTCTCTTTGGCCATAGAACAGAGTAAAACTGCTGGAGCAAGGCCTCAGGCTCCTGACCTTGGCCTTGTTATGCAAGTTCTCTAAACAGCTGAGCTAACCCCTGCTAGTGCTAATAAGAGTTTGTAATTAGACCTGAGGTGAAAAGAACTAAGTGTTCACCTCCAGCTCCCTACTGTTCAACAGCAGTAATCAAACCTGAAGACACAGAGAGAGCTGTTTGATTCATAAATATGTAAAGTGGATAGGATGACACATCTCTGTTGCGGTTATGATATTAAATTCTTACTTGTAATTTTTTACATCTTCAATGATAGATACAACAACTATAATTATTATTTATTAAAAACCATGGTTTAAAATGTTACTTGAAAATATTTTTATTTTCTATATGGAATAGAGTAATAATCACAAGCAGCAGAAGAATAGAGTCATAATTTATGAGTGTGTAGAGTGCTAGATTGTATTTTTTCCCAATGAAATGCAGAGATAGAAAAATATGATTATGATTTGTGTTATAACACTGGAGTCAGAACTAATACTAAGAAGTGTTTCCTCAACTTGATGCATGGGCTTTAGCTATGCAGTTCCCATCAGCACTAATGGGAGATTCAAGGCTAAAGCACCCAGGATAAAACTGAGGCGATAATGCAAGATTTGGAGATGTTGACCGTTTGAAAACTGGTTTTCGCTGTTATTTTATGTGCTGTTTTATGCTTTGGCGGTTCCTGCTGTGAAACTTTTAAAATTCTACTTTCAGATACGGTAAAAAGATAACATTTCATAATAAAGATACAGCCAAGCTTTTCTATCTTTTCCAATAAAATGTTATAATGGATTACAATTCCAACTAAAAGATAGGTCCAAAGGTTTGACTAAGGTATTGCTCAAGTATCTTAGTCGAATTTTCTAGACATTTGAATTTTCTAGACATTTCACACAATGGCTAGAAAATTCAGTTACCCATCTCTTTGAAAAAGAAATTAGGTGTGTTTTCCTGTCTCTCCAAATACCAGTCTGTTTTTTTCCTGAAATATTTTCATACATCAGTAGTACAGCTAAGTTACAATAAGCAACGAAATCCCTAGAACTGTGTCATGTGGCCGTAATGAGCATGAACTGCAAGTTAGTATATCTGACAGGAATAGTGAGTCAATAGGATGGTACGTATCTTCCCCCCCCCCTCCATGTAGACAATGTATCTGTACCCAGCAAGGAAAATTTAATCATCTGTGGCTAAAATAAATGAACATTTATGTCTTCTGCTTGTTTAAGATCAATAAATGAGTAGATGTTGCCTACTTTAATACTTCTGCTCTATGTTTAATTGTTGTGTATTTAATTGATGGCAGCTTCCCTAATTTAGGGCACATTAGAATGTGCCAACCAATTCATTTTTGAGAATTAAAATGAAACAAATCAATGTTTCACTTTGACATGCTCCAACAGCATGTCAGAATCTCCTAAGGTGTTTTATTGTTAATGGTAAAGTGATAAGTATAGGTTTCAACACAGGCATAAACTTTTCATTGGCCAGTTGTTTGAAAATATGGCTAGTTCATAGACTAATGGACGTTAATCAGAATTGTAGTTTCTTTATATTCAAACAAAAGCCTCTTTTAAGACTAAATCCATATGACAGTGAGATCATCAACCTATTTTAAATTATCACGCTGGGAGAGCCATGATGGGTGGTGATGATGATGCTAAATGAGCAAGGTAGTTGAGAAAAATAAGCATACAGAATCATTCTCTAACTTCTCAGTTAGACCCGACCCCCAGGGCTCCACTGTGAAGCCACTAGTGCCAGGAGAGTAGGGATCCACTTGACATTGGACAGGAAGAGCTGTGAGCTCTTGAGTCACTCCAGACACCCATGCCTAGGGAAGTGATCTTTTGAGAGGCAAGCCACTGCAGAGAAGAGGAAAGACTGGGAGCTTAAGGGCCTTTTGGAGCACAGAGCACTGCTTGCCTTGATGATCTGAGCTAGCAGCTGGAGTCTCGAGCTGGTCACCTCGCCTCAGCCAGGTGGTTCATACAGCTTTTAATTATCAACAGAGCTTTAGGCTTCCCTGCCCATAAGCTAGCATCAGATTGTGGTGGCATAGACCATAAACTTGTGCAGACCACTTTACATTTGATCACGAATTAATGAATATATGAGTCTCTTTTGTGTTATTTTGTACAACCAAAAAGAAACTCTTATTGTTATGTATGTAGGCACTGTCATGGGTGTTAACTGCTTGTCCTTATCCCATTCAGTCCCGCTTTAAAGACCCTAGATAGTAGACCCACACAAGGCTTGTAGCTCTAAGGTCCTAAAGGACCCAGTGGTTACTGGCCATGCCCACACAATAATACCGGAAAACTAATAATGTAAACCAAAAGAATCTTGAGAAGTTCCCTTGAGAAGTTCCCTTTGCTTCCCCAGACCTTCTTCTCTCTGCTCTTTTGTGCTATTAGCACAAAAGTGCTGAAATCAAAACATAATAAAACTCCAGTATCCCTGCATTCAGCATTTTACACCTCTCTTTGGAACAGAAGAGTAAAATAATTCCTTAAACAGTTTGTCTCTTACAGTAGTCAGTCTCAGACAGCTGTCAACAGAAAGACCCCAAGTTGTCCAGTATTAAAGTCTGCTGTTGTGAAAAGACTTGTCACCTAAACCTTGGCATTAGGACTTATGAGAATTAGTATTATTATTATCAGATGGCACTGACAAGTATTTGGAAAAGATTGGGTAACCTAGGAGAGTGGCGTCCCATTTCTCCTAAATACTGCCTTTGAATTTACTTACTTAAAGCTTGATTAAAATGAAAAGTTTTTTTTCAGTAAGTTGAGAAAGCAATTCCCCTGTAATACAACCTTAAGACAACCCAAGTACTCATAATAATTGTAAGACATTATATTTTTTCTTGAAAATCTCATCAAACCTTATCCACCCCCCAACATTCTATAATTTATAAACCTGTTATAGAGTCACATAAGATGATAGGATTTCTGTGACAAAGCATTTGTGATTCTATCTTTATTTGGTTTTGAGTTGTTTACTGTTTTCCTTATGCAGGCAACCTCTCAAGCATCATCTAGCTGATTCTTATTCTTTGTGTATCCTGCAGAGGGAGGGGGGACTCAATGAAGCATGTTCCATCTCGGGGGGGAGAGGTGAGTGAGGAAGAAGAAGATGGTGTAGGGGGAAGAAACCTTTCCGTCTCAACATTGCGGTGTGCATGGGCTGACCCAGATAGAAACAGAGATCCCAGCCTTGCTGCTCTGTCGGGTCCACTTTTCACTGAACAAAGAGTGTGTCTGGAGCCGTAGCTGGGGAAGTGGAGGGCAAGGGTTGAGGACAGGATTTTTCGACCACCACTGAAATTGGAGAGATATGAACTTGAACTCTTAAGAGGGAGGTGATATGGTCTCCAAGAAGGCAATTAAGTAGACAAGAAGTGTGGGAATTAGGGATCAAAACTGCGAGGCGAACAGGTTGAGTGGTCTCAGACAAGTTAAATTTAACCTCAGTGTCTCATTTTCTGTATACCAAGCAGAGGTGGTGTTAGAATTAATTAATTTTGCAGGGTGCTTTGAGATCCACTGATGAAAGACTAGAGCAGTCTAGAAGGAAGTTTTGTGTTGCTGTTACAGTACTAGAAAAGAAAAGACTCTCTATTTACTTTCTGCCAATCCCCAAACCCCCACATCCCGCAAAAAGAAGTGAAAGTAATGTGTTGGCTTCATCACCCAAGTATCCATGTACACTTTTCTCTCAAACCTTGGTTTGAGCACCAATGGCGTGAAGTTTCTCTTGTGAACATTCTCTGTGGGCGTGAGCTTCCAGTAATTCTATTCTAAGCTTACAGTTAGTTCTTAATATTAGGCAGGCTGATAAGGTAACTGTTTGGGGGTGTGTCTTTGTTTGGTTGTTTGTTTTCTAGGATATTCTTCACGCTTGATCATAACATTTCTGTACTAATTCCCCTAAACTCCTTTAAAAGTTCCTCAGATTTGACCTTTGAACAGAGAAAGCCTGCTGTTTCTGAGACTGACCACGAATGCGTCCTCACTCTGCCTGCACCTCTCTTTGTGATTGCTTCCTGTTTTTTTGGCAGAACAGAAATTTCCAAGTTTTTTATGTTTGCTTACAAATAAACAACTCAGCTGTGTCCGCACCCTTTGTGTCAACATGAACATTCCCTTGTTCTATGTTTAGCTTGAATAATTACCAAACTGTTTGTAATTAGAATGTGAAGATGTGACCTCACAGCAATTTTTTCATTTCCTTTCTCTTATTTAATACGTTTCAGAAACTGAAAATATCAAATCTCTGTGCTTTTTTTTTTTGATGCTTATCAGTAATGGAAACATTGCAAAACAATCAGCCCAGTACCTATGCTTTGTTCATTTATTGCCTTCTCTGAAGATAAATTGACTGTACTCAACTCTCTTCAGCATTTTTCTTCACCTAGATATTATTGCCTTGTGTAGCCACCCCAAGGTGACTGTTATCACTTAATTAAATCCTTGCACGCTGGGAAGAAAAAACAACATTGTTCCTTCATAACCCCAAGGAGCCTATTTTTAAGCCACTAAGCCTTTTCCCTGTTTTATTAACTTATTCCTGGCTACAACAAGACATACTTTTGTTGATGAGCAAAAGGTTGTATTAGCTTTTTATTTTCTGGGTAAACTTATCTATTCTCTGGGAATAGGGAAAAAAAGAATGGGCATGACAAGAGAAGGGGGGAAAATGGGGTCTCTTCAACCTCCCTGATTCTAGTAAAGGTCTCTGTAAACACTGAGCTGGAAACTAGAAGCAGGGGGATTCAGGGAAGGGAATGAGAAATAAAATGTAAACATAAAATGGGAACAAGACTAAAAGTAAAATGATGAGACTGTCTGTTGGGAAAAACGTGAGGGGTAGGGGGACACTACTTTCAAGCTAAAGAAACCAGGCCTGGAAGTTGCATTTTTTGAAGAGGGATTATCTCCTGACACCTATTTTTTGTTGCTGGCTTAGACTAGCATCTTTTTATTAATCTCTTGTTTAATGCGTTTTCCCCCAAGTCAGGATTTCTTCTTTACTTTATGGTATTAAGCATCCATGATCAACCAGTTCTATACCCGGTTATGTTTCAAGGAATGAAAGAACTACTATTGTCGGGGTATGTTTAGAGGTGTGTGTGTGTGTGTGTGTGTGTGTGTGTGTGTTGTGTGTGTGTGTGTCTGTACGTACACACACAGCAGTAATAGCAATGCACAACCTGTAATCAGCAGTTCTAAGTGCCGTACTTGATATCAGAGTTCACTTGCTGCAAAGGAAGTTACTTGTTCATGCATAGTAAATTATGTACCTTTTAGTTTGTTTCTAGTCCATTAAATCATGGGCCAGAAAATGGGTTTGTCACTTCTAAAATTTGGACCCAAGCAAGCATATGTGTTTATTCATGATGCTAAATCATTTTACCACACGCTGTGTTCACCAACAGAGTAAATGCTGCCTAAAGCTGTCATATTGGCAAGAGCAGTTGATGCTGTGACAGGCTGGGGTTGGAGAGAGACCTAGTTCTTAAATAGTCAGATAATTAAGATATCTGAACCATCCCTGATCACTGCCCACGGGTTACACTTTTCTGAGCTTCACACATAGAACATGTGTTTGGAAAAACTGATGCACTCCCTGAGACAGTGTCAGAGATACTTGGTGGCTCAGTAGCTATCTCTAACATGGGAAAAGTGTAAACACCTCTAAGAGGATGTAAGAATGAGCCCAATAATGCCTGTGAAAATTCCTGGAATGAAAGGGCTATCTGTACAAACACCGAGAGTTTTTCTCTTGCTTGGTCCGTAAGACCCTCCAATGCTTGCTTGTGTATATCTGCCCACTCGTCGTAGTGGATTGGTTTAGCTTTTTTCTTCTGCAGGTTCGTTTTTCTTTATTATTCTCCTTCCTTCCTTCCTTTCCTTTCCTTCCATCCTTTTCTTCTTTTCTATTCTTTTGTTTTCTCACTCTGTTGCCAGGCTGGAGTGCATGTGGCATGATCTTGGCTCACTGCAACCTCAAACTCCCCAGTTTATGCAATTCTCCTGCCTCAGCCTCCCGAGTAGCTGGGATTACAGGAGTGCACCACCACACCCAGCTAATTCCTTTTCTTTATAATAGCAGTACAGACTTCTGACTGAGCCAGGTTAGCATCCCTCTCCAGACAGTGCCCTTTGTAGAAGCTACCCATTCGACTCTCACCCTCAACTGTGTTTGTCTGAACAGTTTGCTTGGTACCATGATGAAGTTACTATGAATGTATATACATATTTCCCTGCAAATTTTGGTTGTGCTGGCCAGAAACTCTTCATGACTTCCTCCAGACCACTTTAGAATACAATATGTATTCACAAAATTAGTGATCATTTAGTGTCTGTCTGTCACACCTCAACGTTTAGGCAGGGTCCTTCTCAGGCCGTGCTTGCCAGCAGTGTAGGTCTGACCTGTGAGATTGTCAAACCAGGAGGCAATACAGTTTTCCTCAGTTGTCCTTTTTCATCCTCGGCAGTCCTTGGTGTCACTTCCTCGGATCCTTTCCCCACCCCAGTTCCCCATACTTCATCTGCCCTTCCTGAAACAGAGAGGTGGCTGCCAGCCTTCGCGGACGAGCGTCCTGAGTGTTCACATGGCACCTCAGGCTCCTCCAGGCTCAGGGATGCCGTCCTTCCAGCCATTTCCTATTAGTCTTATTTTTCAGTCATCTCATCATTTTTTGCAGTTCCCATTTGAATACTTTCTAAGTTCTTCTTTTAATAAAGTGGCAATCCCCAGAACTAAATTTACTTGAGATCTAAACAGGGCCAAATAAGAAGGAAAATTAACTTAGGATTCTAAAATCAAATGTCCATGGCTTCCATTTTATAGGCATTTAAATAAAAAATATTGAGTTGATCAATTGCTCCGTGTAAACAACTGGATGGTACACACGTGTCTCCGTGCACGCGCACATGATGGGAGGGGAGGTGCTGGCCTTCTGCAGGGCCACAGAGAGCAAGAGACACTCTCACAGACACTGTGACCACTGCTTGCCAAGCACGAGGCAGCCAGCAGCCTTGAAGTCACTCACAGGCCTAAGTATGTGGGTTTTATTTGAAGGTAAACAGAACTGGACTCGGGAAAAATTGTCAAGGGGATGAAAGGCTTTGGCGTCAAGTGTTTTCTGTTCTCCTTCCTCATCACCCCCAGACGTGCACTCCTGTCCCCCACAATGGTGAATGTGCAGGCCAGTGCTTTGTGCTTGGAGGGCGTAGTTGCTGAGGGAACACATGCTGATGAAAAGAGAACCTTGTTAAGTGTTCATTTCCTCCTTCCCTCCTCTGTTTCTGTGTTCTCAGTACCCAGCTCTCATCTGAAACGCAAACTGAGTTTGAGGAAGCTTAGAGATAGTCTCCCCCTCTAGCTCACACCCATTTCCATCTGCTTCCAGTTACACTTGAAGAGGGGACAGTAGAAACAATTCCAGAATCAGTACAAACCCATTACAGGACTAGCATGTTTAGCAGAAACTTAGTAACAGAAACATGTTGCTGCTGCTGTCTTTACTGCTTTTGTACCTAGAAGCTTCCCATTTTTTCTTCAAATTCTTTATGGATTTTGATATCAGTCCATTACACTTTAGCCTGAAGGAGTGTTCAAATACAGCTGATTTTTCTGGGACTACTAGATGTCTGTTTCCAGTAGTTAGGGGGCGTAGAAGAATTGCTTCAGGGGAAGTGTGGCCCAGGAGTCACCCTCTGTAAAACTCCACCCGTAGAATGGGATCTCTCCAGTGGATTACGATCCAACAAGGTTTGGCTTAAATCACACTTAGCCGACTGTCAAGTCTGGCCACCTCCTCTAGGGTGGCTTTATCCCAACCAGAGAGGACAGCAGCCATCTTCTTGTCCCATCTCTGCTTTGAACATCCCCTTGAGCACTATCTTTCTTCTCTATGCCTCAGGGAATTCAAATCTATAGGGGAGTGAATGGCAGCTCTTTGATGTTAAGAACTCAAGAATCTCTGCCATGAAAGAATGGGGTCCAAGTCAATTGCACTACATGCTGCATAGCAGCCTGAATTTCAGTTCCTGCTGTAATATTTCCCAGTTGTGTGATCTTCCTTTCTTCATCCCAGACAGGGATGGCAAAGAGTGTATGTGTGTGAAGAGAGAGAGTGTGTATGTGTGTGTGTGTGTGTGTGTGTCAGAAGTAGGCCTGAGGATTGAACTGGGTTGGTTCATGTAAAGTCCTTCTCCCAGGGTCTGGCACAGAGACCACCTCCACAAATGTTGTCACTATTAATATTATTATTAAAATTCTTTTGTGATTTGGGGTCTATTTATTTATATTTAGAGACAGGGTCTGTCTTTGTCACCCAGGCTGAAATGCAGTAGCATCATCATAGCTTGCTGCAGCCTTGAACTCCTGGGCTCAAGCAATCCTTGCACTTTGGTCTCCCAAAGCACTGGGATTATAGGCATGAGCCACTGCCCCCAGCTCTGGTGCATATTTAATACGCATACATATATATGTGTCATGGACTGAATTGTGCCCCCATCCCCAGTTTATACATTGAAGCCCAAATTCCCAATGTGACAGCGTTTGGAGATTTAGGTTATTAAGGTTACCTTAATTACCTCCTAAATAAATAGGCTCCTTAGCATCACTGAAGGAATTGAGAAAACAAGGCCATGGATTGTTCCATCTTCTCTATCATTGTCCCAAATTTTACAGTCCTTCTGAATCTGACCAGGGACTTTCTGACAGAGTCATGCGTTCTATGGCGAAGAAAACTAGAGGGTGGAGTCAAGAGAGGTCACTGTATAGTGCCAGATCTGTGAGCCATCAGATGTGGCCTCTTGCAGTGTATCTCCCTTGCGGAGGATTTTTCAAGAGCTGAAGCAAGTCCATCCCTGGTGAAAGCCACAGAACGTGCTCCTTAGCAATGATCGCAGTCAAGGCAACCTGCTCAGAAGTAGTTCATCTGCCTGACGCATCTCTTCTCCTTCCTCAGTTCTGTTCTTTTGGGGGCTCCTGTTAAGGCTTTCTGACTCTGGAAGCCTCCTCTGCCACATCTCTTAATGGGGCCAGGAGTCTGCCCCTGTAGCATAGAAACCCCTGCCTCTTTTCTGATGCTTTACCTAGACTGGGATGAATATCCAGATTCCCTTTTTCATGAGAGCCCTGGGAAGACCCTAGGCAGAGATATGAAAGAATTCATTCTCTTTAAACTACTCTGGCAGCTTACTGTATCTGCAATCCTCTTGTCAATTGACTTATGCAGAAAAGTGGTGAGAAAGGTCCTAATGTTTCAGCCCCTGTCCTCCAACACTGAAACACTCCTTCTATGAGCATCACCTGTAGGTAAGTGTTTAAGCCTACAAATAAACCATTCAAACTTCCTAATACATCTTAAGGGGTGTTAGTAATGCGTTTCTTCCAAACACTTGCTGGATAACTTCCTACATCTACAATTCCCTTGTGTGTGTTCCAGTAAGCCAAAAGATTTCAGCCTTGAAGAAGCAAGCATAAATGATTCGCAGCAGATCCTGTAGATTTTATTCTGTGTAGTAAGCTATATGGGACAGGGATTTTTATCTTGCTCAATACATTGATTTTATGTGATAGTTTTGAAAATTTTAATTGTGATAACATAGTTATCAGTAGGGGACCCAATATAAGGAAGACTTGCCATTGAAAACTGTGAAGGAATGGGATTTCTTTGGCCATTGCCTTTAAGGATATGTTGCTTGTACCTTGCTGAGCGTATGAGAAAGGGCTGAGTTTGTTGGATAATACAGTATTAGATTAATGCTAGTCAGTAACTCACGTGAAATTAAGGATGTTGACAAACTGTGCAGGTCTATGTCTACAACTAGCCCATTAGGACTGCCCAGTCGGTCATGTCTATGTGCTGTTTAGGAAAAGGCAAAATAATATTGGCTAACACTTTCATTAAAGGCTCCTGTTGTGGCAGAAAAGGAGCCAGAAAGGGATAAAAATCTAGTGGAGAGGAGCAGCGAATGTCTTAACAAGTACAGTTAACCTGTAATGAGAGTAGAAGGCACATATAGAAAATGATAAAGACTTAAGGTTGTGTTTGTAAAACCCTTAATATATTTTTATTTGCTTTGGGATAAAAGTCTTCCATTCAGGCTCAGAGGCCAGTTCGAGTCTTTAAGGGCTCAGTCCTTTAGGGGAAGTCACTTTTCAGGCTGTGACACATTTAAGTAGAAATTAAAGTAGGTCATTCTGTTACTAAAGCACAACCCCCAAGCAAGACAGTAAAACAAATCTGACTGGTTGGGAAAGGTCAAGGCTAGAATGAGCAAATCTCATTGGAAGGAAAAGAATCCATCCCAATATTCAACCCTATAAAATTCATGCTAGCCTACACAAATTCACAGCCATTCTTGGTCTTCAGAATTTGTCCGTAATCATGCCCCCATGAGTCAGATGTATAAACAAATTCAGAGTTGTTATACTGCCCTGGGTTCACATAAAAATACATTCAGAGTAGGATTTATGGGAACATCGGCTGCAAAGTAGGGTTCACACACTCCCTGCGGCCGTCAGCCCCTCTTTCACTAAATAGATGAATGCAAAATGCAAAGCAAAAGATGAAAGAAAAAGTGAAGAAGAAACAAAAGAAAAAATATGAAAGGGGTCTAAAATGAGAACATAGAAGGGGCAGAAAAACAGCGGAGCCAAACCTGTGCACTGTCGTTTTCCAGGTGACACCACCTGACATTGTACTTCCTCACTTGTTGAGGCTACTGTCATTCATCAGGGAGGTTGGTATTTACTTAGAATCTAAGTTATGTCTAACTTAGTTATGTTCTATGTCTAACTTAGATTCTAAGTAAATACAAACCTCCCTGACATGTTATATCCCCAGTTGTAATGGGGATTTATTCTTCTCAAGTTATTGGGACTTCATTCAAAATAATAATTCTGCAAGTTTGTATAAGAGTTTGTGGAAATTTTCTCAATTGTGTAGTTGATCATCTCATAGTCTTCTGATTCTAGACTAAGGTAAATACCATTCAAGTAATGAAAATAAGTATTAGTTCATGTGCCCAGCTCTTAAAAGATACCAGGCAGAGGGGCAAGTGAAAAAACAAGGCTTGGAAATTAATCAGTATCTTTGTCCCTTCCTATACCATTGTTGTTGGCAATTGGATGCCTTTGACGTAGAACATTGAGAAGACGAAGTAAGAGGTGACAGTTGTGGCTGAAGGTATTATTGCTATATATAGTTAAGGCCACTATAAATCTGTAGACTAATTTTAATAAGTCTGATAGTCACTGAGATGTAGATTGCCATTCATCAAATGTATTGAATGGTGGAATATATCCATTTTTAAATTATTTTTGTTCTAACACATCTTCAGGTATTTAACACAAAAGAGTGGGTAAACAATCATTGTGCATGTTAGAATTATACTGAGATTATTGATTGGAGGTTTCTAGTGAGCAAATTACCAATATGATCAACTCCAAATTTCTTTTGGAATTGCTTTTGATTGACGCATCAGTGTATTTGAATAGATCATGCGTAATCTAGATTATTGGTACAGAAAATCCCTCGTAAGATGTGTAATGCCATGACTGTTACACAACTTCAGTAAACCACGTAGTCCTAATTCACTGAAAGCAGTTTACCCAGCAATGACTCAGGTGTGTTCGGTGATAAGGCTCTGTAGCAAAAGTAGATCTCAAGAGTTCTGTGGCAACCTATTCCAAATAGCCCAAGTCAGCATGCACACTCAGTTATATTTTCCCAGCAGTCTAGCACTCTGTGCTGCTTAGGGAAAAGCAGAATAACAAGGTCTGCCCTTCTTTGGCTGAGCTGCCAGCTACTGGCCTCTGACTTCACCTAAAGAACCCAAGAAAGGGAGAGATCACATGTGTTGACAGCACTCCAGGACAGAAGGGAAAGAAAAGGCTATATCCAGACAAAAGCTATTGACACTTTCTTCTGCCCTGGGACATGTATTTGGTAACATTATTAACTCCAACAAATGATTCATCCCCAGTTAGTAATTACAGAAACCTATGTGAACATGTTTATATTTATTTATAACCAAATGTCCAGGCATCTCAAAATGTATAGAACAAATCTATGTCTGAGAAAAATGATCATCTAGTGACAATTCATGTACTAGATATAATATGCTTGTTGATACCCACATCTATTACTTGCATAAAATCTTTCACTTCAAGATAATACTGAAGTACACCTTTTCAAATATTTTTAAACAAATTTGAGCACCTATTTTATTTTTGAGACAGGGTCTCACTCTGTCACCCAGGTTGGAGTGCAGTGGCACAATCTCGGCTCACTGCAACCTCTGTCTCCTGGGTTCAAGCGATCCTCCCACCTCAGTCTCCTGAGTAACTGGGACCACAGGCATGTGGCACTATAGCCAGCTACATTTTTTTTTTTTTTTTTTTTGTATTTTTGGTAGAGACAGAGTTTCACATTGTTGCCAGGCTGGTCTCAAACTCTTGAGCTCAAGCATTTTGCCTACCTCGCTCTCCTAATGGGCTAGGATTACAGGCTGAGCATCTATTTAAAAAAAAAAATAATCACAGTGGGCTGGGCGTGGTGGCTCACGTCTGCAATCCCAGCACTTTGGGAGGCTGAGGCTGGAGGATCACAAGGTCAGGAGTTCAAGAGCAGCCTGGCCAAGAAGGTGAAACCCCGTCTATACTAAAAAATACAAAAATTAGCCAGGCATGGTGGTGAGTGCCTGTAATCCCAGCTACATGGAAGGCTGAGGCAAAAAATAATAATAATAATCACAATGATTATTTGATACATCAATCAGATAGTTAAAACAGAAGATATTTGAACCTATGCTTTTTTGCTGTCTGATATGGTATAGGTCAGAAAGGCACAGAGATTATCAACACAGTGGTTTCCATGTTCAAATCACCTTAACATACCTGCTTTTACCTTCAAGGCAATCACCTGAGACTTTATTTTCATATTTCAGTTAGTTACAGTTACCTTCTGTATAGAAAACTTCATTCCAGTGATTCCCATTAAAACTCATTGAGATTTTGGTGAGATCACCTTTTGATCTTGCAGATTCAAGTAATAAATGGCTAATCCCTCTTCAGTGATAGCATTGATTCATTTCCAGTCAGAATAGTCATTGGAGTAGAATCAGAAAAAGGAAGAAAATTCCAGTTTCACTTTTCATTTTTTAAAAAACAACGAAAGATTCACTTTAGAAAGCCAGTGGAAAATACCAGAATTTGATTTTCTTCTTTACTAAATCATTCCACAGAATTACCAACACCAAAAACCCCATATCTCAACCCAGTCCTTTCACTCTGTTCCTGAATTAGACCACAGAGGAGAAGCCAGGATCAATACAGCCAAGCACCACTGTTGTTTTCTTTTGTTATTTGGGGTTTGCTTTGTTTTGTTTGAGACAAGGTCTTACCATGTTGTTCAAGCTGGCCTCAAACTCCTGGGCTCACGTGATTCTCCTGCCTCAGCCTCCCTAGTATGCATTACAGTTTTCAGTTGTATAAATTAAGACAGTCATTTCATGTACACCTAGCAAATTTGGTCCTAGCAATTTTCACAAGCTGAATTGCTCTTCTTTGAAGGATGCCATCCAGAGCATCACTGATGAAGATTTCTTATGATATTAGTTGTTATGTTCTGGATATATGCAAGTATGTTAGCAAATCATAACAACCTATAATCTTTTTTGCTTCCCATGTGTTACATAGTCTGGCATGTGGGGGATAAAAGCAGAAGCATTTCCATTTCCTTAGAGCCTTGAATAGAATGAGAGATCTGTGGACAGGCAGCGTATGCAGGTCCTATTCACCTAGACTCAGCAGCCAACTGTGAAATGAAAGAAGGTTAGCAAAGCAGCTGGGAGTCATAGCAAGCAGTAAACCAAGTTGTTTATCCAGCGATCATTCAGGACCAGGTCTCAGTTCCATCAGAATAATTAATTTTCCTATAAATATATATCTCTGCTTCATATGGAGCTAAATTCTGGAGCTAAGGCAGTGAAGCAACATAGCCTCGAAGCATCTGGAATTCACAGAAAACCAATATAAAAATTTCAATATTGTAAAATGAAGGACCCAGAAGAGATGCAGTTACTCACAAAAGATTTTACGAACAATTCTGAGCATTGTTGACTTCAGGAACTAAATACTAGTTTCTGTTATCGGCCCGTCATATTTATAGCTGTATGTGGTTCTACTAAAAATTAATTGTTAATTATATGAATGATATATAAAATAAAGAGTAAAGAACCTAGTTACAATGATTTCCTGAAATTAACATAGAAGCTTTTCATGGCTCATGAATTATCGCCAACCAGAATTTCTGAACTACATTTGTAACCATCAAGTTCCTTTGAGTACAAATGTTTTTTATGCCTTTTCTCTGGAGATACAAATAAAATGTTCCTAGAAATCAAACACATGAATGCACCAGATTAGTGACTGAGGTCTCTAAGTAGTCTTTTAATATGCTGAATTCATTAAGGGATTCCTTAATCATTGATACTACTCTTGACACAAACCCTCTTACCTAAAGGAATACCTGTACAAAGCATTTATTATTTTGTCTTAAGAGCCTGTTTTTTAAAGTTGCCTACTGCCCAGTAAACAGTCAGGTTCATATCATAATTAGCCATAACAGAAGCACTGTGGGTTTCCCTGTCAACATCGGGGATGTGCTTTCGGGTAAATGAGGCTGTTCTTTCAGGTAAATATGACTATAAAATAAATTTCTACAAAGTCTAACTTATTTTCACATTGACTTCTATATAAAATGGTATGTATATACTACCAGAGAAGGGGGAAACACAAATGTATAAGTC
The DNA here is from genome assembly GCA_036589455.1 of Ateles fusciceps. Lineage (NCBI taxonomy): Eukaryota > Metazoa > Chordata > Mammalia > Primates > Atelidae > Ateles > Ateles fusciceps. Next base: position 1,090,848 of record JAZHEH010002842.1, read on the forward strand.
TGAATGAAAAACTCTGGGACAGGAAATGGGGTCAGTGTTCTGCCAATTTGTATGTGACGTGGTCCAGTCTTACATACCAGCTGCCTATTGGGAGATGTGGTTCTACTAGAGATTATTTATAACCTATGGGGTCCCCTATCCAATTCTGAGCTCTAGGATCTTCTTCCAAAGTATGGGAATTTCTTCAAAGTCTGGTGGTCTTTTGACTGCATGTTTTCCAAATCAAGCACTTCATGCCTTTCCCAGAAACAACACCAACCTAGTAAAGGTCTGGAACTTGGTCATCCAGGGGTCCATGCTGTGTATTCAGGGTTTCTTGCATTGGAAACTGCCTTTGCCTTGGGGCTTTCTGTTTTATAAAGTTTATTTTCAACTCTGTTCATTTTCTTAGTCTTGGATCCCACAGATTCTAGATCTTTTTTTTTTTTTTTTTTTTTTAGGGAAAGCAGCTTGTGAGTCCTTGTCTCACACCCCTTTGCGAACCCCAGGCTGTTACGGGCTTGATGCATAATAAGCAGTCAACAGGTGCTCTCTGTTGCAGTCAAGAGGTGTTTTCTTTTTCTTTTTAATTATACTTTAAGTTCTGGGATACATGTGCAGAACATGCAGGTTTGTTACACAGGTATACACACGCCATGGTGGTTTGCTGCACCCATCAACCTGTCATCTACATTAGGTATTTCTCCTAATGCTATCCCTCCCCTAGCCCCCCACCCCCCGACAGGGTGTGTGATTTTCCCCTCTCTGCATTCATGTATTTTCACTGTTCAACTTCCACTTATGAGTGAGAATGTGCAGTGTTTGGTTTTCTGTTCCTGTGTTGGTTTGCTGAGAATTATCGTTTCCAGCTTCATCTATGTCCCTGCGAAGGACATGAACTCATCCTTTTTTATGGCTGCAGAGTATTCCATGGTGTATATGTGCCACATTTTCTTTATCCTGTCTGTCACTGATGGGCATTTGGGTTGGTTCTAAGTCTTTGCTTATTGTGAACAGTGCTGGAATAAACATACATGTGCATGTGTCTTTATAGTAGAATGATTTATAATCCTTTGGGTATATACCCAGTAATGAGATAGCTGGGTCAAATGGTGTTTCTGATTCTGTATCCTTGAGGAATCACCACAGTGTCTTCCACAATTGGTTGAACTAATTTACACTCCCACCAACAGTGTAAAAGCCTACCTATTTCTCCACATCCTCTCCAGCATCTGTTGTTTCCTGACTTTTTAATGATCGCCATTCTAACTGGCTTGAGATGGTTTCTCTAATGACCAGTGATGATGAACTTTTTTTCATATGTTTGTTGGCTGCATAAATGTCTTCTTTTGAGAAGTGTCTGTTCATATCCTTTGTTCACTTTTTGATGGTGTTGTTTGGTTTTTTCTTGTAAATTTGTTTAAATTCTGTGTAAATTCTGGATGTTAGCCTTATGTCAGATGGATAGATTTTAAAATTTTTCTCCCATTCTGTAGGTTGCCTGTTCACTCTGATGATAGTTTCTTTTGCTGTTCAGACGCTCTTTAGTTTAATTAGAACCCATTTGTCAATTTTGGCTTTTGTTGCCATTGCTTTTGGTGTTCTAGTTATGAAGTCTTTGCCCATGCCTATGTCCTGAATGGTATTGCCTAGATTTTCTTCTAGGGTTTTTATGGTTTTAGATCTTACATTTAAGTCTTTAATTTGTCTTGAGTTAATTTTTGTGTAAGATGTAAATAAGAGGTCCAGTTTCAGTTTTCTGCATATGGCTGGCAAGTTTTCCCAACACCATTTATTAAATAGGGAATCCTTTCTCGATTGCTTGTTTTTGTCAGGTTTGTCAAAGATCAGATGGTTGTAGATGTGTGGCGTTATTTCTGAAGCCTCTGTTCTGTTGGTCTATATATCTGTTTTGGTACCAGTACAATGCTGTTTTGCTTACTGCAGCTTTGTAGTATAGTTTGAAGTCAGGTAGTATGATGCCTCCAGCTTTGTTCTTTTTGGTTAGAATTGTCTTGGCTACATGGGCTCTTTTTTGGTTCCATATAAAATTTAAAGTAGTTTTTTTCTAATTCTGTGAAGAAAGACAATGGTAGCTTGATGGGGATAGTGTGAATCTGTAACTTACTTTGGGCAGTATGGCCATTTTCACGATATTGATTCTTTCTATCCATGAGCATGGAATGTTTTTCCATTTGTTTGTGTCCTCTCTTATTTCCTTGAGCAGAGGTTTATAGCTTTCCTTGAAAAGGTTCTTCACATCCCTTGTGTGATGTATTCCTAGGTATTTTATTCTCTTTGCAGCAACTGTGAATGAGAGTTGACTCGTGATTTGGCTCTCTGTCTATTATTGGTTTGTAGGAATGCTTGTGATTTTTGCACATTGATTTTGTATCCTGAGATTTTGCTGAAGTTGCTTATCAGCTGGGTCATCCAGGGGTTCCTACTGTGTATTTAGGGTATCCTAAACTGGAAACTGCCTTTGCCTTGGGGTTTTCTTTTTTATAAAGTTAATTTTCAACTGTATTCATTTTTTTAGTCTGAATCCCACAGATGAGTCTTCTTTAAGAAAGCAGTGTGAGTGGGAACCTCGTCTCATTCCCCTTTGTGAACCCCCGGCTGCCATGGGCTTGATGCATAATCAGCACTCAAGAGGTGCTTTATATCGGAGTCAACAGGTGTTTTCTAAACAGAAAGAGCATGAGACTCACTTTTGTGGAAAGAAATGCTGGAAGAGGCAAGGATTCTGCACACCTATATCAAAGTGTGAAACAACTGAATTACCCAGCAGGAGGTCTCAGCAGTGAGAGGAAAAGCAGTCAAGGATCCTTCATTCTCAGCTCTACCTCATGTTGGTTATGTGATATTGAGCAATGGATTTAAATTCTCTGACCCTCAGTTTCCTCATCTGCAAAGTAGGATTAAATAATACCTATCTCACATGTGACCTGCATAATGTGACTAACAAATACTTGCTTCCTTTTCTTTTCCCTGGTGAATACTGAATTAACTGCACATTGTTTATAACATTCTATAACAATAAATGCAATATATATTATATATAACATGCATAACAGCATATTCTATTCATATATAATATATTTAATGAAGACCACTTCCTTCTTTCCAGTAGTCTATAATCTACAGGATGTAAGGTAAACAGTTGTTATTTATTCTTTTAGTTTTTTTTTTTTAATGCCAACAACTTGAAAGACACCTGGTACCCACGTGTGCGTGAACAGCATATTTCTAGCCAAAGCAAAGCAGTGACATTTTTAGGCCATTCAGGACCAGCGCAATGTATTGTTTATATTACTTCTGCCAAGGTGAGGATTACTCCTTTACCTTGAAAAAGAACTCTGAATTCAATGAGAGAGAAGCACGATAAGGAGTAAGCCCTTAGGTTTGGAAGTCTACCATTCAGTAATTTAATATACCACGTGTACACAAAGCAGATTTAGCATTGCAATGAATATTTGTGCTTTAAAATAACAACTGGGAATCCTCTCCATGAGGCAAAAGGAGCATTTGCTCACCTTCGCCCCAAGTGGAACCCCAGCTCCCCTTGGACAAAACAGAGATAATATGGAATAGCCCCTGTGGCTCAGAGGCCAGTGTGATTCCACCAAATGCCACACACTGTCTTTTGACCAGAGCGTATGGTCCATTTGGCTGGATGTTCAGATCAGTAAATCTGCATCTTTTAAGCTGGAAGTAAAGCCTAAACTAGCATCCCAGAGAAAAAAGGTCAACACCTTGATACACAGCTCCCCCAAAAAGGAATTTAAAGGAGCAGAAGCACAACCTCATCTTGCTCAGAAAGTGGGTGTCTTTGTTCTTCTTTTGTTTCAGCATTTTGCTAGCTCACTGTCACTGCTTTTATTCTGCTGCCTCTCGTTTGAGAACTGTAGAGAGGCCGTCTATGGCTCTCAACTGTTTCCTCACCTAAGATGTTTGAATTTACATGTTGTAGGAAACCCTAATGAAAGGTGTTTCGAGGCATCACAGTTTGCTGTTCTGGATTTATTTTTTAGTAGAAAAATAGTCAGATTTAACTAATCGAATTTGTTGTTGTGATTAGGATACATGTGGCTTTTGGTACCTGCCAATCTGAACCTGTGCTATCCTTTGTGCAGTTGACTCATTGGAAGGCACGGGAAAATGGAACAGAAAACTCTTGGAGACTTTTAAGAGTTAAATAAAAGTCTAAACCTTTGATGTGTGTGCTTTTATCCACTTTGAGAAAATATACTTGACTTAGATTCTTATTTCTGAAAATAAGGCTTTTGTTTCTGCACAGTGCTGGATTGTTAAAAGTCAGATTGCAAAGACACAATTTGTGAATCTTTTTCTTCCCCATAAGCAGATACATGTGGGCACTTTGGGCACCTTCCAGGTTCTCCTTGAAGTTGCTGGGAGTCCACATGTGTGTGCCTGAGCAGTACAGCGTCACTTCCTGAGTGCATTCAGAGGGCAATATGGCATTTTAATGAGTTCTATCAAAGTGTGATTGTATCTAAAGGCCAAAAATATAAGAACTATATTTTTTCTTTCTAATTCTTTTAACTGCTGCCAAAGCAGAGTGGAAAGATAGGCAATGGAGTCTTGTCCTCACTCTCCAGTCAGGCTTCTCGTAGAGTTCAAGGCCGGACTCACTTCTTCCCAATGCTAATCCATTGCTTAGGGAATGGAGGCAATTTTCTCACAGAGCCTCTTTTTATTAACAGCAAAACTGTCTTAGCAGCTGTAAAACACTAGTTTCTAATGTCCGATAAGCATAGTGCTCAAATGCAGGCTCTACTGTTGTCTTAACAGAATTGTGTCACACCAGTGAAGAACTCTGGGTTTGAAGGGAAAGCTGAGTATGTCAGAGATTGTTCTCTGTCACGTCTGGTCATTTTCTCTGCAGTCTGAGCCTGAATTGGAAGAACATCACAGATGCATGGCACATTGGACAAGGAGCACATGCATGCATTTAAATCATGTATATCTTACTTTTTTACTGATGTAATTGTGAAATATGTTCTTTTTGCATTCATAATTAGGGGGTGGAACAGATGGTGAAGGCTTAGTTTAAAATAATCTGTCATTAAAATAACCTAGCCTACTGGTAATTCTTCTCTCTAACTGGAGTTAAGTCATAGGAAAAGAGTTTGGGGTGATTTTTCCCCCTTCTGTACTGGAATGTCAAAGAAGGAACTACTAATTTCAGAGTGCTTGTATACTCACTTAAAAATTGTCCCTATCAGAGCACCATGATAATATGTCACTCTGTGAAATTTGGCTGCACAGGAATATGCACAAAAAGGAAAACAGACAAAACTCCTTTGACGAATATAAATCCATTTAGCACAATGCATTAAACATTAGTATACCTTCAATCATGAAGCTGCGGTTAGTTCCATACCCTGCAAGGAAATAACCTCATCATTTGACAAGTACTGTTAGAAGCATTCGGCTTTTGGGGTTAAGAAACTATGCCTTACACTTTATATGTTACACCGATGTCAGGGAATATAAATTATAATTACAGGCATTATTATTCAGAGATGCTGTAACTCCTGACTTGTGTATCCAAGCCTCACTTCTTGCACGTGTATCTCACAGACTTACTGGGATGTGACAAAGGAAATCTCCGATCAGCCCTGTCTGGATAGCTAAGAACTGCTTTCAGCAATAAGAAAACTGTCTTGATAAATCAGATACTTGCATTCTTTAAAACGTCTGTTTTACTGTTTCTTCTAAGATTTTGTTCTCCATCTGCTTTGAGGAAAGCAGATAGATTTCAGCATGGCTTTGCAATAAATCTTCTCGAGGAGGGACTAGCATTAACATTTGTGTAGGTTCTTTTTCATCTTAATCCAACCTTAGTTAATAATCAGAAAATTCTACATAGTGAGTAAGAAGATGTAATTAACCCTTTGACCCCAGAATCTTAATTGGCGCCTGTTGAAAACAGTGGGCAGTTAAAAAAAAATTAAAAAGTAGCCTGCAGTGATTGAACAGCGTAGTATATAATAGCTTTCTTGATTCAAAATTTTTAAAACTTCCACAGAACTTTCAGATTAATCACACTTGGTTTCCAAGACTAACTGACTGAATGTTTTCCTCCTCCTCCCACCTTTTTAAGTTGATAATACCCGAATTAAACCAACCATGATGCTACCCGTCAAACTTTTCTAAGCGGCAACGTACAGCTAACTATAGACGGAGACAGTCCTGAGTCAGAAGGTAGTGGCTGTGTGAAAAGTGACCTTGGCAATACACTTTAGACCTGATTTCATATCCCATTCTTTATTTGAAAGGTAATCAAATCTGAGATATGGACATTGATCTCAGACTATAGGTATAATTGACCAAAATGATAAGCATAAAAGTGAAAAATATGGTGAATAAACCAGTTGGTGGTGGTGTGTCTGTGTGTGTTTGTGTATGTGTGTGTGTGTTTTACTTCTCTGATAACTAACAACTAATTTAACTAGCTGTTTTGTCCCCTACCAAATCGGCTGTTATTTTTAATTGAATTGACTGGATGTCTTTGTGTCATGTAGACATAGACTCATTTTAATCTCACCAGGAAATTGGAACATGTGTTGAAGCCTCTGTTTTTGCCAACCAAAACTGGCCAGTTTTTAGATCGCCACTGCTTGACAGCATCAGATGTTTAGCCTCCAGATATTTCTCTACCCTGCTATGGTGCCCAAACCTCGTCAAATATTTTAGTAACTACATGAAATCTGAACCTAATGTTAAAAATCACAGTCCCCTTTAGTGAGGAAGTAAAGGATATGCGTAGATAGCAAGTGACACATCTATTCAGAAATTAGCACTGGGTGTTTTGGAGGACATAAAAAATCCACTCTTTTCTAAATATCAGGAGGTATCCCAGACCATAGGAGAAATCTGTGGAATCTGAATCTGCAAATAATCTAAGTCCGTAAGCTGGACTCTTCAAGAAAATAGTTTCCATCCTTATTAGTCATTATGGTATTTGTGATACAAGGAAAAGGAGCACTGAGCGTGGAGGTAGAACTGGATTTCATAAATCTTGATTGAGTAGTTGTTAGGTGCTGGCTAAAGATACATAAGGCATTGTCCCACTGTTGAGAAATTCAGCGATTCAGAAATTCTCTAGTTGAGAACTGAATAAGCCAATCAGAAACATACAATGCCACAAATGCTTTCATAATTTTATGGGAGTGAAGAAATTTAATCCTGGCTCTGCCACTAACTGGCTATCTGATCTTGTCCAGCCACTTAGCCTCTCTGTGCCTCTGTTTCCTCCCCTGTAAAATGAATGTTTAGAACTATAGGAGATTATCCTCACACCAGCTCCATCAGTTCATTCTTCTGCACCCAGCCAGGCTTCCAGCTGTCCCTTGTGTCCGTAGAAGTTCTCCTGTGATCTGTCTTTGTGTTGTTGCTCTAATTGACAATGACATATTAAAATTTGAGATGACTTACACAGTTTTCTATGATTGTGTACCAAGCCATGGCTATCAGGTCAAATGGCAAACCTAACAAGCCCTTTTATAATCTCCAAGGCAATATTCACAAAGGGGAGGGTCCTAAGTCTCATGAGTCATCCTCAGGAGACATCTTGTTTGAGGTAAAGATATGTTGAAGTTAGATTCTTCCCAAACTTGTAGGAAGGAAATATCTCTCCCTTTGCACTGGTTCAAAGTGAGGTTCCGGTATACTACACCCTGTGCTTGAAAGGCTCTATGAGAAAAGGTTCCAGAGGGTTTGGCAGTTTTGTCAAAGGTAAAGAGCCCAGTTCCCTTAGACAGTATTTTCTTCCCCATAGCTGGTTCCGGGAAATATTTCAGAGCAAAATGACCAGGTGACCTCCTGTGGAAATAACTTGAGTACTCTTTTGCCATCCTGCTTCACCTCTGTCTTCCACCCACAGTGGGGGGGATTCTATCCTTTGAACAAAAATTGCTGAAAAACAAGGGATGATGTTGAAGACGTCACAGCTGCCTCTTAGTGTAAATATTTTAATTCTATAAATGCCGTGAATATTTGTCTTCATTAATTCACACATGTCAATTCGAGAACCTTTGTTTTTGTGGGGAGGGTAGTATAGTTAGTCCCACTGCCAAGGTTCAAATCTGAACTCCAAACTAGGAATAGGCTTGTCGCCTAACTTCACTGATCCTCAATTTCCTTGTATATAAAATGCAGATAATAATACAATAACTTCATATAGTACTTCTGAAAATGAAAAGAGACAATATGTGCAAACTGCTTAGCATGGAATGCTTACTAAATGTAAGCTGGTATTATTGTTTTACTGTGGCTAAAAGCTCATCTCTCATGTAATTTGCTCTTTAGTGGAACAATATAGTGTGACTTTTGAATTGTTTTCAGAACCCAAGAAATCAGAGGAAGGGCTTGGGTGTCATCCATAGTTTCTGACCAATGGAGCAGTGAAAACAGGTCAGGAAACATGAAAATCTTTTTTTTTTTTTTTCTTGGAGACAGAGTCTTGCTCTGTCATCCAGGCTGGAGTGTGGTGGCGTGATCTCGGTTCACTGCAACCTCCTCCTCCTGAGTTCAAGTGATTCTTGTGCCTCATCCTCCCAAGTAGCTGGGATTACAGGTGCATACCACCACACCCAGCTAATTTTTGTATTTTTTTTTCAGTAGAGATGGGGTTTCTACCACATTGGTCAGGCTGGTCTTGAACTCCTGGTCTCAAGTGATCTGCCCACCTCAGCTTCCCAAAGTGCTAGGATTACAGACATGAGCAACTGTATTCAGCAGAAAATCCAAATTTTGTATATCCGTACATATGTGTGTGTATGTGTATGTGTATTCATACACATACACACACATGGCCCCATATATATACATATATAAGAATTCAGTATTTTAGGAGACTGAAATTATTACTAGGATTTGAGGAGGCAAATGTTTCTAACTAAATATACACACTTCTTCCACTTTTCTATATTTTACAAATTATGTCATTAATTTAGTGTTTTCACATATCTTGCTCCTAGCATGGATTTCCTGTATTTGCAAATTCACAGCCTTTTTTAACACCACTCACATTTAAAAACTTTTTTTCCTGGACAAGCAGCACTTGTGCAATGTACCTTGTTAAAAATAAATATAAAGCAAAACAGAAGACATGAGGATGACGGAGGGTATAAGATGCACTGGATTGCAAGAATTTGAAACAAATTTATTCTCAGTTTGAATTCTGTATTGCACTTGGAGTTCATGATGATTTACACCATTCATCAAACTGAAAATGCAACCCTCAGTTTGGAAAGTGGACTGAGGTTTTAGGAGTTACAGATAATGTGTAGCATCCTTTTTCTTTCTTTCTTTTTTTGTTTCCATTTCAGGAGTTATGATAGAAACTAGAACTGTTGCTATAAAACTTGAATAGAGAGTTTTGCAAAACAGAATTACAGTTTGTAAGATTGCAGCCCATATACATTCTCCCTTAATGTACTGACTTTTCCTATTGTTCTAACACAATGGGCACTGGGAGTAAGGAAGGCATAATTCCTTATTAATTAGCAAATTGTTGATGTTCATAGTGGTTCAAGTAGTGATGTTTACCTGCTCTTGATATAGGAAGAATTTTTTCTTTCATTTCATTACGATCTTCATTCCTGTTCAACTATTTAATGGAGAATCTTGCTGATTTAATCTCAGTGCCCAGTGAATCCAAAAAAATAAATCCAACATCTCATAAAATCAGCATGACCTTATTTTGTACATGAATGTAATGTATCTTGATCAAAATGACAGAGATATAAGTCCCTAAAGTAAAAGAAAGCTTTCAGTCTTAATTCAGACTTGTAAATTGTTCATGTATAATGCAGTACTAAATGATCTTAGGACTTTCGTTAAACATGGAGAAAAAATGGTCTTAAATTCAGCGTGGCCAGGCGCGGTGGCTCATGCCTGTAATCCCAGCACTTTGGGAGGCCAAGTGAGTGGATCACCTGAGGTCAGGAGTTCGAGACCAGCCTGGCCAACATGGTGAAACCCTGTCTCTACTAAAAATACAAAAATTAGCTGGGCATGGGGGGCATGTGCCTGTAGTCCCAGCTACTCGGGAGGCTAAGGCAAAAGAATTGTTTGAACCCAGGAAGGCAGAGGTTGCAGTGAACTGAGATCATGCCAGTGCACTCCAGCCTGGGAGACAGAGCAAGACTCTGTATCAAAAAAAAAAAAAAAAAAAAAATTGATGTATTGCTTTTTCTCAGTAGTCTTACTAATTAAATATGCATCCTTTATATTTATTAATCTATTTATATGTTTATTTTTTTCCTGCAGTCCCTGGATGGCTTTGTATTTGCACTAAATCAAGAAGGAAAATTTTTGTACATTTCCGAAACAGTCTCCATCTACCTAGGCCTCTCACAAGTAAGTAAAACAATTTTAGATTCTTGGCAGTGATTATGAAGCCTTCTTCAGCCTCATGCTTTTCCTTCTTCAAGGAATATTCTGTTTAGCATTAATTATCAAATTTATTATTTAATGGCTTTACCCAACTATTCTCTCAAAGTCGCTGAGAAACCTGTGTGTCAGTGTTGAACATTCAGAATAAACTTGTGTTCAGAAACTTCAGTTCCCTCCCCCACCCCCCCAAGGATCATTATTAATTTATTGAGAACAAATGAAGTTTCTTCCCTTGGTTATTTTGAACTTTGAAACCTCTGTGCCCAGTAGGAGAGGGGACACACTAATAGTGCTTCCCTTGTGTCCTATTACTGGATGTTTATGGAGTACCCTGCATTATCCTGGGAGCTGACACAATGGCAGGAGTCATTTGGAGTCAAGAAATGCTGAAAGAGACCATTAAAATGTGTTGCAGGGAGGGTCCAGCAAGGATATATTTTGCTGCCTTTGCAAATGCTTCCTAACGCTGAAAGATGATTTCATAAAATAAGATGGCTTTTCATTATTTGCCATTTAATTACTCACGTGTGTTTTTGGAGGGTAGAAGAAAAGAAAATGGAGGCTGATGGGCCAGGGACAAAATCCTGGATGTTACTTCTCAGTATTCCTCCGCAACACAAAAATTTCATTTCTAGTGAATTCCAAGATGTGGGCTGCATCTAGTGAATGCCAAAATATCCTGAAGCAAGGTTTGCAATTCAGCTAATTATCCAGATGTTTTCTCCATAGAAGTGCTGAACATCTGGGTATTTGCGCCCACACAGGTGATTGGCTAAGTTTGACCCCTTTCATCTGGTGGTTTGGCATGAGGAAAACACTGCCTCAGTGGGAGGGTTTTTTGTGTGTGTGATGATCTGCCAAGTTGGATAATCTACGGCTCATTCAGTTGCCCCTTGAAGCTAGAGACGGAGATAAGATTTGTCTCTCTCCTTTAAAGCAGGACCCGCCCCAGACTCGTTGCTTCTGAAAGTTGGCACAGCTCTAAGGAGACATCCAGCATGGCTGGACCCTTTTGGCTGTTAGTGGGTTTGCCGGGTAATAGCTAAATCAAGAAAGACATTGGAAAATAATAGAGAGAGAGATTTGGCATGTGAGGAGGCTTGGGGAAGGAGGAGAACACTGCCAAATTTGATTATTTACTGTTGAGAATCCAGACAAGGGTCTGGTCTGTTAATGCTTCCTTGAAGAACATGCAAGCTCTCAGCTATAGTGTATGCAGTAATTCTACTTTATGTGGACTTTAGCAAACCAAATGATAGAAACTGAGCTTTTATCAGCTCAGTATTAGTATTCTTGTATCTTGTTGAAAGATCTGGTTTTGTAATAGCCTTTAATAGACTTTAAGCCTTGTCTTAATCTGTCTGGGACCTGGTATTGAAAATCTTCAGTTCTGAAATTGGTGAGCCACCATGTTGTTATGTTGTTATTACCATATAGAAGTGGAAACACTACTGTCTGTTGTTCTGCGATGCCCATATTCATCTGTTTTATGCGGAGTATCCAGCAAAGTTTAATAAGCCAGTAAAGAAGAAGGATGAATAATTAGTTTAAGCAGGTAAATGCTAATTAGGGAACTCCTGAAAAGCATCCATTATATACTAGCTCAAAACACATTTTACAGCCCTGGTTAGTGGTGTAATCCAAATTCTGTCAAGGCAACTGCATTTTCTGTAATTGAGATGTGTATGTTTGCTTTGCATAACAGATGGCTCTGTATGCTTAGACTGATAGCTAGGAAAATAATAATTGCATTATTCTGGCCAAAAGAATATTAGCTCTTGGGTTTTGGCCATTTCAGTCAGTTCTCCTGCCAGCACAGCATATGCACATATATGGATTGGATTTTCAAGGAAATTGATGCATCTGGAATAGTGCGGCCATCTGAAATATCATCTGTTCAAGAAAAATTTGGCTTTAACCCTATGCTGGTTTCTCCTTAAAAGTATTTTATTTAGCTGCTTTTCTACTGTATCATCAAGTAAAATCTGAGACAAATAATTGAGGTTTCTGTGAAACAAAGCAGCTGTGTAGACATGGTATAATATCTGGCAATTTCTGTGCAATCAGTCCCTGCTTTTATATATAATGGGTTTTAAAGCACATACCAGTAGTCAGCATCTTGAGTTATCCCAGGGCATTCCCTGGCTAAAATGTGCCATTGCCTCTGGTGGATGTGTTCAGTGTTGGCAGAAACTGTCGAATATGCAGGTAGAGGCTGTGAGATAGGAGATGGGGGTCTTCATTTGGCAGCACTACGCAACAGAAGTGATGAGGGGTCAGGCGGTAGAAAGCGATTTCTGCGTATACCAATTTATCTATTTAGAGTTCAGAGCTAAAGCTTAAGAATAGTTCTGCATTAATAGGAAAATAATCTGATAAGAACATTGTATATTTTTAAATGCCCAAAGCACGAGGGGAAATAAAGTCTATGCTAAAACTCTGGAAAGGAGTTTTCAATCCAGTTAAGTTTCTGAGTCCTAATAGAGACATTGAGGTCCCCAAGACACAACTCTTTCCAAGTTTATTCAATACTCTTTTTCAGTTGTAGGGGTTGTGGGGTGATATACAAAATAAATATATTCTAAGTCAATTAAGCATTTGCTCTTTTACGCAAGACACACACACACACACACACACACACACACACACCCTCCCTTAGTTAAATGCAAACCAAATGCTCTGCTTATACTCTACAACTTTGGCTAAGTGGTTATTCCATCAAATTCTGGACAGTGATAACAAATCTGTAAAGTTATGGTCCCTCCTTTCCTTTTCAAATAGTTTTGTTAATTAAAGACAATGTGTAATTCTGTCATCGAAGACTTCTCCAGTGAAATTGTTAAGGAGGACTGTAAGGGTACAGAGCGTAGCTATGTCTGTATTTCTGACTCTCAAGATATCCCTTCCTCAGTTTTATTTTCTTTCAATGTGTATATAAATATGGTGGCTTTAAAATGGCTTATGCTCAGGAAAGAATTAGGATTTTTTGGGGGGCGTTCACAAGAAAACAAAATAGGGAAACTTCTGAGCTCTGTTGTGTAGCATGGGGATACAGACAGCCAGAGTGGATTTTCTCTTTGACATTTCCTTGAGTGGGACAGCTCCTGGTGTCCAGGGCATGTGTGTTCCGGGTATTCTCTTTAAAATATTGCCATCTTGTTGTAAATATGGGAATGAGTGAATGATGATGATTTCTGAACTTCCTCAACAGTCCTCTTGATTTTGCTGGACATACACACACACACACACACACACACACACAGACACAGCGAGAGAGAGAGAGAGAGAGAGAGAAAGAGAGAGGGGAGAGATGTATATATTTAACCTAACAACATCAAAGAAGTGGTTTCAGGTTATAGACGTATGCTCTGTTGACCTGCTTTCCTGTGTAAAAATGATTCTCAGTTACTCACCAAGAGTCCTTATCTTAAAGGAAGATTCTTACGTACTGATGCTGAATCTTGCTTGCATAGAGACTAAATAACTTCTTATATTTGGTGATGGCATTTAGAGCTGTTCAAGACAGCTCTGCTTTCTAGCTGTAATGGAACAGGCAGAAGTGAAAATGAAGAAAGAAAATAGAATGGGTTCCCTAACACTGAAAATGTAGCAATGATATATAGCCAGCTTTTATGAAATCTCTTCCAAAATGTAAGGGGCTTAATCGCCAGAGACTCCAAAAGAGACTTTACATGATAAATAAAAAGTATTTCTAGTTGATATAGGATTTAAAGCTTAGAGAAATATTTATTTGTTGGCTTATACTCTCTTCTTTCCACAAAGGATTTGAAATAGCTTACATAAACACATGTGATAAAAATAATGTCAAAATAGAACTAGGGAATAAGGAAAAGAAGATAAGCGAAAATAGGTAAACTGTTACCACATAGTAGAAAAACACAAAAAAAGAGGCTCGTAAAAAGACCATTTATTATAAACGGTCTTTAGTAAAGCTTCAGAGTTAGCCATGAGCTTCATGGTAACCAAAGCAAAAAGGGAAATACAGTCAACCATCAAAAATGAAAAACCATTTTCTTAAAGAAAGCAAAGTTTTTCTGGGACTGAAATCTGAAAATCTCACGTAGGATTTTGGTAGCGCTAACCTGCAGATTACGACGTTGATATGCTTCCACTAGAGTCCACATTCATAGCGAGGCTGTCATGATCCACACAGCAAACACAAAGAGCCAAATTACAAATCTCAGAAGCAGGCAGAAGCCCGCTGCCCGCCAGCCGTAGCTGTGCAGACCATTTGGAGGGTGACATTCGGTTCCTGCATCCACGCCTGACAGTAGCGCTGGCTAGTTTGGTGGTTTACATGGTTTCAAATCGACTTTCCTTCACCCGTACTTACATCCTGCATTTTCTTCTAAATCCTCCTAAGAAATTGAACATTATAGTTGCCAGAGGCAGAGGACATGAAACTCAGTTAACCAGAGAATACAACTGGACTCACATCTTCTGAAAACATTTTTTTTCTGGAAAATGAGATGAGACAGGATAATTATAATGTGCACCTTTGCCAGCCAAGTGCTTTCAAGTTAATGCAGGGTCCTGTTTACAACAAAATGAGATCTAGAGCAAGCCAGGAAATTTGCACATTTGCATGGGGTGATATCATTAGAAAATACCCTACGTGCCAGCTAAAGCCTCTCTTGAAATGTGTTGTAATCACCCCCCCACTACCTCCAGTCCCCCTCGTGCACATAATGAGTCACTTCCCTTTTTCTCACCCGAGTCTTCACCCTTATATAAAGTACTTCCTGGCTATTGTGAGCTAGCCAGAAGGTAGCTGCAGACAAGGTTACAAATTGGCTTGATTCAAGGCAGCTTGCTGAAAAGGGCAGGGTGGCTGCAGATATAATAAGAGTTAATAGAGGTGAAGGTGAAAAGGGGTAAGTGGTTGTTTTAAATTTGGTCTTTTTTTTTTTTTTAAGCCATGCAGATATATTCGCCATAAACTCCTTTCCCTATCCTGTTGTTCATCTCCATATTTTAGATTTCTCTGCATTTGTTATATAGAATGGCAAATAAAATTACAGCTACAGCACACAAGTACAAGGTCAAATAAATGACAGAGCTCAGTCTATTTGTGAAGCTATTCTGAAAGGGAACCATGGTGCCAAATGTGGTTTATTTGAATAATAAAGAAGAATTAGATTCCCCTGATAACTTGGCCGAGGGCCAATAAATCACTGGAGGTTAAAGATGCTTTGCAACTGCCATGTCTTTCTTTTGCTTTTCCAAAGTGCAACCCTCACTCTTCCATTCTGTGTTTTTCAATGCAAATCAAGTTGAGGTTAGTATGTGGCTAATACTCTCACTTCCATGCTTGTAAAAGGTATATATATTTCTTCAGTGGGGGTGAAAAAAGAAGACATTAGCTTTCCTTACAAGTTATTACTCTTGTCTGGCATCATCACATCCTAGAGAGCTGGAATATAAAGACACAAAAGGTATTTCAACACAGCAGAGGGCTCACAAAGATGGAGCCAAGTGTTAGCATTTTTGCAGTTGGTGTTCTAAATGTGTTCAATGCTAGGCTCACTGGAGTCCTTTTAATAAATGAATGCAAATACCGTTTTATGCTCCCCCCCTTTTCAAGTATTCCAAGTGGACATACCTTAATTTTTTAAAAAGAAGAAAAATATATAATTTTCAGCAGCTTGTGACCCCCCTCCCACCCCAACTAGCAAGTCTACATTTTTCTCCTGTACACTAATCATAAAAAGTTCATCACTTCTGGGTGTAACAAAGAAAAATGCCCTTTTGAATGTGGAAGCTCTCAGGGTTTGGAGACTATTGAGAAAATATAAGTATCAAAATAATTCAGAAACAGTACAAGGCACAGTGGCACATTATCAATTTACAACATTTAAATTGATAAATGCTTGGTGGTGAAGGCCTACAAGGGCACTTTGAAAAGCAAATAGCGACCTGGTGAAGAAATTGATTTTCCCTCCCCCCCCGAAAATGACTGCATGATGCATCATTTGACTGCATGCTGTCCGAGTGCTTGACAGAGATAATCTCAGCAATCCCACGGGTGACCTTATCGTTCTCACCAGGGCAACTTTGTCTACGTTCTGACTTTGTGCATGTCAAGGTTCCTCCCGGCAGGATCCTTGGGGGAAAAGTTCCTCTGTTCGATCCAGATATTGAACTGCTCATTCTTCCCCCTTTTCCTTCCACACCACCTTTCCAAATAGGCAAACACGCCTCTTTATTTCATCCATAATTATGAATGAGCCAAGCAGAGGAATATAGCTCTGTGCTCTGTATCTTTGTTGAAGCTCCTAATACCTTTTAGTTCATAGTTCTTAGGTGAGAATCTGTATTGGCAGGGATCTTTTTATCAGAAAGAGTAGGAAAATGCCCTAATGTTCTCCTGTAATGCATTGCCACCTTGAGCAGAATGGAAAAAGCTAACCAGTTTCTTTCTTCTCTGTACTTACAGGGTGGTTTTTTTTTCTCCCTCCCCTATCATCCTTACATAGAACCTTTCTGAAATGGTCTTAAGCCACACATGTCAGTATCTAATAATATTATTCTCTCGCAATCCAATGACTTAAGGTATTTCTCTTATAACCTTAAAACTATGTAACAGCGACATAAGGCCCAGGTAGCACGTCACCTGTGCTATTTGGCTTTGAATCCCCAACGGCAGCCTCTTTGCAGATTCGATAGAATCCACAGGGCTTCTTCAGGACTGCTGGTGTTTGGAAAGTATTTTTCTTCCACAGAGAAATAATCAACCATTTTTTTGCTTAGAATTTTTCCGTTGATATATATGAATGCGTGTATGTGTATGTCTGTTGATCAGTAATCTTCCTGCCACACAGCTTGTCGTTGATAATTACAATTCTTGATTAGCCACTTCTTGAAAGCAGCAAACACCCTGCCTGGTTTGGCACCCTGAAGCTCCGGTCCCCACTGCCTCTCGACACCCTCAGTTCAGCATAGTCAACCCCTTTTACCTCCTTCTTTCATCCACAACATTAATTCTGAGTGAACAAGACGTGCTTCCTTGCTTTTGACAAGATTTGCTGCAGTCTCATGCGACAAAAACCCAACACTCATTCCAGATTCAGAAAGTAGGATTTATAACAGCATTTTAATTTAATGTTGGATGTCGAACATATAAAGAGATCACAGTAGTACTAGAGCTGAAAATTGATGCCTTTTTTATTAGTGTCCTCTCAGAAGTGGGTGAGACGCTGTTTGTGCAGTGGAGCACAGAGCAGCACAGTCAGATGAATGAGGATATGCTATCTGCAAGGAATCATATTTCAAGCCACTGTCGGCCTCTATTGATGTGCTCAGAGTTGAAAGGTTATGCTAGTAAATGCCATCCGAATTTCCAGCATTAGAAATCGGTAGAATAATCTGCTGGCTGTCACTTTATGCTCAGCCTAAATGCACTACGTAGGGATGTTTTACTTATTTTAACTCCAAATTAATTTCTTATTACTGGCGCATTTCTTTCTCTTCTCATGCTTTCATCAGTGCCCAAATGGGACTGATTTTTAACAAGTCTTCAGAGTAGACCACTATCTGTGAAAGAAAATGAAAGAAATGTGCGTCATTCTACGTGAGAATCATGTTATTCTTATGTATTCCTTTGAACATATTTTTCCAGACAGTGAGGCTAAAACACAGGAATTTCGTGTACAGGGAGCTTTTCTTCTTAGACTGAATCATGGAATCTCAGGATAATTCAAGATAAGCTTACCATTTTCAAATGTATCAGTCGAAGTCCTACTTTGCTTCTTAATTTCTGGAGTTTAAGTGAGCAAGAAAAAGGAAGATGGAGTATTCTTCATTTTGTAGATGAGGAGATCTAAAGTCAGAAAAAAAATGCTTCACAAGGAGCTAGCTCATTTTATTTGTGTGGATTAAACAGTATTTCCAGATTCATTTTGAAGTAGAGCACTGAGCAAAAGTAAGATTAAGAAAATTTAGTCATCATTCTAAGTCCGTAATTTATTCATTTTTAAATAATGAAACGGTGTCTTCCGAATTAACCCATGTATTATTCATGCAGGCATTGGCAATGTAATGTCCCTGGTTTTCTGGAAAGTAATATACATTTCTTTGCCTGACAAGCAGTATTTTCTATATGGTATTAATTTAATGGCTTATTTTATTATGCAAAGTTAGAAAGTAAAGATAATTTCTGTCCATAATGGGGTGCTTATATAGGCAATATATTGCAAAATAATACCTCTACACTTAAGCCAGCTATCCTTTCTCAGTTAGCCTGGACCCTATAAGAATGATGAGTGAATGCAAACTGCTCGTATGAAGAATGAGAAATAACTTGACCTTCTGGGTAGGAGGTCATAAAATCATTAAATTCATGTGAAATCCAAATTTCATTTCTATACACACATTCAATCTGTATTGGGTTTTAGCTCTTACGTAAGAAGACATGGTTTTCTTGACAGGAGTAACATGGCAACAATTCCAGTGATCATTTCAGTAGGGCTATAATAAGGAAATTGGCTTTAGATTTTTGCATAAGTTCTGGAACTAGGCTGGTAACCTGAAAATCGGTGTCAGTTTTACACAACAAATGCCCTATGGCTTTTTATCTTTCATCCTCACTCCCTTCTTTGGAATGACAGTCCAAAGATGTAATCTCTTTTTCTTAAAATCATCATTGTTAAAGAGACTGATAGCACCTGCATTATTTAAAGTATCTTTTAGATGCATTTTTGTGTAAATATGTGTTTATTCACATGCCTATGTATGTTTATAAACACATACAATTGGTTTCTTTCTTATATGGTTTTTGTGCCTACTGTATTTTTATCTACAGTTATAAATAATTTCCAAAAGGATTCACTAAAGCAGCAAACCAGGTTTTCCTTTGGGTGTCTCTTCCTCCTTTCAGGCTCCTACAGCTGCAAATTTACCACATTCAATAATAAGACAAAAACTTTCTCTGATGCTGTTAATTTTTAATGTGCTGGCAGATTAAATCTATTACTTTCAATAACTATGGAAACTTTTTGAGAGCAAGAGAATGTGTGAGAAAGAAGTTTTCCCTGGGAAGGAAAAAATATGGCCAAAGATTGTATGTTTTAGGGCAATTCAAGGCCCTTGGCAGAGGTGACAGAAATGCCTGTGGGCCATGTGTGGGTTTTGGTGAATCTAGGAAGTATGTCAGTAATAGGTATTTGAGTATCAGGTAAAGAATTACAGACACTGTTTAGATTTTCATCTAGGTTTTGGAGAGCAAGCTTTATAGTAAGAAACCTCCTCCCTCTTGGCCTTCTTTTACCAATGGAAACATTGGCCTTCTTTCACCAATGGAAACATTGTTTTAGGACCACAGGTAATCCTGTTTAGCACTGCTTTGCCACTGAAACAATAAAAAATTGTTTTTTTCACTAGGAACATGCTAAGGCTTTAAGGAACATACACATAGGGGATGGTTTCATGGACCTCTGAGTTTTGTTATACTATAGCCTTGACCGTCAGGTGTTTGTTCCTACTCTACTTTCTTCAATACTTGTTTCTGGTTAATCAAAGTCCCTAATTGTTAAACGTGGTATTTATTAGGAGCTTAAAAAACATTTGTACTAAATGTGCTTGTCCTTATAAATAGGAGAGATGCAGAAATATTTCCAGAAAATGTGAATGATAGTGCTAGCTTAGATCTTGCTCTTACCATGAAAGATACATGCTTGCTTTGCTTTAAGAAATCTTAAGGCTAAAAACCTGCCAGATGACTAAATAAGAGATTATTTGCATTATAATACAGATGGGGTATTTGTGTTCCTTTTAGTGGTGACTTCCTTTTTTGCCTTTACATGTCTATCAGAGATTGTTATCTAATCTACAAAATCAAAGAGGAGTGAAGGAAAGAGAGAGAGGCGCAAAAATTATTCAGTAGCATTCCGTTTTAAGATCAATCAGAAATGACGATGGAAAATGAGATTCTGTTGACAGACAACTTTTTAAGATCCTTCCTAGTAAGCACAGATCTCCTTAGCCTTGGTTGCCAAGTGCAGTGGAAATGTTGCTTGCAACTTGGTCATCTAGAAGAGGAAAACATGGTCCGACTGTTCACTCTAGCTGTCCAGGGTCACTTCAAAGTGCTGTGCAGCAGAGGTTTTGCATGCTTGTGATGTCCTGTGTACATATCTGTGTGAATTAGAAAAGTCTACATATCCCCTAGGACAGACGATGCAAATTCAAGGAAAATAAGAGGTGAGACTGTGAACCAATTCCCTGAAATAATAATAAAAAAAAAACATAATGTTTCCGGTTCATTAATTAAAATTGACGTTGCCGGGTTTGCAAAAACCAAGAAAGGACCGTGCCATTCCACTACATTTCAAAACCTTTTCACTTGAGCAGACAAGTAAATCATGCAATTACTGGGACTCATTCAGCTCTTTAGTAAAAACACGGGCCTGCAACCTTGGCTGTAGCATACATGGAAATTAGAAGAGTTGAACTGAAGATATTTCTAAAATGTCACAACTGCTCTGTGACATTGGATGATATGTTTATCCTTTCATTATCACTTAGAACACCTGGGGCGGTGCTCAGGAAATCAGATAGTGCCTTTTAAAATAATTATAAAAGAAGCATAGATTAGCAAGCTGAAGGGAAAACAGACAATCCTGAATGATGACGTTACTAATTTTGAGCTGTTTGGGGGCATCAGCTTCCAAGTCACAACAGTGTAATAACTGACTGCAACTGTCAGCAGTACTGAGGAGAGACAGTGCCAAGTATGAGTATTTCTAAAAAGCAAACGTTTCCTGGAGATGAAATCCAAGCATTCAAATTCTGTTTATAAAATTAAGACACTCTGTTGGTGGTGTTTCCTATTGTCAGTTTCTGGCTGGATCCTTTTGTCTGTTAGACATTCAGTCTTTGGAAAAGCAGGAGAAAGAGCTCTGGACTGGGATCCAGGAGACCTGATTCTGGGCTTGCCTCTGCTGCTAGTCAGGCCAGTACCTTGGAGCAGCCCGAGCCTTCATTTTTCCTAAGTGTGAAATGAAAGGGTGGTTTCTCAGGCTCCTTCTTCTTTAAAATGTGTGTTCTCTGCAGTTCATCCAACGCCGGACATTTTTTCGTAAGCACTAGGGTAGGACTGGGGGAGGGGAGCCTGTCGAAGTAGGCTATTTTATTTTTAACCTTCAAAGGAATTTAGTTGAGCAGATGCTACCCTGAACTAGTCAGAGTAGAAAAGAAATGATACGGCTTCTAAAGGGCACATCTAGCATATCTACTGGGGTAAAGTAATTCTGGCAATGCTTCAAAGGATATAACTTTTGATGGTAAAGTAGGTAGGCTATGGAATGAAATCACATATGGCAGGCTGTCAAAGTCTCCTACACTTTCAGTACATTTATATAAGTGCAAATGGAGGCTGCTTAGATGGAGTCCCTAGCAATTTCCTGCTAAGACTGCTTTCAGATTATCTGATATTATTTGACTAAATTATCTCTGTAGAAGCTGAGGACAACTTTTATGATCAAATATTTTGAAATTAGTTTTCCTCGTTGGCAGATTATCTGAAATATGAATTGCTCTCGTTTGAGCACTCGAAATTGAAAGGCTTTTGGTAATAGCAATTATACAAAAACAAGGGTACTGAAGTGCAGTACATCATGCTGAAGGGGATATGTTTATAGGTCAGTGATGTCAATAACTGGAGTTCTCACAGATACCTCATCGTTACCCTTTTATTGTGGGCTAATGCAAAGGACAGACTGACTTTCTTTTTTCACAAGGGTATTTCATTTTCTAGAGTAATACTGATTTTATTGACTCTACACACTTATACGTCGTCAATTCATATTTATTATATTTCCCAAACCTTTCATAGGGTGTCTGAGGATCTAAAAAGTGGAAAATACACAGCAAATGTATCAAATTCGAACTCATTCTGAGGTATTATTCTCATGATTGACTTGTGCACTCCTGATGCCCTCTCTGTAAGGTATTTCACTCATTCTGTGAGCCTTATCTGTTCTTATTTATAGCCTCTTAATTACCAGTAATTATAATTAACTTTTTTTAATTTAAAAGTTTATTTCAAAAGGCTTTAGAACAAGAAAGAAAGGAAAGTACATTTGGAAGAGGCCCAAGCAGGGGACTTAAAGAGCAAGTGCTCTAGGTAACATTTATGAAGCTATTACTCTGTGCCAGGCACTGTTCTAAGTACTTAAATCAATTCAGGTTGGTAATCCTAACTATTGTTAGGTACAGTTACAGTCTCCATTTTATAGACAAGAAAACTGAGGCAAAGAGGTTAAATAACTTGGCCAAGGCCATACACTGAGGAAGTGGCAGAACTAGCTTTTAAACCCAGCCCACCTGACTCCAAAGCACTCACGTTAACCGGTAATGCTAGTTACCTCTGGACAGTTTTACATAATTGGCATGTTGAATTATTCGTTTTATGTGTTAAGAGAAACTGAGACATGGTACAATTAAGCATCCTGCTCAGAACCATAAAATAGTTATTCTCACAATGTTAATGGTGTAAATGAACTTCTGAAAACATCAGCAAAGTTAGAGAGATATACCTGAAACTTCAGATACTCAACATTATTAGAAATATTCTAAGATTCAATAGTAGCACCAACTAATCAATAAACAGGTCCAAACCAGGGTTCCCATGACACCAACCACACTTTTTTTCTTCTTCTTCTTCTTCTTTTTTTTTTTTTTTTTTTTGAGACAGTCTCACTCTGTCGGTCAGGCTGGAGTGCAGTGACACAATCTCGGCTCACTGCAGCCTCCGTGTCCTGGGTTCAAGCAATTCTCCTGACTCAGCCTCCTGAGTAGCTGGGACTACAGGCATGTGCCACCACACCCAGCTAATTTTTGTAATTTTAGTAGAGATGAGGTTTCACTGTGTTGGCCAGGATGGTCTCGATCTCCTGACATCGTGATCTGCCCACCTCAGCCTCCCAAAGTGTTGGGATTACAGGTGTGAGCCACCACACCCAGCTGACACTCACCACACTTTTAATTACATCCATGCATGCCGGCATTGAGCTACTAGTTGCTGAGTGACCTACATGTCCAAAACCTGTGCTGGAAACTGAGGCTATTAACAACTAAGGCATAGTTCCTGCCCTTAAGGAGCTGGTGTCTGCAAGATGCCTTAGACATGGCAACCAAGCTACAATGACCTGAGTAAGTCTCAAATATTTTAGTGAATACTGAATGTCATGGTCACAATAGATCCACTGCAAATCATGAAAACAGAATGTGGATGACTAACTCTGCCTGGAGAAGTTTTCAAAGAATTTACTGAAGAAAAAGGAACGCTTTCAGTCAGGGCTTGAAAGGCATTTTCCTTGTAGGAAAGGGGAACGTGGTATTCCAGGCAAAGGGAGGCATATATACAAAGCTATTTCTTATGGGAGAGATGAGTCTGGAAAGTTAGGACTGGGCCAATTTGGAAAGGGTATCAGAGTAAGCTAAGGAAATTGGAATTTTTCCTTTAGACCCTTGGGAGCTGTAAAATATTTTAAAGGGAAAAGTGCAATATTAGATCTGTGCTTTAGGGAAAAATATTCTGGCTAAAGAGAAATGGACATCAGAAAGCATCCTCCAATTAAAAGACTGATAAATAGTCCAGAAAGAGGTGAAGGTGATTACATTAGGGTGCGCCAGTGGAAATAAGGGAATGGATTTGAGAGACCTTTTTCTGGTAAGATCGGTGCTGTGGTGACCAATCAAATGTGGTGGAAAGCAAGAAGGAAGTACATTTTTAAAACTTAGTTTTGATTTAGACGTGTGGCATTTGAGAAGCTCATGGGACATCTGTTGAATGGACAGGCTTCAGAGCTCAAGAGAGAAGCTGGGTTCAAAGTTCCAGGTTGGGAAGTGGTTAGCATATAAATTTTCCATGGACCCAAAGGAGTTAGATGAGATTACCAAGAAAAACCTGCAGTTTAAGAAAGAGGGAATATGAGCTGCTGAGGAGGCAGGCCTGAGAAATCTGTTTACTGACAGGCAGAGGAAGGGAAGGCAGCAAGCATAGATGATACAGCACAAATGATCAGAAAGCAGCTTGGCCAGTATCCTCCTTGGGAAGAACCCTGAGAAGCTGTCATTAGGAAAGGCAAAGAAAAAGGCTTTCAGAAAGAATGTGGTCAAGTGTCCAAAAGCTACAGTATTATAAGGAAAGATAAAAAGCCATCAGACCCATCAGTTCGAAGATTTCCTGTGATTTGACTGTCATCTGGTAGCACTAGTGAAGACTGGGGCCCAAATACAGTGGTTTGCGGGGCCAGAAGTCCAGATGTATTCAGCGAATGTTGGCCTCTCTTCCAAGCTGCTTGGTGGCAAAGAAAGGAGGTGAGGTAGATGGAGGGAGCAAGGGGAGAGTGAAATGTAGTTTGAGGGAGAGAAGGTGTTGATGGATCTCATTTTTAAGATGAGGCAACTTTAAGTGGAGAAGCTGGGGTGTATAGAAACATATATTTAAAGACTCAAGAGAGGGGATCCTCATTGAGCCCAGGTCTCAGAAGAATAAGCTTGATCATGTGAAAGGCGTGAACCTAAGAATAAATTAGGGTTATCTCTTGCTCATCGTCTGAGGAGAAGATGGGGAATGGACTTTGGAGGTGGGAGGTGGAACGGAGACAGACCAGTTTTGAACTCATGGTGGCCCTCACCTGGTAAAGGTAAAAGCAGAACAAGAACATGTAGTGAGCTTTGCTAGGATTGGTCAACCTTGGTCCATGCCAACAGTGGTGCAAGGGACAAGGATCCTAATTACCAGTGATGCCAGGCAGGAGGAAAGCTCAAAGCAGGAGAGGCCAGTCACAGGTCAAGGCCAGAAGAATTCTGACTCTTTCTACCAAACATATTGGGAGGTACTGCCCCAAGACAAAACTCCTAGGAAATTCTAGGGAGAGTAATGGATTCCACTGTAGACCACCACATCACGCAATTAACTTTTACCATTTAACAGAGCTTGTTAACCACTGGTGTATAGTCTACTGTCCTTTAGCTTTTGACTGTTAACTGATGACCGAGTCCACGAACACTGCCAGAATCCAAGATTCGTAGATTGTATTCAGCGTTCCCATTTTTAACATCTGATCATTTGAGTAGAAAGGAAAAAATTGAGAAAGTATTTTCTGAAATATTTTAGACTTTGAAACCCTCACTTCCTTTTCCATGACCCTTAAACCACATGTGAGCAGCCCATATGAAGGGTAATTTTGGCAGGTCTCTCTTTTAATGTGTAGGTTTTCCAGTTGTTCCTAACATTTCTGTGAATGCTGAGGTTCCCACATTCCTTTTCTGCCTGGTTTGTGTCTTTGTACAATTAGAACGTAATTGGTAAAAAGAATATTCTTTTGGAGGTACAATGTCTAAGGATGACACGGTCCTTCAGTGAGCCCTTGGTCAGAGGAATGATTTGTTTGTTTTGTTGTTTGGAATTTATTTTATGGTGAAAAATTTGTAAAGGCCTTTGGGATTTTAAAATCTATTTCTAATTGTTCTTTTTAACTGAAATGATTATAAAAGAAAAAACTGTTTAATAATTATAACTACGTGCATCTACTGTAGTGACAATTTGGTTCACGTCAAAGTAGATAATGTAGAACATGTAAATTTAAGACCTTGAGTATATGTCTCAATATTGCTTTCATTTCCTGAGAAAGAGAAAATGGAAGGAAAGAAGAATGAGAGAGGGTGGAGGGAGAGAGAGGAAGCTAGGAAAGAATAAATATATTTGTAGCACCCCCTCCCACCCTGCTTGTAGCCACCTCAACCCTTAGGTTGCCAAATACAAACCTGTGGCACACTGGATTTTACAAATATTTAAATGGAATGTGTAAAGTAAGCCGTGATCTACGCCTGCTTGCAAAAGTGGGCCTATTAAATGAAACAAATGCCATCCATGTCTGTTTCCAGCTGAGGTTATAATGTGTGGGATGGTTGTAGTGCCAGATTCCCTCTGCATTCGGCATCATAAACCACAGTTTATAGTACCATGTGAATTTGTACAGCTGATTGTTTTATTATATTTGAGCTGTAAATTTTTCATCCCTTTCAGTTCCACCACGATTCTCAGAGAATACAGGTTTTGTGCTGATACGATGTTTCCTAGCTCTAGGCATGGCCTACCCCTACTACTGACTGTAATTTACTTTTTGGTGTCTGTCGCCTTGAGCTTGCCTTCTGACTAGCTTGTTGAATGATGTGCTAATCCATTATATTTTTCAGACAAGTGTATCGACCAGTATAAACAGACTGGAGGGCACAAACCTAAATGAAAGCTATACTTCCCTGAATCATTTAAAAAGCTACTGCTTGGTGGCAGTGTGAAATAACTTGGCTCTCTACATTAAGTAAAGGCGAGGGAGATCTCAATAAATAAAACAAAAAATGGAAATATCCCTGCCTGCAGGAGTTGTATCCAGTTTTCAGATGTTCACCTTTATTCATCTCTATTGTTTTAACATGATGATCAGAAAGGGCCACTTTAAAAATGCCCTCTTCTGATATGAACTGAGAGTGAAACAGAATGTTTAACACCTCCTGCTGTTTGTGAGGCATTCCTACCCAATCCCGAGTATCTTTCACTTATTATAACATGTTTATGCAAATAAAGAGCAGAGAGTAGGCCCTCAGAGGAATTTCAGCAGAAAAATTAGGCCTTAGATTGCCCCCTTCTGAGTCCTTCTCTTTGAAAGACATCTGGGAATGATTGGCCAAATGGGTTGGGGGAAAATAAGTCTCAAATTAATATTCCTTTTTTTTTTAAAAAAGTGTCAGCAGGACCCAGGCTCTTCAACTTGCAAGGTCAAAGCCAGGAAGTGAAGATTTACCTGTTTTAATATGAGTAAAGGCACTGTAGCTGTTGAAACTTTTGGTCAGTACATTCCAATCTAACCTAACACCTGTGGAAATGTGGTGTTCTTTAATTATAATTACAACTTGACCAAAGCGAAGCAATTCCTCGAGGGTAAAGAAGGGCTCAGTTTTTCCCTGGATACTTTTGATGCATGTGATTTTCACAGATAGTTATCCTGGGAATTACTCATACCTCTTCAGATTACCAGTATGAAAAATCTAAACCCATTGTTCCCAAATCTCTTCCTCTGCTTTCTGAGATTTGTGAGGCTTAGGGTGTATTTTTCACTTTTGTTTTGTATTTAGCAGCCAGGTACGGCTCATCACGGACTCTGGTCTATAAAGAGGTGGGGAGGTTTCAGAGCACATTCCTATACTTCTCATCTGATGGTCAAAGTAAGCTTGTAAGGCTAAGTGTGAGGATTTTATGCCCATTTGACAGATATGAAAACACAGACAGAGCTAGGAAGTAAGGCAGGACTCGATTCCTGCATTCATCTCTCATATCCCCTACCATTCCTTTTCAGAGGTCGCCAATCAATGCTGAGATTTTTATTCTCCTGCTAAAGTGACGGGGTGAGGGATAAAGTGGGACTGACAAGACAGTCTTTCCTCTCTAACATGTCACAGTAAATAGTGCCTTTCAACCAAAAACAGCCCCAAATAGCTTTACTCTTTTTAGGACCACAGAAAATTAAAACATTGTTGGACAAGAATGCCTGTGTAGACCCTGAGCCATAGTTCTCACGACAGCTTGAAATTCTGAACCTGCAGGTGCACTGACCTGTATAAGGGGAATTGGCTAACAAATCTTTCCCCCCCAATTCCAAAGGCAAGTAAACAGGACTCTTGGTGGCCACACACAACCCATCTTTGATCTCTGATGCAGTGTCTTTCAGCCTTGTGCCAATTTCGAACATCCCCCATGGAGTTTGGAATTTACTTCTGGGCCTTAGACAACTGTTGGGATGGCATATTTTTCTTGTTCTTTCTAAAGGCCATTACTGCTCACAGCTCCCTTTGCTGCTTTGAGAGTTCTAAACCTCCTCTTCCTTTGCCTCCTTCTCTCTTCACAAGCCAGATGAACTATCAACACCCGTCTTTTGTGCACTCAGGGATTTGGCCAGTGGGGCTAATAATCTGTCCTATATTTTTAAAAAGAGCCATCAAAGACCTGGCTTACCATAGACACTGAACAAATGTTTGTTGACTGACTGAATATCTTCCAACTTTCATAGAGGATTTTGCTCATATGTTAATAATCCTGCAATCAGGGGTTTTTTAATGGGTCAGTCAATCCCAAAGTCTGTTTCAGTCTTCCACTTTAATCAGCCAAGAGGAGGCATGGCTAGGATCAGAGGTCGTTTAGGAAGACTGGTTTTACTGGCCCAATTTATTCATCATCTAATGAAACCACAGGAAAAATTAAAAAACAGGGTTATCTTTTCTCATAGAACAACACATTAAAATAATTAAAGGGTATTTAAATATTTATTGAGAATAGACCAGTGTGCCAAGCTCCATGTCAGCGGTATGAGCATTAATGACAACAGCAAGTTACACCTGTTTGAGCAACTGCTATGTGCCAGAAACTGTATTAAGCCCTCATCCCTGGTTTCTCAATGCTCTCAACCATCCTAATGAGGTAGATTCTGTTATCAACCCAGTTTTATCCAGAGCAACCTACACTAGCTAGAAAGCGAGCTCTCACCTCCCTGATGGAAAAGTGAAGGTGTCTGAACAGGTTTTATGCAGAAAATGAATTCTAGGGTATGTCTCAAATATAAGTCTTCTTATTCACACGTCTCAGTAAGTCAGACCAAAATAAATAAATAAATACAGAAATAAATCTCTTCTGGGTTTCAATAATAAACCTTTACAGCTAGAGAAGCATCACATTTTATTGGATGATTTGGGATGGGCAGTTGAATGATCTGCAGGATCTCTGTATGTGACTTGACAGATTTCGTATTTCAGTTCCTCAGGAATGTTCACCTGTAAAAGAAGAATAATTATTCAGGCCCTCTATATATTATAATGAAAGATGATAAAGACTGATGAAATATGGATGCATAGAATGAAGGATTCAGAATAAATGTACTCCCCCAGTTCATAGACATGCTATTAGTAATAATAGAATTGTCCTCAAATAGTTTCCCTGTTTGATTGTGCATTTAATTAGGGGTCGTCTTTTTTTTCTTCATTTGACCAATATGTATTAGGCATCTACTCAGTAATACTGTGGGGAATAAAAAGAAGAGGAAGTTAGCCTTAAATTGGGAGTGTCAAAAATAAGCAGTGCAATGAAGTATTTTCCTTAAATGTTTTTGAAAGCTGCCAAAGTTGGAGGTAAAGGCCTTATTGTAGCTACATGAAGCCAGACATCAAGGAAAAATGGAAAAGTTCAAGCAGAAATACAGATGTTTGAAAACATCTGGATGTTTGGTATCTTGTAGATTTACCATATGGATCTTCTATAAAGTTCTTTAGTTTTATTTCAGACTTTGAAAAATAATTTGAAGTTACATTTTTGTGCTTTATAGACAAACCATTTTACTAATATGCCTGTTACTTGTACAATACTAAACCTTTCTACTGGGTAGTCTTGAAGCTACTTTCACAACGTTTATAGGCTCACTGGCTATGGTTGGTAACCGTTTTTAATATATTTAAAACATTCTAGGATCTAGAATTTGGCCACTGGACAAACCAGGTAAATGCTGAAGGAGCTTACATATGCACAAAGCAACTAGGGGTCAGAGAACGAGCTTCCTGTATGGAGATTTCAGAGGAACCAATGCCTTCTTTATTAATTGGGCAAAGGGAGAAGCTGCCAAAGGTGTGATGTAAAGCTGATAACTCTGATATGTTAGTAAAAAAATCATTGTTTGCTGTGAACCTAATCCTATGCTTCATAATTCCTTTCTAAGATGACTCCAGGGCAATAAGGGGAGAGGGAAATAATGATAGGGGAACTGTGTGAGGCCAGATGGCAGGTGTATTTTAAAGGCCTAACTGTGACCTGTGGGCTTTAAGGGCTGGTGAGAGCCTTTTACAACCCGGGCATCCAGCCTGCAGATGCAGACGTGCAGCCACGGTAGTTCCACTCCATCCCCTGGGGGCAAAGCAGAACCAGGTATGGCTGCCTGCTGCCTCATTTCTTTATAACTGAGGAAATAATCTGTATGACTATCAAACAGAATTGATCAGCTCACTCTAAGCTTTCTTAGAAAAATCTCATTTTTATTCATATTTGTGGAAGCCCCAACCCTGACCTAGAAACACCACACTTTGTCTGACTTTGTTGGTCCTCCTCCCACATCCACCCTCCACCGCACCCCCCACCCCAAGGTGGCTTACTTCACTTTAATTACTTTCCATCAATATTTGGAAGAGCTGGTTTTGAAGAAATTCCCCTATTTCTCCACCCCCCCCCCCCACGAGCCCCGCCAAACATGTTAATCCATTTATGCTTCTAAACCCAAGTATTCATCCCACACATCAAAATATGTGAACCTTAGCAAGATAAAAGCTGTCCAAACCTGATTTTGTTTCTACACAGATGGCTATAAACATGACACTGGGATATTAGTCTTGGCTTTTCTTGACAGACCTGAAAATTGGCCATGCAGAACTGTTTAAAATTGGTAGGAAAAACTTACCCTGAAGTTTACTGTTGATGAACACAAGCGAAAACACATAATTAATGGAAATGCATGTCAGAATAAAGAAAAATGTGTTATTCCCTTCATTTCTGAGTCCCAGCCAAAGGTGTTGAATAAACCTGGTATTGCAGAGGCAAAAAGGGGACTTGTGCTTGTTTTAGTAAAGTAAAAATTTGTATTATACTTTGTATGTGCGGTAATTAATTTATACCCTGACAAGTCTTTTAATTAAAAATGTTTTAATACATTTTAATTACAAAAGCATCATATTCACAACAAAAATTTGAATACTATAGACTCACAGAAAAAATACCACATCCATTCAAAAAGATACATTGTGAAAAATTCACTGTATATTTTCTGAGATCTTTCACAGTGGATTTATATTTCCATATGTTTGTTTTATGGTGGTGACCACTTTGTATCCCTTTTGTAAAATTTCAAGTATTATGGGCTTTTTTTTCTTTTTGAGACAGAGTCTCTGTCTCACTCTGTCGCCCAGGCTGGAGTACAGAGTCACAATCAGGGCTCACTACAGCCTTCACCGCCTCTGGCTTAGGCCATCCTCCCTCCCCGGCCTCCCAAGTAGCTGGGACTACAGGTGCATGCCACGCTACCCTAATAATTTTTTTGTATTTTTGGTAGAGATGGTGTCTCCACCCTGTTGCCCAGGCTGGTCTCAAATTCCTGAGCTCAAGCCATCCACTTGCCTCAGCCTCCCAAAGTGCTAGGATTATAGGAGTGAGCCACCATGCCCAGCCACCTTTCTTCAGTGTTAACACAGACACTTACAAAGCATTGTTAATAGGTAGATAGCATTTCTTTCTATAGATATGCCATTTATTTAACCAGGCTTATATTATTGAATATTTAGGTCCTTTCTAATTTTGTATACTGCAAATTGTGTTTATCCTGTCAAATATACTTGCAGCAAAATTTTTATATATGTACCTGTTTTTATGCTCTCTGGATAAAGTTCCAGAAATGAAGTCAAAAAGACAACATATTTTAAGAGATTGTCATACATTGGGACAAATTGTTCTCTAGAAAGCTGGTACAAATTGACTTTCTCATAGTATGGTATTAGGTTGTCTGTTTTCTCACACCCTTAACAGGACTGCATTTTATGTTTAGAAAAAATTTTTAAACACATTGAAGGTGAAATGGTATTCTCTTGTTTTATAAGAGATTTTCATAATACTTGCTCTGAATGTGAAAGGATGATCCCAAGTCTCGGCAGCGTTTCCTGAAGAGCACGTGCCTGGGAGACTGATCCATAGAGAAGCAATGCTGTTTTTATGTTGCTGTAGAATTTACACAGGACTTTGCTGTGTTCCTGAAGTCCATGCAATGTAAATATTGCTATACCACGTTTATCTTCTTAGGTCTATAATATTCCATGTTTATGCTTCTAGTTTGGTTTTATGTTAATCCTGGAAATAACAGAGCAACAATATGTACTATTTTCTGGGTTGTTTTACCCTAACCCTTGCCCTCTGAAATCATTGTTTTTTTCCTTTTCATTTATCTATTTCTTCAGAGCCCCCTTCAAATGTTCAAGATTCTGCTCAGAAAGAAATGCAAAATTCATAGCAGATATTAAGATATGTCATGTGACAGAAAAACAAAACAGGCATTATTTAAAAAAATAATTTTAGCCGCAGATGCTATAACTAATAGGGAAATCCCTGTCTTAAATCGGAACTTCAAAACTAGTTCTATTGAATAAGCACATAAAGAGCATAAAATGTTTCAAGTAAGAAAGGCATTTAAATAAACTAGTTGATTTTAGTTTTAAAAAATGAATATATTTCTTCAACTCACAGCTTCCTTTGGAGCTAGATATTTAAAGGGATTTCTGTTGTTGTTTGCTATTGGTGTTTTAGTCTAAAAGATATGCTGTACTGAACCATAGGTAGGTTCTAACCACTACAGAAAGCCCTAGTCTCTGACACCTTATTAATGTGGGTTGATAGGAGGAAAGTGAATAATGGTTCTGTAGATCTAGGCTACTATTGAGGGTTGGAGGGTTCTACGTTCTAACACTGCATAATTGTAAAAGGTATTTGCAGTTTTGTTTAAGGACAGAGAAAGCATGAGTTAAGAGCTATGCCTTGTGTGGCCAGTGGAGGATAAAACATTCACTCGAATAAACCTGAGCTCTTCAGGGTTCCAGTCGCATCTATAGGGTATCTGGTACTGTACAGCAGAGAACTGCAACCTGAGAGTGAGGAGACAGAGCAATCCCCTACCATACTTCACAGTGGGAAAATAAATTGGGGTAACTATAAATCGGTCTCTTGGTATATGTAAGTATTCTTGCTTAGTGGT
This sequence comes from Ateles fusciceps, assembly GCA_036589455.1. Taxonomy (NCBI): domain Eukaryota; kingdom Metazoa; phylum Chordata; class Mammalia; order Primates; family Atelidae; genus Ateles; species Ateles fusciceps. The sequence continues at coordinate 1,124,105 of JAZHEH010002842.1, forward strand.
CTTTTAATAAAGGTGTATCTTTCAGCAAACAGTATATGTAATGATCCCCTAAGAAATGGTCAATGAAGGAAAAAGATGAGCTAATGGCATATCAATTATGAATTCTTCATCTAGTAGATGTTTAGGTACAAGGCAAATCTGTAATTCCATAGCAGAGAAAGAAATGTTCTCTCTAGTTTGCGTTAGGATTTATTGGAAAGGGGAACAATACCTGGATTTAAGAGAAAATTAAAGATTTTAAAGAGACTATATACATATGTAGTCAGTATAGAAAGGGGCAGATGTCAACAGCATTTTGAAAACCTAAGTATAGCAATTTAAGAAAAGTAGTGGATTAAAGTTGAAGAAATTACTTCATACTTATTCCAGATGACTGTGCCACAACCAAGAATGGTTAGAAAGATGTGGGAAGTTGGCCCTCTTCTGAGTTAAGGGTTGTTAACCTGGGTCCATAGACCAACATGGAGTCTGTAGAGAGACTGTAAGGAGCCAGCGAATTTGGATGAGGGAAAATCACAACTTTAATTTCACTAATCTCTAAGCAAAATTTAGCAATTCTTTCTATTGTTAATGTAGACTATAAACCACATATCAGCAGTACCTTTGTCACCAATAGAAATCATCGTATTTTCATATTACTGCTCTTGTAGACATCTTGGAATATCACTATTTCAAAATTTTTATAGTTATTAGACCCAACACTAGGTGTTATTTAATACATAAGCAAAGTACATATATTGCTATATCATATGTTTGTTCGTTTTGATATTTTGGTAACAGAATTTCAGTATAATTGGTTTCCGTTATAATCCTAACATTGTATGCATTTAAAGACATGATTTGAAGAAACATGCATGTGGCTGTCACAAGACTGCCAGAAGGGTCCAGAGTAGAACAAAGTTGCTGAATGCTATTCATAGATAGATGTTTATAAAAAATGGATCAATAGAGATAGAGAGAGAGCTACAGGGAAGCACTTTTCACATTTAAAAATTTTCAGAATCAGCTTAAAACTCATAAGTTAGAAACTTAAAAGAAGTCACAGTGTGGGCTGTTTAATTCCATTATTTTAATATTTAAATTTCCACCTCTAAAGAATGGCTGGCAGGACAAGGGCTTAGACTTAAGAAACTTCTAGCCAGCAGGAGGAAATATTCTGATGAGATAACCTGTCCTTAGAGAACCCACAGATTTTAGAGCTTCATGAAACATACCCAGATTGAGGGGGTAACTCAGATGAAAAAACGATGGAAATAATTTGACAGCCTTTTTCAGTACCTCCCACATAATCACAACAGTGTTAGAGCACAGCTTTGACTTCCAGGAGTTTACCGTTTCTTCAGAAAAAGTTCACACTCACTGAGAACTTTTATGACTACCCATTAACATGCACATATTCACAGTAAATATGCACCACCTGAGTCTGTCGCTAAAACTTTGGTTACCTTGGGTCGATATAACTTGAGACCTCGTGTAAATGAATGGGAAAATACGACATGGGGGAAGAAGGAAATGTAAAAAGGTGTTACAGACGTATAGAATAAAGTTCTGCAGCACTGAGCTAGGGCAGCAGAAAAGAAAGTTCAATTTTTTTCAGTGTATTTATTTATTTATTTTTAGCTTAGCTAGTAATGCTGGAGGCACGTTGTTAAAGCCACTGGATTTAGGATGAAATACAAGAAAGAAACTGTCATAGGAGAGACCAGAATACAGCCTGTCATCTAGAAAGATAGGTAATGTGGTGAGGGAGTCCATGTGAGAGTGAGGTGGCCATGGTGAAACTTAAAAGAAACAGGTAAATGTAACAAATAAGAAGGTCAGACGAAGGTTAGCAGTGTGAGGTGATGTGTGGAGATGAGATAAAAGGGACATAAGAACAATATGGTTGGAATCTGAGAAATCTAGAGGGACAGTGCTATAGACAACAGTTGAGCATGTGGGTCCCCCTATTTTGTCTTGACCATGGACTTCTCCACCCATAAGGTAGTCATGTCACATTTTTCCATCTCCCAAGTGGAGCAAACATGTAAAACTAAGTAACATCTCAAGGACTTTGATCCTTTGGATTTAAATAACCTTATCGTCTTTTATAAATTTTCTGCTTTCTCAGTAGGCTGAAAACAAAACCCCACCATGTAAGTGAAAAACAAAAAACAAACTAAATCGGACAGACACATGACTCTTAAAGGAATCTTAAGCTATGTAATGCCAACCTATTATCAGAACTAATGTCATTGTTCCACAGTGTTTACCTGCTCATAATTTCTTTTACTTTTCCACTGAGAATCATGCTGGTGCTTAACGTATTTTAGATGCAGCATGAAAGTCTCAAAATGTGGGCTTGAAAGCTCAGGCAGAAATTTCAACAGGCTACTGAAGGACATTACATGTTCAGTAGCTTAAAAATCTGATGGTCTCTTTTCAGTTCCTGGACTTCTATGTTTTATCATGCCTTTTTTATTTTTATTTTCTGATCGTATTTTCATTTATAAATACACAGGGAAAGATCACATCCTGAAATCTGTGATTATCAGAAATAGGATAGATTCTCCTGCTGCCATTTAGAATCAGGTGAGTGGTTATGAGGCACCTAGCAAGGGAACTAGGGAGTATTTGTTAAGGGACAGTCATAAAACACCTGAGAACTAAGGCCTCGGGGTGCTTTATTTTCTCTTCTTTTGGGATAGGAAATGAAGCATCTTGTTTTCTTCTCTTAAAAATGTGTTCCATTTTAATAAAACGAAATAACAACAGTCTTTACTTTCAAAGCAATGAGATGTTTTATTGACTGCTTCATAGCGTAATACTTCACTTTCCAAAAGGAGTTCCCCCATCTGAAAAGTGAATTCTGCATTGCTTTTTAAAGATGATTTGATTTACCCAAATTTATTTGCAAAATAGATACTTTCTTGATTAAATAAATGTGGATATAAAAAGAAAGAGGAAAAAAAGAATGTCACTGAAAGATACTGTTGATTTAAGGCAGCAGAAGTAATGATTTAGGAAATAGTAATATAATTATACATAACAGTGTAAGTTTCCAACTAGTTATATGTAAATGCAATTTTAATAAATTATGTCACCTTTTAAATACATTTGGAAATGTATCATTTAGTGGAACATAGAATGAATTCTTTTAGAAAATTAAGAATTATTTTTTAATGCCAATACATTTCTAATGTTCCCTTTTGTTAATTTAGAAGTTGAAATATATCATTTTCTTTAAGCAATATTTGCCAGGAAATAGAATAAACAAAGTAGGTAAACAGATACATACGTTTGGAACTTTATTTGGCCTCACTGGGCCATTGGCTTTATTAGGAAGAGGAGACAATGCTTACCATACCATGTAGTTTATAAACCTGTATTCAAATGAATATCATGCAACTCAAGAGAAATGCTACAGAAGTATTTCCAGTAAGACATTCTGGAGAATATAGAATCTGGGGGAGCACTGAGATGCAATAAGACAAGAGGAGTCTGCACAGTGAGCATTTGGTGATAATCCCAGGACCGTCTCCCTACACAAGGAGCTTTTGTCTGTAGCTGAGTGCCTGATCCTGTTCTCTCCTACCCTCTTAGTTTCATTCTTCTTTTGCCTTACTTTCCCCATCTGTGTTTCCCCTAGATACAGTCATTCGTATGGTTTCTATTTGGAAAGTATTTTTGTGCCCTTTTCTCCCAAATAACTTTAGTCTGTTGTCAATTGATCAAAATTGCTATACATCCATATTTAGTTTTGTCTCCTATATAATATAAAATAGTTTTATGTCAGTCATTGTGAAAGATAAATTTATTTAATATTGTACTTTACTCATGGCAAGAAAACTAGCATTTATGATAGATGTGGAAATTCCTTAAGATGGCAGTCCAATGTCCTTATTTAAGATGTGATCACAGATGCTTGAGCCAACTGTCTCGTGCAAGCCCCAGTTCTCACATGTAATAACTGGGCATCTCAGGTTTCCTACTCTATGCTCTTCTTTTTCTTCATCTATAAAATGGGAATTATAGTGGAATCTACTTCACAGAACTGCTGTGCTGACATCTGGAGATAATTCATATGACACACTTAGCACAGTACCAGACACTTCTCCTCCTCTTTCACTTCCTTCTCCTTCTTCACTTCCTCCTCCTGCTCCTTATTATCAGTCCATCAAAAAACTCTTTGGTCTATTTTTGAACCTATCACTAAGTATATTCTTTTTAAAGCTCTGATTTCGGTGTAGAACTATAGTATACTATAGTAGATCTTCTCTCTCAAAAAGATTTTTGATGAAGCTAATTTTATGACTCATTTGGGTTGGATCACTTTAATCCTGACCAATTAAAAGAGTTCTCCAAATCATAAATTGTTATATAAAAGTCTAAATCTCACAGCGTCAGCAGCTGAGTCTGTACCAGTGACGTTAAGGAGCACTATAGAACCTCAGATGAACCCAATATGTAGAAGAACTCTGCATCTTGGACACAAATAGTTGACAAACCTCATTCACCACACACAGGATTTCTCTGTTACCAGGGACATTTTGTTACTCTACTTACAGATCATCTGTCTTAGTTGAGTGTGTTGCCTGAAATGAAAGGTTTTACGCTGTCATGTAATTACTGTTTTAAAAATAAAGCCAGATTTGTTTTATGGTTTGGGGAATGCAAAAATATAAGGCACATTTTTCTAATTATGAAGCTGCTGTCAAACAGGCCTATAAAGCAGATGCACTTTGCAAATTAGAGGTGGAATCCAAGGTTCCTATGGCTCTAAAATGGCTCCTTCTTTTGCCACTGATGTAGCCTGTGGCACTGAAAGCAGGTGTGATATGAACATATTGTCTCCAAGACCAGACTTCCCTCTGTAATCCTCCCAGATGCAGGGCAGATCCAAATATCCTTCGGCAGTCAGATTCTGTGTTGGCACCACCTGCCAGCAAGGAGTTTGCAGAAACTCAACTATGGATGCTTGAGCTTTCAAAGCTGCCGTAGACCCAAGTCCCCCTGACATAAGAACTTAGTATGCTTTCTCACCTTTTGTCAGATGGTTCATCTTGGGAACGCTTCTTGCTTTTCTTTTTGCTTCTTAATTCCTTCTGCTGTTAGCAGCTTATAGGTTTTTGAAAGCTATGAAAGATTCTTCCTCATTCGGTTTTATCATGAAAGATTTTGTTGGTGGTGGTGTTGAGATGGAGTCTCGCTCTGTCGCCCAGGCTGGAGTACAGTGGTGTGATCTCGGCTCACTGCAACCTCAGCCTCCCAGGTTCAAGCAATTCTCCTGCCTTAGCCTCCCAGGTAGCTGGGATTACAGAAGCCTACCTCTGCACCCAGATAATTTTTTTAGATTTTTAGTAGAGACGGGATTTCACCATGTTGACCAACCTGGTTTTGAACTCCTGACCTCAAGTGATCTGCCCACCTCAGCCTCCCGAAGGCTAGGATTACAGGTATGAGCCACCGCGCCCGGCCCATAATTAGATTTTTTATGATTACGCTCACAATATGAATTAGAGCAGCTGAGGGAACACTGTCTTGTTCCTATATTCAGATTGGTTCCTATATCCAACCAGTCTGAATATAATGACTACTGGTAGAACCTCTCAATAATGACTACTGGTAGAACCTTTCTCAAACCTCTAATCTCTTGTAAAGAAATATACTCTACTTTTGTCCTCATCCTTCCAAAAAATGTGTACCTAAAAGCAAATATATTGAAATATCTTTCAGTTTCTTTTGAGACTCAATGTCAGTCTTATAACTAAAGGAAAATTTCTCCAGTTCTGTTTTTTTTTTTAATGTGGACTCAATTTAATGACTTTTGTCCATCTTCTATTTAATAGAGTCACTTAGACAAGAACTATCTCCCTGACCACGAAAAATAGGAAGGAAGGGATTAAATTCTATTTGTAGTTGAATACTGCTTATGAAAATGAGGAAGAACGATCAATATGAGAGGCCAGTACAGCCAGAACGTGGTCAAAAAAGCACCTCCCTTCAGACAGCAACCTTCAAATCCTTTATTCCAACTGCTGATTTGATTTCCATGCTGGTCAAGCAGGATGAGGTTCTATTGTTACATCAGCACACACCTGGGAAAGTTGCCTAAAATTACTCATGGTTCGATGAGTGGCCTTGATTACATTTTGTATGCTCAGCTCATACCAGTGACCTTGAGTGAAAGCACTGCTTAATAAGAGTTTGTAGTTCCTGCTCCCACATCTAGTTGCTCCTTCCACCATCTACTGTAGTTTTTTGTTGTTTTTCTTAATCACACTTGAAAAAAAGATATAAAGTGTGTCTCTGAAATATTTTAGGACATTGACCTCCTGACCATGGTGTGGATGCTAATTACTAAAACTTGATTAGGAAGTACCCACTTTCCAAAGGTGGGAAGTACATCCTCCTTTAATTTCAAGAATCAATTGCAGAAATCAGTGCTTTAATTCTGTTGAGGAAGTTTTGCCATGAAATGTTTTGTCGAGATGAAGATGAAGAATTTGTAGAAGCAAGGAGCACTTTTCAATAGAGAAAAAGAAATTCTTTGGGACTGAGGTGGTTTGGGAAACCATCAGCAAGATGAGAGGGCCATAAAGTTGGCAATAAAACCCAAATGTGCTGAGATTTACAACAGACCTCAAAATACAACAGGAATATGCTAAAGTCCTCCCACCTCAGTTTTTGAGATGTCTCTGGAAAACAATGTAGATTATTTATAGAAGTTTAAAGCCTCATAAGAAAATCATGAACAGAAAATTCCTCAGTATATTATTTGCTATGTTAACAAAAAGAAAAGGCAGAGAAAGATGATCACCAAGTGAAGTTTTAGAGTCTTGGGCCACCAGAAGTTTTCTAATCCTGGAATTTAGCAATAATGAAGACCTCCATCTGTTAGTTTTTAAACACTGAAGTCAAAGCTTCTGCATTTTGTTTTGTCTTGAGTGGCCTTCAGTATTTATGTAAATACATATAATACTGCTAGATATTCTGGACACTGGATTTTTGACATGTGCACTACTGGCTTTGGATCCCCTAATTGACAAGGTAACTGAGATACACAGATGTGGGGGGGTGGCTGCTTGAAGCTTTCAGAGAAGGATAATAAAGGAGTCCAGACCAAACCCATGTGTTTTGCTCATCGAAGAGGGCCACTTGTATTTTTTGAATACTCAGGAACCAGCTATTAATATTTTGTAGTAATAATGAGTTTATTATAAGTTTATATACATGAAATCCCAGTTACATAAGACCTGAAGAGCAAAACCCTCAATGCACATCAGTTCCCCATGTGTTGATGTGAGCCAGATGGAAATTACACCAGTCAATGTCTTTGACATTTGCAGCCACTTTCCCTGGTTCTGTAGATCGAGGTGGCTCAGGATGAGCTCACAAATATCATCTTCCATCTATTCATTGCTTTTACTCATTCATTCATAATTGTTTTAAAGACATTTATTAAGTGCCTACTATTGTCCAGGCACTGTACTAGCCCCAGAGATACAGTGATGTGTACATCAGGTAGGTCTGTGACTTCATGGTCCAGAGGTTTTTTGTTGACCCTCCAAAAAAACCTCCAGAGGTTTTTGTTAACCTTCCTGTTAGGAAGGGTAAAGCTTAGGCAAAAGTCCTACCCTGAGCAGATCTCTGCCCTCCCACCACACACCTTCTGGAGGGAAGTGCTTGTTAAGAACATGATGACTTCATTTTCTTACAATTGTCCTAGTGCAGCCACAGCTTCCTGAGGAGTAAGTTTCCTTCACTTCTCCCTTTGTTTTAATGATGACTTATCAACCCTTGACAGCTGTCCTTGCCCATATGGGACTACAGGTCCAGTTTACCCTCACTCCCTCACTGTTTTCCCACTCTTCTCTACTTTGTTGTGTGCTTTTAGGTGACTTAAGAGAAAAATCTCTCTGCCAGTGTCCATCATGACTGCTTGTCACGCAAGTCTAGCCTGCAGAAGCTCCACAGAAACAATTAGACTAATCGTCCCCCATTGGTGGGACTAGAGAGTGGAAAAACTGTTCTCAATTAAGCAGAGACCATTTGTCTTGGGAAGTGCAAGATTCTGGCAGTATGGGTGGTAAAAGCTCTGCATCCCCACTACTAAGGCCGCTGACTACCATCCAACCCCTAAAGTCAGCAAAAGGAAAGCAGAATTCCTAAAAAAAGTGCCTTCAACCTCAGGTAGTGTTTTAGGCCTTTGAGTGTCTTAACAGCCTAATCTCAGTTGATTCTTCCAGCTGACTTCTTATAGAAACCACGTGTAGAAAACTTTCCATCTACCACATTTAATTAGGTATATCCCCCCACCAAATTTTACCTTTGTGTCATCACTGCAGTTTACCTAAGCATAGTCAAAGCTCTCGGTCTCAGCATATTATCCTCATTTTCTTCTTGAGGGAACGTGTGTAACATACCCTTTAACTTGGAAATATGTGCCTGTCAAGAGGAAGAAAATCCACAAGGAGAGAAAGAACAATCTGTAGCCCAGTTGCTCAGAGTATATGTGCACATTGAAGGAAACCATGTGCATCTTGAGACTCTCTTACTCCCCAGACACTCTTACCTGGCACTGTATATCTCATTTTATCTTCACAATATTGCTGTGGTGTAGATGAAGCTGACCTCATACTAGTTTTTATATAGAAAAGTGACAGCATGTTAAATGACGTTAACACACCACATTCACCCCTGCATTTGATATGGATTACATGAGTGGCATGCTCTTAGACTGGGTGGCCCAGACCATGGACCACTAGGAAAATTACCTTCTGCATTTTCCTCCCTGCGGTGTTTTTTTTTTTCCCCCCTAAAACAAAGGTAGCTGACTTTATCACATGGAAACTCATGTATAGTCAATTACATAGGTATTTAAAAGACCCTTGAAAGTTGATAAAGGAAAATGAAGTTTGAAATGTGGTCCCTGTCCTTGAGAAGCTTAAAACTTAATTGGAGAAACAAGACACAGACACATTAAAATTTAAAAGGCAAAGCAGAACCATATGTGATTGAGTGTTGGATGACTCAGTGATTTGGGAGTTCAGAGGAGGCAAAGAACACAGTGGCTGAAGAAGAGGTGAGATTTGACCAGACTATGACGAGCGAGTAAAATTTAGGATGCGCTGGCAGAAGGGCATCCTGGAGGAGACAACTATCTGAGCAAATTCTAGAGATGGAAATGGACAAGGTATTTTGGGAGACAGTAAATTAATGAAATATACATAAGTAAGAATTTGCATAGAGACAGGAAATGCATTCGAGCAGGGGGACTGGGAAGTCTTAAATGCGAAGCAAAGAAATCTTGTTTTGACGGAAATGTAATAATCCTTTAAGGCTCTTTTTAGCAAGAGAATAAGACAAAAAGATGCTAGTTGGGCCATAGTGGCTGTGCTCCCTCAAACCTCCATGTTTTCCAAATATTAGAACCTATGCCTCAAATCTCATTTTGTTACTTCTCCCAGCAGATTACTATGTTTTCTTCAGTAACTCACTCAGTGCTGTGAAAATTTTGCAGACTTATCTATGGAAAGTTTGTTTCTCACCCTTCTGAGTTCCAACAATGCTTCAGACACATCTGGTAGAAGGTAAAGCTTGTGTGACTTTCTGTCTTGCATTCCCCATTTATAGTAGTAGGCTTGGCACATGGATGGGTCATATCACCAGACTGTATGTGTCAATGCGAGCAAATTAAATAGCAGCACCTATCATTTCTGAAGAGTTTGCTGTGTATCAGGCATGGTACTAGATACTTTACATATATTATTAATAACATTTCATCTCTAACCCTCTCAACTATTACAACAGGTATTCCACGGCAGAGCTGAAGAAATTAAGTTTTGCCCAAAGTCTCATAGCTAATAAAGAGCAGTGATACTGAGCTCCAAAGCCCATTTCTTTTGCCTCTACTTATTATTTTAACATCTCTTAAAGGCCTAAAGCACCCATCATAGTGCCTGATACATGGGAAATGCTGAGCACATGTTTTTAAATGAGAGAAAAAGCACTAGAGAATACTGTCAATGGGTGGAAGACATAAGGCCCAGGGATCTTTAGCTGGATGTGCAGAGCTTTGCTTCTGCCAGTGCACATTTGGGGGAAACTGCAGATGCCAGCCAGCCCTGAGTCCGTTCTCCTGCAATGGGCAAGGACCAGCAGGAATCCTCACCTCACAAGTCCTCACCCCTTCTCCAGCCTCCTTTCCTGTACAATGAGGGAACTGAACTAAATGATTGCTAAGGTTTCTTCTAACATTCATATTCTAAGATCTAAGAAAGTAACATATTGAAATGAATTTACATGAAAAGGCAAATTACTAGGAGTCCTTTTACCCTTCCAGGGAGTTTTTACAACTTAAAAGGGACATCTGTCCCTTGATATTGTAGAATAGTGGGCAATGTGGGTGAACTTGTATATAGAGATGCTTCCCAGCAGGTTGGCCCCATGCCATGGTTCTCTCAATGTGACTTAGGTGCCCTGCCACAAGCATCCTGTGCATACCTCTCTCAACACACATCATAGCACATAATAACCATTTATTATCATGTGTCTTGCATCCATTAGACTAGGGTATCTTCAAGGGCAAGAATCTGTCTTTTATTTCTGAATGCCATACTTCTGGCACCTACTTAGAGCTAAAAAAATAAAAATACAGTCATCCCTCAGTAGTTGTAAGGGGATTCCAGGACCCCTTCAGATACTAAAATTATGAGGTGCTCAAATTTCCTGTATAAAATGGCATAGTATTTGCATGTACACACATCCTCCTACATACTTTAAATCATCTCTAGATAACTTATAATACCTAACACAATATAATCGCTCTTATTGGTTTTTTTGTTGTATTGCTATTTTTATTGTTTTTTTTTCCCCAAATATTTTTAATCTGTAGTTGGTTGAATTCACATATGCAGAACTCACAAATAGGGAGGACCAACTATATTGTGGTTGAATGAATAGCTCAATTTCTTCCGTACTCAAGAAAATCTGTTTTTAAAAAGGTCTCAGGATCAGCTGATCCTGAGACAGTGCCTTTCACACATTAATTACACTTATGTTCTCCAGAATGAGCAAAAATCCTGTGTACAACTTTCCGTGCCTCCCCCTCTGGTCCCTCCACTAAGTCTCATTGCCTGTTTTTCTGGGATCCATGGAACCCCAGATCCAGATCTCTGCCTGCGCAGCCTCCTGCTAGCCCAGGAAGAAACATGGATGTTCTTTAGGACTCAGCCCTGAGAAAACCACACTGAAGGTGGGCCTAACCTTCACAGGAAGAAGCATGCATGCTCTTTAGGACTCAGCCCTGAGAAAACCACACGGAAGGTGGGCCTCACCTTCACAGGAGAACCAGTGCCTCTTGGCAGTTTGGAGGGAGTTGCGGGATTTTTCAGCCTAGATGTAACCTCTTCTCTGAGTACCCCTGCTCTGTAAAATATTTTAATCATATTCTTTGTCTCGTTAGTGGATGAAAGCCATCCCAAATGGTCTGAAGACCTCTTCATTCCCCACGTAAAATGTAGTTGGTGTTTCAGGGCGAGTGAGGAAGGGGAAGTATTATAATAAGGGGAAGAGAAGACACACAGGGGCACCTTGAAAGCCATAAGAGAAAGGACTTAGAGTCCACAGGTGAAGTTTGAAAGGAGAAGACCATGCCATTTGCCTAAGATTCTATCTGAAAGGTGAAAAGAAATGTTATTATACCATGCAACTCATTAGAAGTTAAAATATATATTTGCCTCCAGTTTTTTCCTCAAAGCTAAATTTCTCTAGACGTATGCCTGATGAGTGAAACTGTTGGAGTTGAGAACTTAACAGTGATCGTGGAGCAGTAGTTTGGCTTGCATTCTGTTTTGAATTTTTTACTGCAAAATATATGCCTATGCCTCATTTGCTGTAAAAATCTATTTTACTGTAGTACTTAATTAATGATCACTTTGACCATTTGTGGCAACTGGCCAAAAATTTATCTTCTCTGCCTCTTTTTTTTTTTTTTTTTCCAACTGCCAGTGTTTGAGAAAAGCAGATTAGGTAAAAACATATCAATCTGCCTTGTCCATTAATAAACTGGAGAAATTGGCTGTAATTTCTTCTTAAATTATTAAGGGCTTCTAAAAAAATACCATTTGTTTTGAATACTGAAATAATATGGTGTGAAATTCAAAGTTAAAGTATATCACATATTTATGATTTAGATTAGAACATATACACATAAAATATTTAAATTGTTTTATGACTTGATAATGGCTGGATTGAGAGAAACAAAAAAAAAGGAAAAAAGAAAGACGGAAAGGATATGGAGGGGAAAAGAAAAAGAAAGAAAATCTTGATACCTAAATATTTTAATTAGTTGCACCTCTAAATAGATTTTAAGGATCTCCAACATTGAATCCTGTATAGATAGCAATAAATGTTGGCCCCAAATGTAAAAGATTCACTAACACCTTACGTTGGTACCAACGTAGAAGTCTAACATTTCTTTCTTTCCCGAAGAGCTTACTCTTGGTAAACAAGGAAGCGTAAGCGAAATCAGCTGTTGTAAGCTTTTCAGAATCTCTTTATGACTTGGCTTCTACTGTGAGACCAACCAAAGGCCTGCTGCTTGTGATATCAGAGTTTAGCTTGCAGCCCATAAATATTGAAAGTGCAGTTTGTCACTTGTATTTGTTTTATACTTACAAATTAGGAGAGACACATTTACTATAAATATAGTTAGCACCCAGAGGTTTCAAAGCTGAGAATACACACGTTCAAAATGTCTCTGCCTTATTTATGCTGTGGCTACCACATTTGTATAAACAGAAAATTACTCCATTCATGCTTTATTACTTCTTCTTTTGTACCACAGCCTTGACCCCAGTCATCATAAATTGAGAAATAGTGGGGAACTAATGGAGACAGATGGGAATATGGCTTGCCATTTACTCAAATTGGTAAAGTAATTAACCTCAAGGTGCTGGTTTGCAAGAAAAATTGTTGGAATATCTCAGGACGTCGGTAAACAGACTCTTGCTTTAACCAGTTCTGACAACTGCATCATAAACTAGACTTATTCTGTTCAATTGACCTGTCAACATCTTGAGTCCAAATAAAGATTTGTATTACAATGCACTTGCTGAGAAGTGGGAGAACACCACTGCTGTTTCTTTTCAAATGGCTTGCTGTTCTCTGCCTGCTAGATAGTAACTGGATTGTCATATATTCATTCTTCAGCCATTATATTCCTTAGAAATCTTCCATTACTGATTGTGTGACAGCTTCATGACAGCAGATGGTAGTCATTTGGCTCCAGAAAATGAAATGAAAAAACATGGGCCAGGCTGGCTGGGCTCATTTAGAACAGCAGTGGACAGGGGCCAGATCTAGATTTTATTTATCCAGGGGACATCCTGTGATGAAGCCAGAGCTGCGTTGGTAGTGTGCTGTTCCCTGCAGATTGGGGGGTGGGACTGGATTTCTGCAGATTATTATATAAACCAAAAGTGGTCTTATAAATAGGGCCATTTGATCAAACCAAACCAAAGTATTTTCCTTTTGAAAGCTGACAGATTTCACTTATTCCAAACAGGTCTCTTTGCTTTTCTCTTTCTCTTCCCCTTCACTCATTCCTAGGAGTAGCATGTAGAGTTGTCTTTTGCACTTTATCACCTATGAGCTGCTTTCATAGCAGTGAGCTCAATCTTCAGAGCACTGTAACTTCCCCATATTCAGCTGTAACTCGGAGAGGTTTAACTCATGTAAGCCAGTATGGCTGCTCATTTCATGTATTTCAGTTTGCAGTTGAAGCAGTTATTTTTTAAAAAGAGGAAAAAAAAGCTCTTTGTGATATCACCATAAAATTTCTCGGGAAGGCATATGTCATGGGAACATAAAGAGTAATTTTCATCTAAAGTAAATACATCCATTCATGAGAGAAGAAAACTAAAAATGTTTCACGGCATCTCAATTTGAAGAAAAGTCTGTTGATTCAGAAACTGTTTTAGCTCCAGATTATCATGTTGATTTTCTTCATACATATACCTAGGGAAAAACAGTCATAAAATGAGCAAACCCTGTCTCATTAATTCCATACCAGGATGACAGCAGTTGCCTGAGAGTCAGAAGACCATGTCTAGGCACAGGGGGTGCAAGTCTTCCAGCCACGAGTCATACAGCTTTTCATTTTAAAAAGTATACCCATGCTTCCTGCAGAGTTGAAAAATTTCTCTTAATTCTGTTGCAATCTCTGGGGATTAAAACAAACTCAATTTAAGACAATCTAGAGGTCAGTTTCACTCAAACGCTGTGATTTCCTGAGTGGACAGGAAGTCTTTTCTCTTGAAAAATGAGTTACTGCTACTGAACTCTGTAGGAGGCACATTCTCCCTTCTCTCCCAAGAGTCTTCCCGTGAGGCTAGCATACTCATCTTGATTGGAATGTCCTTTACCCTGACCCATTTCCTAATCCTAGTTGGCTTTTCCAAAGAAGAACTAATGCCGACATTCCAGTTTTTTCATCCTGCCCAGAGCTTTCCATCCTAGTCTTCCAACAGTGCTCTTCAAAATTTGGAGTCTTCAGCCTGCTTAGTATGTCTTTGTTTCTTTGACTTTGTACCTGATATTTTTGGTTTCACATAATGATGATGATGTGTATATATGTGAACAGTTTTAGTAAGTCACCATGCTATTTTCATCTGATCACGTGTCCAAATCCTAGTGCTTTACAATCAAGGTAAACGCTCTCAGTCCAAGCAGTAAGTATTGGAAAAAAATGCTGTGAATACAAGGTGGTCCTGCCCAAATTGATCTCCATAAGAATGAATTCCAGAATTACAAACTTGCATATGTTAGGCTACTACTTATTTTTAAAACTATACATTTTTGGTGCTATGACTTTATTGTATACTAACTTCAGATTGAAAGCTACATAGGTTCGGGTTTGTGTTTTGTGGCTGATGGCTGCATTATCTTAAATGGGTGATGACTTCACAGATTACATCAAAAATGCTTTCAGGGTGTCTTTTGCCTATGCCTGTTTCCATCATTAAATTAACTGTGAGTTAATGTGTGACTGTTAAAGAAAACACAAGGCAGCATTTTGCAGTGATAGCTAATGGATTAGAATGGCATTAAATATTTTCCTCCTGGCAGACATAACGTTTTAT
Source organism: Ateles fusciceps (assembly GCA_036589455.1). NCBI lineage: Eukaryota > Metazoa > Chordata > Mammalia > Primates > Atelidae > Ateles > Ateles fusciceps. The sequence goes on from JAZHEH010002842.1 coordinate 1,139,230, forward strand.
AGTTTGGCTTTAAAATAAAGGCTATTTTATATACACTGCAATTTCATTCAGTTATTTCTCAGACTTTGGCACATCCATTGGCCAGTTCAAACTTTATGTCACCAATAGAAGAGAGTGCATTTAACTTATTGCAGTCTCTTATTAGGCACATGTCTTTTGTGTGTGTGTGTTTTTTTTTTTTTTTTTTTTTTACCAGGCACTAGAAGCTACAAGAAGTAAGAATCAACCCACTCTTAAGTGGGCACATTTCCATATTTTTGCATGTCCGTGCATCTGTCTGTTATGTTTATATGTCTTTATTTATTTGCTCCCCAACCTATAAAAAGTTGAACAGTTTAAATCCATTTGTTACCTGAATTGTTTTCTCCTGTTTTGAAACATTTTAATTTATAATCAGACAAGAAGAACAGATGTAAGAGTTGTAATTTAATCATTTTATTGCTATCTTTGTATATTTTGAAGAATTAGGTATTGTACTCATGGGAAGTCGTATTTTATGCCTAGTTGGAAAAATGAATAATGTAATAATATGCAAAATGTAAAGTTTTAGAACTTCACTACTGAGTAAGGCATATAAACTAATGATCTGGTTAAGGTCCCCCTGTGCACCATAATAAATATGGACTAAATTTGTCATTATAGCTTTAGACAGAGGTTTCAGGCAACAGATTTAATTAAATCCTTTTTTAATATTCATACTTCTAAACTGCATAATTCCCTTCTACTGTAAAACTGAGTGCTATATTAAAACAAACAAAAACGGCAGATTACTAAATGGATATTAGCGTGAAGTCAATAAGCATTTAATTCTGGAGAGAACTCTGGAGGAGAGAGGAAGCTTCATGGAGCTTGTTCAGGAGATCTTGACTTAGATTTAGGAAGCTCCTTCAGGGGGCTTACTGCTGTTTTCATGCTGACTTTTGTAGGGGAGGTTAATTAGTTAATTTTGGAACTCAGAAAGGACAGGAACAACATAAAAAGGCCCTTTGTTAGCCATTAAAACAAGTGGTGGTTACTAAAAAATCTAATTCAGGAGTCCGTGAGAAATGTGTTGATGACATTGAAGCAGTGTAGAGTATCTGGATACTGGTAAGTTTTAGAAAGGTTAAATAATAAGATCCATTACTTTGTAAGGTCTTGTGCCCATATGACATCCAGACCAGGCACTAGACTTCCTCCAAAAACTGTAATAACTCCTCCTGGATTTTTGCACAGAACAAATCCAGATGTTTTGTTCCCTTTTGTGTGATTAAAAGCTCCGCTCTGAATATGTTCATGCGAACATTTCTTCAATGGAGAGTCATATTATCCACAGAATAACTAAATATTAAGTCTTTGAAAACGTGTTTGACTAGTGCCATTAGCTGACTTTATGACCATCCTTGTTAAATAACCAAATCAAACTCCACTCCCCCAAGGTAATTACTTGGGTCAAATTGCCAATGGAGTCTGTGAGTCTCCTTGGAATCTGATTACATTTCTCTTTATGCATTTTCTCCACCTGTGCTGGATTTCTGTAGATCCATATTTTTCTGCTCCTTAACCAGTTTTCTCCTGATAAATTAAGAGCTCTCTGTGTTTGGCACAGAGTTGGGATCAACAAATGTAAACTGAATGAATAGAACTGTATATAGAATAAATAGAAATGTAAATTTTTGGATAACAAAGAACCATGTAGGGCAGGTGATCTGACCCCCCAAATTGTACAGATTAAAAAGCTGGACTAAAAATATTTTAATTGGCTTGCCCATAGTCATGAAATAATTACTGGCTAACGATGACACAGGAAGTGGTGACTGCCTTATCAAACACAACAAGAAATATAAAGAAAAATAATTCATACTCTCTGTCCTTAAAGTAACTCACAAGTCCATTAATAAGACAATATAAGCACAGAAACAATTAAAGAACAAGCTCAAACAGCATAAGACTAAATACCAAAGACACACTTTAGAGTTAGACCATCTAAACTCTGAAACAGGGCAGGAAAAGAGCAATGAAGGCTGACCTGTCTGGGACAGCTTCATGGGCAGTGGTTTGCTTTAACTGGACCTTGAAGGATAGGAGAGGTGAGGCCGTGAGCGTTGCATTCTGGGGTAAGCACTAACTTTTTTTTCAAAATGTTCTAACAGTGGAGCAGTGGAAGAACAGAAACATAGGTGCTTCTACCCCACCCAGCACTTCTCCTGACCCCATTGGCTGGCACCCAGAGAGAGAAGTGAATGTCTTCTTTCTTTACTGTGCAGATTTGGTTCGAAGAAACCGACTTTCCACTCTGAATTTATGTCGTGAAACAAGTTCACAGTTGATAATATGGTCCTGGAGTCAGGAGAAATGGATTCATTTTCATTTTCAGGGACTACCTTTGAAGTTGTTGAGGGAGGATAATTATTTTCCCTCTTCAAAGTATTTTCTCACATCATTTTCTTGGAAATGACAATTGGGCAGTGCCCCAGGTTGGCAAATCCAACCTTAGCAAACTAAGGTTGGATGCAATTCTGATGAATGCAATTCTGAACACAGCCCTTGATTCGGTGTTCATTTCCATGGCTCAGAATTTAGCTTTGCAAGGTGAAATATCATGTATTTTTGGCAACCATTTTTTCCCTCAACTTTAAAACCAAAAGGGATATAGGTGATCCCAGATTTATTTAAACCTGGAAAACCAGCTTGGAGATGGAGATCACATTTAATTTGATCTCGCAAATTTAAGTGAGGAAATAAAGACATCCAGAGCTCTTAATGACAGTCATCACATTGGTTAAGTGGCCTAAGGCAGATAAAGGTATAATCTTAGATACTAAACCAAAGGCATCTTCTCTGGGACTAGCTGAACGTGTGTGCTCAAATACTACAACTATTCCTGCAAAGTAAATTAGACTTAATACTTTATTTTAAAAGTATTATTTTCATCGTTATCAATGTCTTTTAGAAGTAAGTATCCTCTTCAATGAAAGTCTGATCCTATCTCATTTAAAGTAAGCATGAGGACTTCTTTCTCTAACCAAGAGTAACAGGTTTGGATTTGCCTTCCCACCTGAAAAATTAGAAAAGAGACCGAATGTATTTAAAAACTGATTTCCAAGCTACTAGACATCAAGCAATGAAGGACCGTGATCCCCCGAAAGACAGGAGACCAAAGTGAGTTCTACACCTTTTCCAGCTCACAGGGAGCAGATGACTGACAGAGCCTGGAGGACTCCCTGAGTTGAGGAAACAGAACTGAGGATGTGGGGGAGATCTGGATTAGTTAGAATTCAAGGGGCAGAGATGAGTGCTCCACAGAGTGAGAATTCTAGAAATTTAGAGGGTTGCCCCTAAGTATTCAGCCAAGCACTAATCAGCGCATGAATATGAAAAAAGCAACGAGGCTGGGGGAAGAACCATCTGAAAGAATGAAAGGTATAGTGCCCAGCTCTCAAAGAGGCCTGAAAACAGGGCCTGTTTCCATTAGCCAGACTGGAAACCATTACGATTCACAGAGCACTGGGTAGGGTATACAGAAGGGTCTTGTCAAACAAGTGGTGTCTGTTGCCTGCTATCAGGAGTAGAAGAAGTCTGAGCACTTCTATGCACTGCATCTTGCTATTGGAGTTGCTAAGGAAAACACAGCACATTGAAGCACTAGGAACGATATTTTACTCAGTCCCTCATGGCCAGTGGGTCTCTCCAGCAGTCTTCCTGCACGCACTCTCCTCTTGTGCTGCAGCAGAAGGACCAACACCGACTGCTGAAGCTGACCTTGCTCTGCCTCTTCTATATGTGAGTAAAGCTTTTTTCCATCCAGTGCTTAATAGCATTATGGGTTTGCTGTTGGTGGTGGTGGTGGTTTGTTTTTTTGTTTTGTTTTGTTTAGTGACTCACATAAATACTAAGTTACAGTGGACGAAAGTATTCAGACTTACCCTGACAGTAGATAACAGATGCCACTTATTCAACAGGTCTTGATTCAGCAATGGGGAATAATTAGCCCTAGTCTGACCACTGTTCCAATCCCACCTAAATAATCTGAAAGGCAGGACCTAAAGGATCAAAATGTCTCCAGGTAACTTAACTGCATCCCCACAACAAATCTCAGTAATATTTGAGGAACAGAGGAATACCCATGACCCAACAATGTAAAATTCACAATGTTGCTTTCAATCAAAAGTACCAGCTGTGGAAAGGAACAGGAATATATAGGTTACAATGAAGAGATAAGTCAGTTACTCAAAACTTACTAAGAAGTGACATATTAGATTTAGGAGATAGGGAAGTCAAACTTGTTACTACTATATTCCACATGTTCAAAAAGTTAAATAGAGACATGAAACATGTGAAAGAGACCCAAAGCCTAACTTCTACAGATAAAAACTGCAACGTGGATAGGATTATACATTGCAGAAGAAGATATTAGTAATCTAAAAACATACCAGTGGAAACTATGCAAAATGAAATACAGAGGGAAAAGTCAACTTAAAAAATGAATAGATCATCAGTGGGCTGGGGAACAACTTCCAAGTAGCCTAATATCCATGTATGTACCTAAAGGAGATGGGAGAATGGAAAAAATATTTGAGGAAATAAGGACAGAAAATTTTTCCAACTTGGGTGAGAACTATAAACCCATAAATTCAAGAAGCTCAGTGAGCCCCAAGCACAAAAACAGGAAGAAAACTATACATTAAGTTGCTCAAAATCAGTAATAAAGAGCAGCAAGAATTAAAGATTTATAATATAAACCCTAAAACAACTATAACTACAAAATAACAAAGAATTATAGCTAATAAAGCAACAAAGGAGATAAAATAGTGTCATTGAAAAATGCTCAGTTAATCTGAAAGAAGGCAGAAAAGAGAAGCGACTTAACCTGATTGTATAAATAATTATATTAATTGTAAATAACCTAAATTGAAAGTCAACTTAAAAAGCAGAGATTGTCAGATTATATAAGAAAGGCAAGACCCAAACTGTATGTGGCCCATAAGACATACTTCAAGTATTAATACAAAGACAAAATAGGTTTAAAGTAAATAAATGAAAAAAGCTATACCATATTAACACTAATAAAAAGAGTAGCTATGTTAATATGAAACAAAGTAGATTTCAGATCAAAGACTATATCTATGGATAAAGAAGTTAATTTCATAATGAAAAGGAATTTTTTTCATAAAAGTGCACACGAGTATAAAGCAGTACTGCCACAAATGCAAGGAGGAATAAAAAGATTCACAATTATAGTTGGATGTCCTGATACCCCTTTCTCATAGACGAAGTCAGTCAAGATACAGAATGGTTAAATAATACTATCTACCAACTTAACATTTATTAAAAACAAAAACAAAACCTCCACCTAATAACAGCAGAGTATACATTCTCAAGTGCACATAAAACATTTACCAAAATACACCTTATACTGAGCCATAAAACATGTCTTGATGAATTTTAAGAGGTTTAAATCATACAAAGTATGTTCTCTGACTACAGAAGAGTTAAGCTAGAAATCATAACAAAAAATCATTCTATAAAAGCTTCAAATATTTGTAAACTAAATAACACAATCCAAAATTACTCAGGACTCACAGATATAAAAAGGGAAATTAAAATGTATTATTAATGAAATAAAAATGAAAGTAAAACATATCAGAATTTGCAGTATATCACTGAAGAAGTAGATAGAAGGAAATTTATAGCACTAAATGCCTATGTTAGAAACCAAGAAATATCTCAAATCAGTGACATCAGCTTCTATCTTAAGAAGCTGGAAAAGAAACAAGAAATTAAATCCAAAATGAGTAGATGAGTAGAAATAATTAAGATCAAAGTAGAAATCAATGAAATAGAAACCAATAGAGAAAAGCAATGAAATTAAAAAAAAAAAAAACTTGTTCTTTGACAAGTGCAATAAAAACTTTCAGCTAAGTAGGAATAAAATAGAACTTCCTCAATTTGATAAAGGGCATCAACAAAAAACCCTGTAAATAACATCATAGTCAGTGGTGAAAAACGGAATGCCCTCCCCCCCATCAATATGAAAAAAAAGAGAGAGAGAGGGATGTTTGCTCTCACCGCTTTAATTAAACATTACCTAGAATTCTAGTCAGTGCAATAAATCAAGGAGAAAAAATAAAAGGCATCCAAATTAAAAAAAAAAAAACTTTTTATTCACTTAAAATATGATCATCTACATAGAAAATCTGACTGAATCCACAAAAGACTACTAGAACTAGTAAGTTAATTTAGTAAGGTTGCAGGATACAAGATCAATATACAAAAATCAAGTATATTTCTATATTTTTACATATGTAACAATCGCAAGTTGAAAATAATAAGCCAGCATTCTTAAGTACTTCAGCACTTAAGGACAAATCTGACAAAATACATGAAAGACGTGTACATTAAAAACTATAGAACATTGTTGAAGGCCTAAATAAATGGAGAGATATATACCATTTTTGTAGGTCAGAAAACTCAGTAATATAAAGATATTAAGTCTCCCTACATTGATCTATAGATTCAATACAATTCCAATCAAAATTCCAATAGACTTTTTTATACAAAATGATAAACTGATTCTAAAATTCACAGGGACATGCAAGTACCTAGCACAGTCAAAACAATTTAGAAAGGAAAAACAAAGTTTGAGGACTGACACTATCTGATTTCAAGAATTATTATAAATCCACAGTAATCAAGACAGTGTGATACTGGCATAATATTAGATAAGTATATGAAAGGAGCAGACCCACACATTTATAGGCACCTGACTTTCAACAAAGATCCAAAGATAATTCAGTGGAGAATAAAAATAGTCTTTTCAACAAGTCATGCTGGAACAATGGGATAGTCATTCATATGCAGAAAAAACCCTTTGATCCATACCACTCAACATATAAAAAAAATTAAAGAGGATCATAGACCTAACTGTGAAACCTAAAACTCTAAAGCTTCTAGAAGAAAACATGAGAAAACTTTTGTGACCTTAAGTTAGAGAAAGATGTCTTAATTATGATGCTAGAAGCATTATTCTTAAAAGCAAGAAGTGATGACGTGGACCACACTGAAGTTTAAAACTTCTACTCTTCAACAGTCTGTAAGTGAAAGGACAAGCCACAGACTGGAAGGAAACATTTGTAAATCATGTATCTGACAAAAGACTTTATCCTTAATACATAAAGAACTCTCAAAACTCAGTAATAAAAAACTTTAATGGACAAAATATTTCAATAACCATTTCACCAACAAAGATACACAGTAAGGAATAAAGCACATAAAAGATATTCAATATCATTAGTCATTACGAAAATACAAATTAATTAAAACTATAGTGATACCTGTTGTTAGAATGGCTGACTATGAGAACTTGTGATAGTCAGTTCTCAAGCAGGCTGATGGTTTTTTGAGGGACTTCCCCGTTTGCTGGGCTTTCATTCTTTTACTTGCTGCTGCCATGGAAAGGACATGTTTGTACCTGTTAGAATGGCTCAGTGTTGCCCAGGATATGGTGGAACTAGAATGCTCATACATACTTGATGAGAAAAATAGTTGAGCAATTTCCTTAAATATTAAGCATATACATACTCTATTACCCAGCTGTTCCACCCCTACGTATTTAAGGGAAATGAAAGCATATGACTATGCAAAGATTTGTAAATGAATGTTCACAGTAGCTTTGTTTGTAATACTCAAAAAGTGGAAACATTCCAAATGTCCATCACTAGGTGAATGTGGTATATCCATAAAATAGGATACTACTACTCAGCAATAGAAAGGGATAAGCTTGTTATACACATTATAACATAAATGAATCTCAGAACAATTACTCATGATGAATTAACCCAAACCAAAAAAAAAGTGATTCCATATATGTATACAATTCTAGGAAATGCAAGTAAATGTGTAGTGACAGAAAATAGATCAGTAGTTGTCTGAGGTTGGCAGTGGGTAATCGAGAGAGAGATGCAGTCTTAGAAAAGGGCATGAGGAAATGTTGGGGGAGACTTTTGTTCATTGTTTGTGATTGCGTGGAGGCTTCATAGGTGCATAAATAAGTCAAAACCTATCAAGCTGGATACTTTAAATATATGCAGCTTATTCTTTGTCAATTGCACCTCTAATAAGATTGTTAAGAACATCCTCATGCTGCTAATAGAGACATACCTGAGACTGGGAATTTATAAAAGAAAGAAGTTTCAGTGACTCACAGTTCAGCATGGCTGGGGGAGGCCTCAAGAAACTTAGAATCATGGCGGAAGGGGAAGCAAACACATCCTTCCTGTGGCAGCAGCAAGGAAAAGGATAAAAGCCCAGCAAAGGGGGAAGCCCCTCATAAAACCATCAGACCACTTGAGAACTCGCTATCACAAGAATGGTGTGGGGAAGCCACCCCCATGATTCAATTACCTCCCACTGGGTCCCTCCTACCACACATGGGGATGATGAGGAACTACAATTCAAGATGAGATTTGGGTGGGGACACAGCCAAACCATAGCAGAACAATAAATGGTTAACTCACTGATGACTTAGAAAAATCTCAGGACATTTAGAAAAATTGAACATTTTAAATAGCATTCCCAATGACATAGAATAAGCTATTTTGAACATTCTTTAGAAAACCTATTAGGTTCACTTTACATAATGGACATTTGACTGTACCCTACTACGTAGTCTTACATTGCTTTCTTGTCTCTGTCATTTAGGCAGATTTTTGCATTATTTTATGAAAGCAATATGTGTGTACATATATTTTAGTATTAGGCAATATCTACTATTTAAATATTGAAAAACTGAGATAAGATCACAGTTTATAATTATAGAGTATGCAGATGTGAGAATAAGTTTCTGAAATGCAGACTATATATGCTCAAACATTGTTATTTATCTCTCCTGCTTTTAGTTTTTATCATTATAAATAATAGAGTGAATAAAAAATGGATAGCTTCTAACTTTAGAATGAAGAGTTGAGACTGAAGAGTGAGAGCTATCACTGGAAAATGTGCTCCTGAATTCAGAACTACAGCACAGAACATGTTACAGACCAGTGTAGTGGGGCCCAGTTCCCACCTATGTTCAGAGTAGGCTTTTTTTAAGTTCAGGGGTACACATGCAGGTTTGTTACATAGATAAACTCATGCCATGGGGATTCGTTGGACAGATTATTTCATCGCCCAGTTATTAAGCCTAGCACCCATTAGCTTTAGTGAGACCAGGCATTGAGAATTCAGCTTAGAAGCCTATTGAAAGGATAATGATTCTGCTACAAATATTCCTTCCCATTGGTCATTTCCAGGGCATGCTATACTCAAGTCATCCAGTCACAAATACGCCAACTGGCATCACCCAGACATACAGTGCATGTGAAACTAAAGAAAAAGTTCTCAAGGTCCACACCCACAGCATCCTACAGGGTCTACCCTGAATTAATCTAGTCTCTTCTGAGACTACAGTGGGAACATTTTTTTTTAATGTTGTTTATCTTTGCTGCATCCACTTGCTGCAAGTTTACATCTGTTCGTTTTCATTTCGGCACTGAACTTTCCCTGCCTAGAAGCTAATCCTCCAATTCTTTTGTTAAATTATCATGATCATTTAAAGAAAAAGAAAAGTTGTGCTTTTTCTGTCCCAATTTTCCTCTTTGGGAAAAATGCTAATGATATTGACCACATTTACCAGACAGACAGTTAACAGTTTTCAGGCATGAATGTTTCTGTGTAGGGGGTATTGCATGAATGGCACCAAATACAAAAATGTTGTTGGTGTTCTGAATTCATCATTATGAGAGGCCATTGGATAGACTTGAAGGATGCTTGCTGCTGCTTTTCATGAGCTGCTGTCTCCTCAGTGGACTTTGGATAAGATTTTGTGGCTCATGGGTTATTCCCTTTTTCCTTTTCAACCCAAATGTATTTGTACATTATCATAGGTTCCTGTCGTAATTCATAAAGGTAACCAGATTTTTTCCCCACTTAAAAAAAAAGGAAGTGAACTGATGAAAGCAAACTAGGGGCTATATTCTCTTCTCGGTGGGCCTGGCAACATTAACATTAATGGGAGTTATATGTGCATCAAGAAGCAAGTTCATCCCTAAGATGTAAGAGCTCCAGCCATTTGAAATTAGCCTTTGTGGGTCTCCTGTGTTCCGCAGCACCAGGGGCTAATTCTTATTCTTTTTCATCTTTCCCCTTTCTTCGCTGGGCACTGATGCCTCATTACACACTGTTCCTCCCATTCTGCAGCGCCAAGTCTCTGACTCTGTCTGACCCAATCAGGAGCTCGCAAGCATCATCCCCCAGATGTTCTAACGCCGGTGTAGGGGACATTGTTCAAAGCGGGGGTTTTAAATTGTTCATTTGTTTATTTAAGTCTTTATTGTTTTAACCAAATGTAGTGTTACCTAAAGAGAAAGTTAATAGAGATCTCAGTTCAATAGGAGGGCTGTTGTCTAATCTTTTAAATCATTTTCTGACTACCACTAACTTAGTGACAGCCACTTGCTTTACATTTCCTATTTTAGTGACAGGTCATAGTGGTTCCTCCCAAACCAGTGTTTGAAATAAGTCTGGGAACCCAAAAGAGGAAGAAATGAGTTTAAAGAATATAAGTTTATTAATAAAAAGGAAAAATGTATCTTAAACTACTTTTATCTGCCAGTTCTGAGGTTTGTCCTCCCAGAATAGCATATGTCTGGGCAGAAAGTCAACTATGCCTTTCTTTCTAGTATACAGTCAGGAGACAATTTCATTTGCCTGGCCTGGAAGATGATTTTCATAATATTCCTCTCCATCACCTCCCCATTGTGCAGTGTTTCACGGGCAAACTACCCTGCACAAGCTTACAAAATAAAGTTTTTCCTCTCCTTTTTTTCATAATTTTGTGAAAAGGGTTTTTCTTTTCATCAAGACTTACAGTTAGAAATGCTCTTGTATGACAAAAAAACAAAACTATCTTTATGATTCTGTCTTTCAGCAATTTACAGTTTTCTCACCAGTATTTTTTAAAATGTTTAAAATGAAACTCTTAGTTATTCATGTTGATGACATGTGATCCATAAAATAAGGATCAAAATAGCAATGTAGCTTCAAATAAATTTTATTTCCTATTTCAGTAGCTTTCCAAATCTTGGTTTGTTTCTATCCTAATTCCAGTATCAAACTTAACTTCATTTGATCACTAGGGTTAGTGACTCTGAAGCTGAATAACATTTTCTCCAAATATTGGGTCATAAATTAGCAAGCAGCTAGGAGAGGTTGGGAACAATACTGAATTTTAATGAGCAGTTTGGATCAAGGTTGTTCTAAAAACTTTGTCCAAGAATTTAAGACAAAAGAACACGGAAGCAGCTTATGATTTTCTTCCAGCTGACTATTGCTATTTTTCTTGTCATCCATTGTGCTCTTGAAACTCAGAGCGAGATGTATGCAAGAAATGTTCTACATGGGAAAGCATGCATGTCTCCTGAGGCTCAGTCCATAAGTGCTGCATTGTGCCATCTTCATACACCGGACTCTCTCCTTCCTACATCGTTAATGTATTTGAGTAAGTGGCATCCTAATAGTCAAAAGAAACAATAGACCTCCCTAAGAATACAGAGCTATGGCTACCACACAACACCAGGATTGTTGTAAAGAATCAAATCATTATGAAATACCACATGTTAACAGCTTTTGCAAACTCTCAATGGCAGGATAGAGCAGTGCTATTAAAAGTAGGGTGGTTGTGATTTGCCATTAGGAACACTATGAGCCAAACAGACCATTCTATGGTTGTGAGTTTTGCTTTTATTTGTTGTCATGAAACACATCTGACAACACCTGTCTTGGATGTCTCACAAGGAGAAAAAACATAGAGGAAGAGGTGAGATGACATGCCTACTTCAGAGGGGCAGTTAGGGGTAGTCTCCGACTGAGGGAGCTAAATATAAAATGAAAGGGGTGACTTCCTGCCAGAGCTTATAAGCCCTCAGAAATGCTAACTCTAACACGACTGCCTCAAGGAGATACCAGTTAGTCACTCCCAACATGACTCATTTTCCTTGAATACATATTTTCCAGTTATTCGTGTGAACTAGAAGTAGTTGTCTGTGAAAATAAATTTCTCTGTTCAAGACGGAGAAGGCTAATTTTTTGCCTATAAAAATTGCTTCATCATCAATTTTTTCATGTTCAAGTAAAACTGGCCACATTGTATTGCTGTGTTAAAATGATCAACAAGATGATTATTTTACTTTTTTGTGAAAATGTATTCAACTCTTCATTTACCTTAATATAATCTATTTTAAAAAGCTTTAGAGAGAGAGGAAATCAATTAAAAATAAATGAATCATACTTTTAAAACATTAAATTTGAACTAGTAAATACTTGAATAAATGTGGTAACTCTGGCAGAGACAGGAAACTGGGGAGCCTGGCCCTGCAGACACTGAGGCCTCCGGGCTGGGCTGCTGGGACCTGCCCCAGGTGACAGGTGGGGCCTTGGGATACCTGCAGCCATAGCCGCTGTGCACTAGTGCGCTGCTCCCCTCTTCTGAGGGGTCTGTTAGCTCTGGAAATCTAGGAGGCTGGCAGGGAGAAACAGTAGAAATTGGTCAGAAGGCCCCTGCCGGGGAGAATGAAAAGAGGGGAAGAAACAGCTCTTGTTGAATCTGGAGAACAGTGATGCCCCACTGTTCAGCTGATCTCTCTCTTTCCATTCACATTTGTGCTCAAAGTGTTTCAACACGTCCAGCTGAGCCCCTTGTTTATCACCACCCACATTCTGCTTCCCCACGCCCTGAAACCTGTTGTCTTTTCACCCTCCACAGGCACAGACACTGCGTTCACCTCTCCAGTCACATCGACTTCCAAGCAGATGTTCTGTGGCAAAGTTACAAAGCATTTATGTCACTTTTTAAAATTAATCAGATTCTCCCTTGGAAGGATTTTAGTTTATCTGGCTTTAAAAGATATTATTGCTGAATAACAAATGCTGTATACTTGTGTTTAGAGATCTTGGTATGCCTCTTGTAGGTTCAGAGTTAGGGGTGCTGGGGACTTCTAAAGTGTGGTATTTTAAAGATGTTCTTAATTGTAAGGAACAAGCTTGACATTTGTGAAGAAGCAACTAAAAGTTAGAACATATATCTGCTAAGATCAGATAACCTCCCTCCCGTAAATAGGTGATTTGGAAACTTCTAAATTCTGATTTTCCCATAGAAACGTGTATCCTAGGATGAGAAATCTGAGTCTTCTTTCTCTCATAATTTTTAATAAAGTAGAATCATTAGAGAAAGTGTCAGGGCTTCTTAACTATTCCTTTCCTTTCCTTTTCCTTTTAAATGCATAGAAGAGGTGGAAAAATTCCATCAACCGAAAAAGAAAAAAAAAAAAGCAGGTTTCTTAGAGCTTGTTGTTTTTATGTGTTTCACGTTTTATAATTCTTGATAGAGATCAGGCAGTAATGTAGGGTAAGTGAAAATTTAATTCAACATATATTTCAATGAGTGATTACTATGTTCAAATCAGCGGGGATTCAAATGTGTATAATATAAAAGGGAGATTTAGGTAGCCCACACTCACACGGCTCATCAAATGGGCCAACTGTAGGGTACCTGCTCCTGGCCCTACAAATCCTGCCTTTCAGAAGAGGAGATACCCTGAGGCCATTTAGAATCTCTGGAACTGGATCTGACTCCAGAGGAAACAGATTCCTTGAAGACTTGTGAGCAAGACTGTGCTGAGATCAGAAGGTGAGCCCTCCCCTTCCTGTATTGCTGAGAAGGTTGAGGTCCTAAGAAAGGAGTCTGTTCAGTTTCCCTTCCCCTCTCCCAATTGATCCTTCCAGCCTTATATTCCGAGATTTCTGTCATGTGTTCTCTGAGCCCTTCTCACACTGGACATTTTGCTGCCTCCTAACCACAGCTGGAGGCTTCCCCCTCTCTTTTCTTTGCTGGTACCACATTCTGCTCCTATTTCAGCATGGTCTCCTGGTGCTCCATCTCCTGCACAGGCAGTATTCTGGCTTTATCCTTCACTGTTCAGGGAATTTTCCTGTCTCAGTGGCTTCCACTGGCCAAGGGTCTACCTGGACCAGCTTTCTCCCCTTCTCCATCAGGCCACACTGCTCATTCTTCACACCCTCTTCCATGAAGCCTTTCCTAAACCCCCAGGGCAGAACTCTCAGTTTACCTCTTTGTCAAAATCTATCCAATCTACAACTTCCAATTAAATGTATCTACTTTAGGATCCTTCATTGACCTCAAGACTCACAGGTCTCTCTTAGGAAGTTCAGTACTGCTTCGTTTGTATTTTCATGTTGGCATTTCTCTTCTTCTCCCCTTATGGGGTAATTACATGTAGTGCTTCTCTTATTACCTCTACTTGTCAGATTCCAAATTCCTTTAGGCCGGAAACTCACCACGTCCCCAGTAACAGTCATCACCTAGTAGGCTTTGTCTCATGACTTGTGAAGCCTTCATGGGGTCCATCACAAAACTGAGTTATGCAAAGCTGTTTTTTTAAGAAAGCTGGTAGAACCAAAGTTTACAAATAGACACTTATCACTGAATACAGACCTAGGTAAAAAATGTTTTACAGTCATTTCTTGCATGTTATTGGGAGTTTCTTCAACCAGTGGGAACTGTTCATGATTTGATTGAAGGGCAGTAGTTAAGCATCTCTAAGTTAGGGTGCTTTTTAGGTTATAATTCTTGATATCTCGTAGAGGCCCCAAAATTGTTGTCGAAGTAATTAATTGCAAAAGAGGCATGACAAAGCTACCCAGAGCTTTCAGCAGGTAATTTTGAACCTATTAAGAATCTGAGAACCATATTTGTGTAGAATATTGGTGGAGAGAGATGAGGATCCTCAGTACTGCCCTAAATTTCTTCTTGATGCCTTAGTGGTGACATGGGGAGAAGAAAGAGCATAGCCCTGGAGAGGTGAGGATGGCAGGATGAGGGGTCCAGTCACTGTGTGCCTTGCAATGGAAATGGGAAATCAGCCTCGTTCAAAAACTGTATTTTTGGCCAGCATAAGCAGCTTAAACAGTGCTGGGGTCATACACCACAGCAGTTTAAAGCACTGTTATCAGTTTGTTGACTATTTGAAGGTCAGAACTAGAAATAAAGGACTCAAGCCATTATCTAGTTCTTCAGCCTCCAAACCCCAAATTTTTAGGAACAGAGGTTTTTTGAACCTAGGTTATTTAAAATAATTGAACCTTTTTCAAATTTAATTAGTCAAAACATACTCAGAATACCTGTTTAGTCAAAAGTTATATATGTGAATATTTCTTCACCCAAATTCCTGAAGAATTTACTACTTAGCACTATACCAAAAATTATGAGAGTGCAGAGGAGCATATAAGAAGCAGTGTAAGAATTGTAGGAAAAATGAGCCATGAAAGTTGAGAGGGATGGGTGTGCAAAGATAAATTCATAGAAGAGGGTGCACTGTGACGGGGCCTTGAAAAACAGGTAGGAATTCTCTAAGTAGAGCTGAAAAAGAGGCCGTTCTAGGTGACAGGAGCATGAGGTGAAATGTGTACAAAGATGGCAAAGGGTAGCACATGGGACAATAAATAATCCACCATGGCCCAAGGGTTAGGTTCGAGTGGGGCAGTAGGCAGTGTATCTCCGAACTGACTTGAGAGAACTGTCAGTATGAGCTAAGGAGTTGAAACTTTACCTGGTAGGCGACAGGAAGTCAGTGCACGTTTTCAAGGCAGGGAAAGGCATAAACTAAGTAGAGTCAAGTTCAATTTGGCTGCGGTGCAGAGGACAGATTACAGAAGCGAGACGAAGGCAGGAAGATCAAGGAGCTGTGACAGTAGTGACTGTAGGGGTGGAGGGGCAGAACTGCAGCAAGGGCAGTGGGCTTGGAAAGGGATGACAAAGGGGTAGGTGAGGGCTTGGGTGGTGATTCCATATCAAGAAAAAGAGAAAAGAGAAGGAGAACTTGAAGGTCACTTCAGTGTGTCAATCCTGGTGACTGACTCAGAAAATAGGAGTACCATGACCAGAAATAAAAGCAGAAAGAGATTATTTCCACTGTAGTCCTGATTTATCAGTTTGTTTCTGATATCTTTCAGTATCTTTCCATTTCATGTGCCCTTTTGCTATAATAATTTGAGTAATGCTAACAAGAAGCATAAATCAACTTGTTTATTAGATGGGGACCTAGTGCATATGTAGATCTTGAACAAACTAAATGAGAATTAGAAGTCAGGCTAAGAATCCCCATAGCCATACATTCCTTTCCAGAGAGTCAGTGTCTGCCCTACATATCAACCTAGTTTGATTTACTAGATTATGATCTTTAAAAGAAAAGAAAAATACCCAAGGCAGAAATGTTACCCTTTTTATGGCAGTACTTTTCTTTGGCTTCTTGCACTTTTAAAGAGAATGTCGCTCTCAGGAGCACCAGTTCCTGATGAGCCCAATAGAAAGCCCATTTGCCCTTCACAAGGCAGCCATAGTGCAAGCATAGCTGGTGTCAATTTTTCCATTGCTCTTTTTGCCAGTGTTTCCCATCCCTTTACTCAACCTTCTGGGATGAAGATATTAGCTATTTTCCATGGCTTATTTACTCCTTGACACTTTTCTTAAGCCTGCCAACTCTGGGGCCAGTGTAGTCCTGACTTCGTAAGCTGGACAACTGGTCTGTTGGGAGTTGAGCTAGAAAGAGTCGATGCATTTTGCGGAGGCCACCAAGCCCTCACAGAATAAGATGTGACGTGCTTTGTATGAACTTATGGAACAGAGTTATACTACTTGCTCTGTTCTGAAAGATGTTCTTGATGTTTTCTTTATTGGTGAATGAATTTGTGTTTACCTTTGACCACTTGCTGAGGTCAGGAGCATAGGAACACCCTGTATTGCTCTATGGAAGTGCCAAGGTGGGAGGGGAAGGGGAGAAGGTGAGATCAGACAAATCCAGAGCAGTGCCCGGGTCGGCAGCTGTCAGACTCTGAAATCATACTTTCCCTCTTCTTTCTGACCTCACAGAAAGCAAGTAGTTGGGTTGCTGCTGGGATAGAACTGAACATTTTAAAATGCTTGCCTTGCTGAGGAGAGTGATCCTGTGCTTTTTTTGGAATCTCACTCTCAGCGCAGAGGGACTGAGGTTAGAGCAACTCTTTAAAACCGCAACATTTTTGTTCAGAAATGTGACATGATTTGCAGGTGGTGACAACTGATTTGACAATGACCGGTGATTTAGGTCTACCTCTAATAAGCGAATTAATCTGAGCTAAAACATAGTGATCTGTCATGTTTAGAGATACCTCAACATCTGGCTGACTTGTCCTCTGTCAGCCGAGTTTGTCCTGTGCAAATCTTCTGTCAAGTGAGGAAAAGAACTGTGGGTAGAAAATTACATGGCAGTTTTAGAGTTAGTGATGAATTTTTCTCCCAACATACCACCTGTGCCAGCAACACTATTTTTCATGGCATTAATCAAATATCTTGCCTGCAGCACCTTCACTTTCCCAAAGGCTAAAAGATGAATCTGTCAAAAAATTTCACTTGGATTTGCCAGCAGCTTTTCTAAGCTCAAATACTAGTCCAGGCACCTTAGAAGTTTGAGCAAGGCTTTTAGGAATAGCCTTGGGGAGCTAAAGCTGTATAGGGTAATTTTCCTTTACACTAAACAAAAAACCGAAGCCTCCATTGCAGCCAGCATGATCAAGTTTTCAAGTCTGGAAATGGACCAAACACTCAAGCTTTATTAATATATTCCATTTACTGACTCATAGCAGAGGACTTTTTTGTAGTTGGAATTTTGAAATTAGCAAGGTACAAGAGCAGTTGAAGGCCATGAGATGAACTCACCTGCTCCTCGGGGAAACAAAATCCCAGATGGGAGGAAATTTAGGCAGGGGGAAAGCCACACACCCGCATTCCCACAAAGACGCTGCCCACAGCTAAAAGTGTTTGCCGGGATTAAGATCTGTGAAGAGCTGATAGTTTTCATCACTTTAACCTTTGTTATATATCTCTTGCTTGCAAAATAAAAATGGCACATTTGCTTTATGCCTATTGGAAGTAATATGCACTCCTGTTCCTTTTCAAAATTAATATATATTTTAGAGTAACCACTGGTGACCCTGAGATTTCCTCTGAATGGCTGGGCAGAAGCTGCTACACTGATTTGAAGTGTAGAAAATCACAGGAATCAAGGGCTGTGCCACATTAGGCATCCTGGTAAGAGTGATTTTTATAGTGTCTTCTCTTCACTGTTGATGTTTCTTACAAGACAAAGACGATTCTTTCATGCCTTAAATGGTAAAAAGGTCTCTAAGAGTCTTTGCCATTTCACTTCGCTAGTAATAGCCTCAAGATTGCTGAGCAGTTAAAGAAAAAAAGATGGGTGACACTTCCATCTCTCTACTAGTGACTGCATAGGAACTCAGCAACAGGTTTTGGGCACAGTAACTCTGAAAGTGCATGAGACACAGCAGAGACTCAGCAAATTGTGAAGCAAGTGAAATCCTTGGATCAATTATTTTAAAAAATTAAACAATGTATTTTCTCACATATCCATCATGAACAGAGAAGCATCAAATGTTGTTCTGTGCATGTTTCAGGACAGTGGTCCCTAACCTTTTTGGCACCAGGAACCAGTTTCATGGAAGACAGTCTTTTTATAGACTGGGGTAGAGGGATGGTTTTGGGATGACTCAAGCATATTTCATTTATTGTGCACTTTTCTATTATTATTACATTAAAATATATCATGAAATAACTATACAACTCACCATCATATAGAATCATTGGGAACCCTGAGCTTGTTTTCCTGTAACTAGATGGTCCCCTCTGGGAGTGACAGGATCATCAGGCATTATATTCTCATAAGGAGTGTGCAACCTAGATCCCTTGCATGCAGCGTTCATAATAGGGTTCACGTTCCTAGGAAGATCTAGTGCTGTTGCTGATCTGACCGGAGGTGGAGCTCAGGCGGTAATGCGAGTGATGGGGAGTGACTGTAAATACAGATGAAGCTTCGCTGGCTCACCTGCTGCTCACCTCCTGCTGTGTGGTCCAGTTTCCAACAGGCCACGATTGGTACCAGTCTATGGCCTGGTAGTTGGGGGACCCCTATATCGGGTTATCTACTCTAACCTGATTCTAGATTCCCATTCCATATATTTGATAGCAATGAAATGTTTCCCCCACTATTTAAATGGGTGAATTTGCCACAGTTCATAAAAACTGGTAAGTTGCAAGTTACTTTCCTAGTAAGTGCGAGTTGGATTAGCGGTCAAACAAAGCAGACCTTCCATTGTTGAAGAAGGCTCATGAAGCGGAAGGATCTGAGTGAGGCAATAAAGGTGTAGAAGGAGAAGCAGTGAGGTGCTGTCAGTTGTGGGGAGTACCACAGGGAACTGGTTCTCTAGTCCATTGGATTTCTTTTTCTTTGAAAATTCAGTAGTATCTGAAACCTTTAAGACTAGGCTTAATTTCTTTTTTTTTTTTACTGTTTCCACGTGTTCATAATCAACTTTAATGTATAGATACCATTTCTTTGATTCAGGTTTCAGTCTCACATTGAGACAGTTCTTTAGCTTCTTTGAATCAGAAAAATCAGCGTCATATATCATATAAAATCTCTAACATTTGTGTGACTTTATATGCCACCTATTGAGAAAAATGAGTCATAATTTATAATTTACATTTCCTATGAAATATACTGTGAAATCCAAGGCCTTTTACCTTTGTCTATAGGTTTTGATCATATTTGCAAAAACTCATTAATGGAAGTATTTCTCTGTTCCTGAAGTAGACTGGATGAATAGGTTAGCCCATTATTGCTTGTCTGTGAATGTGCTCTTAAACTATATGAAATGAGACAAGACTGAGATGATTAAAAAAAAAACCCAAAGGGTGCCTTGATTAGATGCACTTTAGTACTATAAAGCGGTTTTCTTTTAATAATGGAAAGTGAAGAAAGTTTCATTAGTTCAGACAAGGATGTATATGAAAGTAAATTTGGAGCCTTCTCTGTGTCTGTACGTGCACACGTATGCTCTTTCTTTTAGAAAGCGCACACACCAGCAGGGATATTATGTAGCCTGCAACAATAAAATAGAACTGAAAGGGATGTTATTTTAAATCCACTCTTGTATACCCAAAAAAGGTGTATTATTGGGAAGGACTTTGATAGTGGTGTATTTTACAGTTTGACAACTTGGAACTTTGTAAACTGGCAATTGGGTATAGACGAAGATATCCATTTATCTCATATATGTCTTGTTGAGGCAAAGCTGTCAGAAGAAATCTTATCACATGGTGCCCCATTTGTTTTCTGTGGTGATTTATGATGGTTTTGAAAAGGTCTTGTGATCCCATAGGCTGCCACGATTCTCTGACTTTTCTCTGTCAATGGATCAGATTTTTGACATTTTCTGAGAGCATTCAGAAAAGATTTGATAAATCAGCTTGTGGTGTTTACTTTAATTGATCTGAGGCTCATTCCTTCAAGAATTCATCAACTACAGTGACAGGGTCTGGATGTGCTGCAGTGAAATGAAAGAATTGGGCCGGCCATGCTCCTATGGTGATGATATAGATATTTTGTTGAAAGTTTATGTGCACCGACGAGAAGATGTCATAACTAATTTAGTATGTTGTAAATCTTTTGACACATATTCTAATTCATAAATCTCATCCATCACATGTGATTCATGAAACTATAGACAACCTTTGATGAGAAGGTACTTCTGTCTCTGTTCCAAGTTCCTTACATTTTTCCTTATTCAAAAATAAATCATTCCAGAACAACAGAATTCTATTATGAAAATGGAACTGTAGAGGCCCTTCATTCCCTCACTTCTGCTCTCACACCCATAAAAAGAAAAGCTCTCTATTTGAAAAGAAAGGTGTGTTTCTCTTAGAACAAGAAGTGTATGTGCTGTGTATATGTGTGCATTTACAAAAATAGGTAAATATAGAGACTGATTTCAAAGAAATGGGAAAGATGAATGTTAACTATTTTTCTAGAATAAAATGACTTCAGATAAGACACAGTATGTGAAAAAGTCTTCCTCATTTTAACTTTTAATTTGAAATTAATTTCAAAATCAACGGTAATAGACATAGACAGTTATAATGCACCAAACATTTGTTCTATGCCCATTCTTAGGTTTACTTGGCCTATAAATTTATTTATTTATTTATTTATTTGGGCTACAAGTTGGCCTTATTGATTTATTCGATTTCAACTTGACTAGTGAAAAAACAGGCAATCCTTTTTCTCAGACTGTCGAATATCTAACAAAGGATGGTCCAGAGAATGATTGGTATAGCATGTTAACCAAGATCTCATGCCTGAGCAATCTAAAGCTAACATGAGGTTATGTCTCATCTAACTAGCCTGTTAGAAAGTTAGTAAGTCTGACCAGATATGAGAATGTTTTACCATTAGCAAAAACTTTGCACATGTATGTTGTTACAAATGAGTCATTTAAGTGATTGGGTAACCCAAAACTATACTAATGACCACGGCCTATGTTAAAGTTATTTAAGACTTAGTTGCTGCCCTGACAAACTTTCCAACTGCCATATGTGAAATGGTGAGACTGGAGATGAATATGATAAAATTGAGATGGATGTGGAACTCTTAAAAACATAAAAAGAAGCCATATTTACAGATTCCTTGAAACATACTTTGAATTAGAAATAAGTATCACAGAGGCTCGAAGAAAGGGTTAAATGTGATATTAACTTCTAAGTTTGGAGCATCTAAACTGTCAAAAAAAATACTGCTTGCCAGCTAAAAGATAGGGATGTCGAAGTGTTCGTGTAAAATCATATTAGATGAGTTTGAAGTCCAGGATTTCTTCTCCCTCTAGTTCTGATAGTCCACATACCTTGAATCATTGTGTGTACATTTAAAAATTATTTATGATAATAAGAGAACATGAGTGCACTTTCATATTGTAATGGAGGAATCTAATTTTACTTAACTATTTCCATACCCCTACCTTCGTGAAATTTCTTCTAGAAATAGTTAGTCAATCCCAAAATTGGCTAATATGCATTTTCATAATTATCTTTTCCTTCTCGATAGATGTAGTAGCAATCTGTAGATTATCTCAAAGTGAGTAATAAACAGAGAATAAGAATAAAAGACCTGGATAACTCACAAATAAGAGAAATATCTCTTTCCTTATCAAAACCTAAATAAGCAAACTGCAAGGGGTAAAAAAGTGAAAGAAGAAAAGACATAAGTAAATGCGAAATTTGCCTTCATTCCAACACACACATCCTCTCTTTTTGAAGCAGTCAAGTTTAGAAATGAAGAAACTCTGACAGGGGAAAGGTCACTTAGAAAAAGGCACAGCGCAAAATGCCATGTCTGTAATGGAGAGTAATTTGAAATAAACTCCTGCTTGGAGCCCATAATGAGAAAGAAAAGAAACAAAGAGCCAGAAAGGTCCAGTGTCAGAATTTAAAATGGGTAAATTTTAATGACTCTGAAAGGCACAATGAATGACCAGTACCCACCAGTCTGAGCAGAAATGATGTGAAGTGGCAATCTGCTTCACCCATTTCTCCTCGGAGATTTTCTGCTCCTGATATTCAGAACCACTGTTCCCAGTCTCAGAATTCTTTGATTACCAGTCGGTTCCAAGAGCAAAGAAATAAACATTAGTTAGATACAACAGATGAAATAAAGTCTACTCTGTCCAAGATTGGGTTGCATCAGTAAAGCAGAAACATAAGAAAGCAGCTTTCTTTATAGCTAACAGGAAAAATAAACTCTCAAAAACAAAAAAGCCATTTTATTGAAAGTGCTAGAAACATTTACTATAATCTTTAAGTAGCTTTCTACTGTGCCAACGTGATGAAGTTACTAGTCCCTTGATAATTAGGCAACCATATAGAATTTTGTTCTTTACTTGACTGCCTGCCAATTGAATCAATTGATAATGAACCTGATGTTTCCCTCATAAGAAAATAAAGAAAGAGTAAAAGGATCAAACACTCAAATTCTACAGATTTGACAGATCTGTAAAACACTGATCGCCTCCCAAAGACATAAATAATATGAATGTTGTTGTAGCATTAATAAAAATTTTAGATCCCATTGAGTTTGCCCAAGTGTTGGCCTTAGTTAATTCCATCCAGATTGCAGCTCAGGAAATGTATTGAGACGCAAATATGGTGCACGTGGTTTATCTTTTCACCGATTATACAAACTTCATCAAATTGTAAAAGCTTTGATGTCTCAAGCTGTTCCATTTTCAGAGTTGAGAGTAAAAATGAAAGAAGGGAACTTGCTATAAGGAAGAACTCTGCAGATATATATATATTTTTTTACCCCTATCAGTCAAGAATGTATTAAGTAATTCTACTTGCCTGGCACCCAATACCATGCTAAGTATGTTTGGTGAGATACAAACAAGGGCTTGGAAATGGGATAGCATCCCAGTAAACCTTCAGCTTCTTGTATTATCCTTACCACCACTTCACATTCCTGCATTTTTGGACCTTAAGATCTAGTTCGGGGGTAAAACATCAAGACCTACAATAACACGAAGGGAACAGTTTTATAAATCAAAAGTGCATGGCCAAACTGGACTGTGAGTCCAGAGAAGGAGGCTAGTACAGTCAAGGAAGGCTTCATGGGGAGAGTATGATCCCGTGCAACTGTAAAGTAGTAACAGTAAAAATATTGAGCTCAATATTTTGGTAAACATTCTGGTCATAAAGAAAAGGAGAGAAATTCAGATCAGCCCACAAAGTAGAATGGACAGTGGGTGACAGTATCCCAGTAAACCTTCAAATTCTTGTCTCTTCCTTATTACCACTTCCCACCCTGCTTCCCCTGCAGTCAAAGTAAATGACAATTTAGGCCATAATAACACTGGAGGCGTATCTCGACCACACTCCGTGTATAATATGTCAGCATTTGGACACAGCTTCACAGTACATCCAGAGTCTCACTGCTTCTCAGCTGCCACTGTCATCCAGGTCGCATCATCTCTCTTTAGATGTCTACGGCAGCCACCTAATGGGTGCCCCTGCTTTCTCTCTTGACTCCCGACCCCACAACCGCAATGGTCCTGTGCATAAGTCAGATCTTGTCACTTTGTTCCACCCTCTCCAAGGCCTTCCCATCTTAGAGAAAAAGCCAAAATTGTTACAAGCCCTTTGGGCCCTCTGTGACCTACCAAGGCCTCCTCCCCTCACACCTTTTATTTCTCTGCTATTATCTCCTATTATTTCTTCATCTCTCGCTGCAATCCAGCCATCCTGCCTCCTCACTGGGCTGCCCTCTCTGAATAATTAGGCAGCCACATATGATTTTGTTCTTTACTTGACTGTCTGTCAATTGAATCAGTTGATAATGAACCTCATGTTTCACTTGCAAGAAAATTAAAAAGAAATGCTAAAAGGACTCCCCAGGTACTCCCATTTCCTCTGCCTGGAACACTCTTCCCAGATATAGTATCGTTTGTTCTCCTTTTCCAAGTCTTTGTTTAAATGTAACGTGCTCTGTGGGCTTTCTCAGACTACCACATTTAAAATTGCAAACTTCCTCCCCCAAGCTCCCTGACAGCCCTAAACCACTTTCTGACTTTACTTTTTCTATAGTGCTTACCACCTACTGGCATACCATATACTTCAGTTATTGGTTTGTTTATTGTCTGTCTTACACTCTCCTGGGATGAGGAAACTTGGTATTGTTCCCGGAGATAACCCTTCACCTAGAACAGCATGTGACAGATATGAGGTGTTCAATAACATTGGTGGAATAAATGGATTGTGGAGCTAGAATCAAGATTACCATATCAAAAGACAGTGCTCTCCCGAAGTTGTGTTGCATTTGGTTTTAGGACACAGGTTCCTAACCTGGGACATGTGGATAGGATTTGGGAAACTGGTGAATCCCTGAAAGTGATTTAAAAAATGTTATCTCTTTCTTATGATTTAGGTGAAGTTTTATAACCTTTATGAGATTCTCAGAGGTCCTTGACATAAAGACTAAAGAGAACCAGTGGTTTAGAATGCCCCCAAAGCACTTGGGAAGAACTATGTAGGCTTTTTTTTTTTTCATTTTATTAATTAGAGCAGAATATTAATCATCCTGATACATAGAAATTGGTACATAGAAAAAAGTTTTAAATTGTGTTTTCACAAATCCAAAACATCCTTATATTTTGGTAAATTGTGCCAGCCTCTGTTTGAATGAAGGGACCAGATGTCAGTTAGCTCAAAGCAGTCAGACCAGCAAAGGCCTCATTGAATCATCATTTCTTTAATTCCCTGTTTTGTGCATCTGGTTTACACACACTCTTGTTAATGTGTTGCCTTGAAACTATTTTCTGCCTACTCCTTGCATGTATGTGTGCACAATAGGTATTTGCTTATTAAATAAATTAATATTGAATGAAATACAGTCACAACTTGGATGACTACCTATGAGGTATTATATTAAATTAGTGGTAAAATCCATATTGTTTGATTTCCAATCCAGTGTGTTTTCTGTTTGACTGTGTAGGGTCTGTCCTTAGTGTGAGATGACCTTTTATTTAATTCGAAACATAAAATAATGTGCCAACAGTGTTTTTGTTATCGTCTTGGTCTTACTGTGGACCTAATTGGTGACCTCGGCACTTGCTCTGCCTTGATTACTTAAATTTTAAAATGGGAATAATATAATTACCTTGTTGTCTTGACTAATTAAAATATAAAATATAAATTGGCCTAAAAGTCATCCCAAACATCACCAGCTTATTTTAAATACTGAGCATAAAACCATAGGCGTAAACATGATAGCAGAGGCCACTTTTCCGGTTAGTCAACATATAGGAGATTGTGACGCAAGTAGGGAAAAAATCTTTCCTTTGCTGTAACAGCAGGGGAGCTGCTACCTTGGTTTGCTTGTGACAAATGGGGGATGAATCCCTTTGAAGAAGCTGTGGGAGAGTTCGGCTGATTAAAGACACAGAGATACTTTAATGAAACTCTCCACACTGGCTTGTTTTTGGTGAACAACTGTATCCAGCAGAGGGAGGTAACAAAGCGGGTGTTAGAACAAGCTTTGCCCAAAGATATCTAGATGTTTCTATCTGGCATTATTCCAAAGGCAAGATGAAATGAGCGGTTAGATATATTGGCAAAGAGATTGATATTATAAACTATTTTAAAATTTCCTCTGATTAATTATATAAGCAACATAGTTCTTCACCAAAGATAACACTGTGAGATAGGGGACCAGATATTAGCCCATATTGTCTCCAGATAAGAATAACATTTGGGTATAAAGAATTGAAAATGATAAAGCAATAGGGGAATTCGTGATTTTTTTCAATCCATCAAAAGTGAAATGCTATTGGAATCATTTATAAAAGTCCACTTTCTTTTCTCACTTTCATTTTTTCTATCTTCCATTTGTGGGCTTATAGACTTGTAAGAGAATGAAAGGATCTTAAATGGTTAATCAGTGATAAACAGAATTGTCAAAGAGAAATTAACTGGCCAAGATACTTGGCTAGATAATAGCAAAACCAGAACTGCAATCCAGAACTTCTGACTCCTAGCCCTTCCCTCTTTGCATTTATACATTTACGTCAGGATCTTTCTGGCAGTACTTTCTCCCACATCATGTGTGTGTCCATGCTGAGAGAGACACAGAAGGACAGGGAATGAAAATGAATATGAATCTGCAAACATCTAAGCATTTTAAAATTTCTTATCTTATTGAAAGTAATATTTATATAAAATTTACCTTTGGAGGGGGACCGCATGTGGTTACAATATTGAATTCCAGAAACGGTCACTGCATTTCCCAAAATTTGCCTTTCTCTTACAGATGATAAGTAAATATCCCAAATGTTGAATATATGTGTGATTCAGTGTTCTTGTACAAGATGTTTTACAAGACTTTAAAAATTATCTAGGGATGTATACCTCCCACTGTGTTTGAGGCAATTAATACTTAACACCTTTAGCAATATTCCCAGGGTGATTATGAAACATAGACTGTTGGGCCATCATTAACTAATTGGGAAAGATAGCATCATGGAAGCACAGAATGACAACAGTATTCGATGTTTGCTACCTTGTAATAAAATAATGACACTGTTCTCTTCTTAACAAATATTTACTGAATACCCATGATGTGACAGACATCATTTTAGGTTCTGGGGCTATACCAGTGAAAAAAGCAAAGCTTTCTGTCCTCACGGAGTTTATGTTCCAGTGGAGGGAGGGAGACAGTAAGTAGAAAAGACAACCAAATACATCAGTTTTTTAGTACTTTAGGTTATAAGTAAAAAGGGAAAAGAAAGAAAAAAAGTAGGAGAAAAGGAATTGGGAGTGCCATGAAGTGGGAGTGGGGCTTGTAGTATTAAATATTGATATGTTTGTGAAGGATACTATACTCAAAATTTCTTGCCAATATATCTTCTGTAATATTAACACTTGTTCCAAGCCACACAAAGCATCAAAGAATTAGAGTATGTATTATATATACTGATACTATATACATATGCATTATTGTCACATAAAAATTCAATAGACGTGAATTTTTATTACTCAGAGAGGATGGAGAGAAACTGGACAATCAAATTATAAAGTTTCTGTCAAGTAGCAGTTTTAATAAACATTTTCAATAAGATCCATGGGAATCCATGCTGGGTCACAGCATTGTTGAGGAAACTGATCTAAGATAACAAATGTGAGATCATGAGGAAGATTCCTCACATAATAAACAAATCAAGTTGTTTTTCTTAGTCTGTGGTACTGAAAAAAGATAC
Organism: Ateles fusciceps; assembly: GCA_036589455.1. NCBI lineage: Eukaryota > Metazoa > Chordata > Mammalia > Primates > Atelidae > Ateles > Ateles fusciceps. Next base: position 1,166,950 of record JAZHEH010002842.1, read on the forward strand.
ATTCCGATGCCCTCTTCAGACACAGTTCAAGCTTTTACCTTTGTGAAGTTCCAAGAACCTTGGCAATTTGGGGTCCTAGCTAAAATACTGTTCACTATTTCTATATCAGGATGCACCTAATTGAAAAAAATTAGATTTTAAAAAATCCATGGGTTATTTTATTCAGGGGTCTAAGTTATATCAGTGATCTTGAGTCACTACAGCATAGACCCCAATTGCAGATTCTCACATAATAGTTGGAGAACTTTCAGTTTCTCTTAGAGCAAAGGCAGCCTTATTTAAGGTGGTTGAAGGTAGCCAGCTGATTCTCTCCATCCTGACGGTTTTTCACTCACATAACGTTGCACAATTTCCTACTAGAACATCAACAACAAAAAGAAGGAAGATCGGTGTAAAAACATATTAGAAAGCTATTTATTTATATAAGTTAGCGTTGGTGAACACATCTGTGCCTATGTTCCAAAACAAATTCCTTTTCACTATGCTCTGGAAGCAAAGTGAATCTGGATGTGCTGTGTTTCACCGGACATTCACAGAGATACTGATGAATCGGCTGCTTAAGAGTTTTCCTTTTCATCAAAGAGATGTCCAAACAACCATGTAAATAAACCCTCAAGAAAATATCTTATCAGCAGTGTACTTATTGGCCCTCAGAGACTTGACTCAAGAATGTGAACATGGTGAACAAAATTGTTTGACCACACCAGTTATGAGAGGTTTTAGAGTTCACGGTTTGGAAGTTGAATTGACCTCTTTGCCATAAATCCTATATCACAGAATTCTCTAACTTACTGTGTTGTGAAGCTTATGGAAAAATGTTTTGTTATCTCTTTGTCTTACAGTTTAACTCCCATCTTTAAATTCTCAATAAGATTTCTTATTAAAAGAGTAAGATTTCTTTTTAAAATCAATATGATTTGTTATGGAGATCTGCTTATAAGCATTCAAGGGGCATACAGCTCAGATTTTTAATAGAACATTTAGGATTCCTAGATCTATCACAGTGGGCTTCTCCGGAGGATATTCAGTTTGTCAGATATTCAGTATGCCAGGACACAGGTTGGAGAACTGTGAAGAAAATTTAAAGTCAATGAAGAAGGTAGCATTTGGGGGCTTCAGGGAGTACAAAGATAATTGTGGATCAATTGTGCCAGACAATTTGAAGCAACTTAAGACTGCCGTCAGTACTTTAATTGTTTCTGCTGCAGAGTTTGAAAGAGCATTTAGTTCAATGGATGATGTGTTAACACCTAGTTGCGATGCTCTGTCCATTAGTTGCATATCATCTATGTCTTTTTATTAAGCTGGTTGGTCCACTGTTCCACGTGTTTAAGCCCAAAGATTATGTCAAGAAGTGGCTTGTAAGTGGGCAGCTTGAAAGCTGGAAATTGTAGAAATGTGACAAGAGAAGCTCTCTGGCTCTTCTGTCTTTCTTTTATTTTATTTGAAGAGTTTGAACTGTTTCCCCCTCCTTAAGCCTGGGCTCCTGGGTATTGAGAGAGTAAGGAAACTATACCATTTTCTCACGTAATGAAATAGAGTGAAACAAGATCATGCCAGCACTAAGTTCAGTAACTTTTTCACTTTTGGGAAATCAATAACACCTTCCCCATGAACACCCAATGCATAGTTGATAGAAAACCGTGTGGATCTCTCTAAGGAATTGTTAAGGACCCCTTGGAGTCTATGAGCTATCAGTGTCAAGAAGGAATATACATTGCTATAGGAAGAATGAGAAGTAAGTGAGGATCATTATCAGTATTGCCCTTTGACATTAGAGTTTGTTCTGAGGAGAACTCAGCCATCTACTTTGGTGCCCGCACTTGAAACGAAATTTTGGTTTGCATCCTGGGTACCCTTTTCTATAGGGTGTGTATGAACTTGAAAAACCTATGGACTGAAGAATCTAATGATAGCAGCACGGCTTGTACTCCTCAAAAGTTTATATATATTTTTTTAACACATTCCCTCTAGTCTCTCATGTATTCTCATTTTCTCCAGAGGAAAGACTCTTAGAAATTCACCATTGAATGATCCTTATTTCTCCTTGTCCCAAATTTAAGGGACGGCATTGCAGACGCAGTATCTTCTGTCGAGTCCACCGCCATTTGTTTTTCTATTTTTTTTTTTTCAGTTTTCATACCTTTTTTATTCTAGCACTAGACCTGAAAACCGACATCACAGGACTCAGTAGCTTGTGACTTCAAACAACAGGCATTCAAATTCAAGTGATGATAGATAGCACATGATTAAAATATCTCTTTTCTTTGTGCAATGAGCCAGCAAGATTCTTTGAGAGCATTTAAACTCTAATGCTATCATACTTCAGCATTCTTCTTTAGAATTCTTCACATCCACAATTTCTCAAGAGAGGGTATTTAGCTGTCCAGATTCCCATCGGTGCTGTTGTGTTCAGCCATAACCTTGAACTATGCCTGGCCTTTCTTTATTCCCTTCCAGGACATATTCCTGGAGTTCCTATTCACTTTGTCTCCCCACGTACATATATATCCACTGAGAGAAAGCACCATTTGGACCATTACCAAGTCAATTTTGAGTTTAAATATCTTTCACTTGAAAGTCTACAGGATTTTGATCTGTTTGATGGGTGTGGATATTTTGAGGGGGAGTCTCTTCTGTACAACTTGCAGAAAAGCTCTGTCTCATTGATGGTAAGTTTCTCAGAGTAAAGGAAGAAAAGAGAATTTCACTTATTGAATATTTAATTCTGGACAGCAGTTTAATCAGGACTGGGATTTGGGCAACGGCTGCAGCCCCCTCCTAACTTAGTACAGTTTCAGTTCTTAGTATTCCTTAATTATCCCACTGAGATGTTTGAGAAGCAACTAGTAGTAAATGAACTTGGCAAATCAGCTATTACCCAAGTAATGAAATACAAATACATATGTTTGACAATTCTGCAGGGAAATTTTTTAAGCCAGGATTCTCAATGGATTGTATTGGCCAGAGAGGAAAAAACAGGTGTTGTTATCAAACCATATCTACAAACAATTTGACAGGAGTTTTAAAATAATGCACAGATTTTCTTGCCATGAATTCCAAACATGTCAATTAACCTATGGAGAATCCTGATTTCAAATAATGAATCAATATATGCCCCCCCAGGATGGAGAAGGGAGGGCTTGCTGTGACGTCGGTTAAATATTCAAGGCTTTCTCCCAAACAGTATATCTAAGGATGCATATCAACTTCACATCTAACCTCAAACAAAGCAGAGATCAGCTCTACTGAGAAAATTGATTTTATTCAACAGTAAGGCAAGGGAAATTAGTAAATTCAATATTTGTAGAAAGAAAATAAGCGAAGCCAGCTATTCCTGGTGGTCTGAGACTATTCTTTGTTTTGGTAATTATGCCTTTATGTTTTAGGGCTATTTACATTTTCAGAAGGGCTTGAAATAGTTCATGCACCAGGCGTCCCCTGAGCATCCAGGTTCTTCCTCTGTGCAACAATAAAGTTGTCCCTGGACCAATACAAATTGAAAATGAATCCTAACTTTATAGAAAGTGCTGCTTTGCTTCCCTCATTGTTTGGAGCTTCTTTAGAGCTGAATCACAAACTAATGATCTCCACTGCAGCCAGGTCCTTGGTGTGATAGTATCTCATTGTAGTGGAGCCTGCATTTACATAATGTGCAGTCTAAAATACCTTTGAGTTCAAGAATAGAACTATGGAAAATAATTTTATCCTAGTTTGTGCGCACCCGGATTGTAAGACACAGGCAGAAATACAGCAATGGGATGAATTTACTAATGTTTGCTATTGGATGGTAAGCCATTCTAAAGCTATGAAAGCCTTCAAAACCCCATAGGTCTCCATTTTGCCATTAGCCGTACCAGTTTAAACAGTCTGCTGCAAGAAATATTGACAGGTCAAGTACAGCTGGGAAGAGCACGTGTCCCAGTGGCCTTTACACTGACAGTTTCTCCCACATTAAAGAGTTAACTAGCAGCCAACCAGCTCGAAGTGGGAGCTAATGAATGAAATGGAGATTGATATAGACTCTCTTTGGAGGTGCATCGATCTGTATCTTGTGAACTCAGCTTAGGAATTCTGCAGGCAGCATTGCCTGAATAACCCTGGCATGGTGCCCATTAGCCAATAACTCTTTTAATGTTGGTCTTCAATTGATATATTTATTGTATTGCATATTACAGTGACCCTTCCCTACACCGTGTTTGTATTTGATGGTTGTGGTAACAAGCTGAGGGAAGGTTCAGCTGCAGGATACGTTTGAGTTTGGGCAGTGTCAAAGAAATATTTAATTAATTGCATCCTTCATTTGCATGTGTTGCATGAAAAAGGTCTCTCTGGGGCACTGAATCCTCTTCCTTGCTGCCCAGTTAGCAATAGTGAATCTGTCTAATATGATCTGAGACCTTGGCATAGACACTATCTCTTATGATGATTTCACGTTGAAAACTCATTGTGAAAGACTGGTTAGTCTTACAAGCTCTAATTAACGACATTATCTGTGTAACTGATAACTAGCAGAAGAAGTCAAAGGTAGTCCCTTCTTTTTTTTTTCTTTTTCTTTTTTTTTGAGACAGAGTCTCACTCAGTCACCAGGCGCCAGGCTGGAGTGCAGTGGCACGACCTTGGCTCACTGCAACCTCCGCTGCCCGGGTTCAAGCATTCTCCTGCCTCAGCCTCCCGAGTAGCTGGGACTACAGGCGCGCGCCACCACGCCCAGCTAATTTTTTTGTATTTTTAGTAGAGACGGGGTTTCACCATGTTGACCAGGACGGTCTCGATCTCTTGACCTCGTGATCCGCCCGCCTCGGCCTCCCAAAGTGCTGGGATTACAGGCGTGAGCCACCGCGCCCGGCCGGTAGTCCCTTCTTAAAGAACTAGTTGGTGACCTTCTAGGTGATGACCAGCTTTAGCCATACCTGAGTGGGTTCTTTTAACAGTTGTTCCCTAAGCTCAGTATTCATATGAATCACCCCGGGAGCCTGTGATTCAGGATGTCTGGGTTGGGGCCTGGAAATATGCATTTTAAGACTAACAGTTTTGATACAGGTGGTCTTCAGACTATAATTTTTTAAATGTTGACTTAATACATTAGTAAGAGACACTGAGAAGACACTGGGTCCAAAAATGTGAATTGCTAAAAAGTTAACTGCAGTAGTTAAAACATTTGTTTCACTTCAGTGATCTATTTTATCTATGGGTAGCTGAAGTCTCCTACCGCTGGAGCTGGATTCCATTTGCCATCCTTGCCACAGAGTCTATGGTTTTGGCCTTTTCGCCTCACCACAGGTCTACAGAGGCAAGTCCAGTTCGTCATGCACAAGAGTTGCTGCTTTACCTGTGCAGCTCTCCACATTCCTCCATTGAGTCTTAACTACTCATGCATTCATGCAGAGGAAATGCTCTTTTTTTTTACCAGCTCATACTGGAGAATATATCATCATGCTGGACTGAAATTATTGTTAATATGCCAAACTAATGTGCTAAAAACTGCCCTCAAGAGATGACCTAGGTAAGCCAAATACCTTCTTTTCTAGGAAAAGATCCGAAGTCCATAGAGTTTAGGTGGCTTGTAGCTAGGACAGAAATAGAGCCCAAATCTTCATTCCACCCCTATAGGACAAGCTTGCTGAAGAAAACAGTCAGCCCTCTGTATCAGCAGATTCCGCGTCCATGGATTCAACAAACCATGGATGGAGAAGAAAAAAAAAAATCCTACAACAATGACAAATAATACAAATTTAAAAACAATACAGTATAACAACTATTTACATTGCATTTACGTGGTATTGAGTATTATAAGTAATCTAGAGATGATTTAAAGTATGGGGAGGATATACTTAGCTTATATGCATATACCATGCAATTTATATAAGGGACTTGAGTTTCTGAGGATTTTAGTAATCTGCAGCAGGTCCTGGAACCAATCCCACAAAGATATTGAGGGCTGGCTGCATATAATTTATAGCCTTGAATGCAAACTTACTTGAAAGAAATCTAGTACCACCTGTATCTATCATTGAAATAAAAAGCACCTAGGATTATGTGTCAGTAAGATAACCAGGATCATCCACAGAGAAAAGTACACTCATGTGTTGCTTAATGATAGGAATATGTTCTCAGAAATGCATCATTAGGCAATTCGGTCATTATGGGAACATCAGAGTATACTTACACAAACCTAGATGGCACAGCCTACCACACACCTAGCCTAATGCTCCTAGGCTACAGACCTGTACAGCATACTGTACTGAACTCTGTAGATAACTGTAACACAATGGTATTTGTGTATCTAAACATAGAAAAGGCATAGTAAAAATACAGTATTATAATCTCGTGGGACCACTGTCATACATGTGGTCCATTATTGATTGAAACATTAATGCCAGCCACAGTGCTCATACCTGTAATCCTAGCACCTTGGGTGGCCAAGGCGGGAGGATCACTTTAGCCCAGGAGATTGAGGCTAGCCTGGGCAACACAGTGAGACCCCATCTCTACAAAAAAAAAAAAAAATTAGCCAGTTGTGGTGGCGTGCTCCTGTAGTCACAGTTCCTGTAAAGGCTGAGGTAGGAGAATCACTTGAGCCCAGGACATCGAGGCTGCAGTGAGCTATGTTTGCACCACTGCACTCTCAGCCTGGGCGAAAGAGTGAGACCATGTCTCAAAAAAAAGAGAAAAGAAACATTGTTTTGTGGCACATGACTGACGTATATAATCTGCTTTCTCCCTTCAGAGCCAATTTAGTTTCCAGAAAAATTGAAAGGGATGGACAATGCCTGAGATTTCAGAAACAGCTTATTTCTTCCCTGGAAACTCAACTTAGGTCAAAACAGCAAAATATGTTGGTTCTTACACGGGGCCTTGCACTTTGCCAGGCATTAGTGCTACTAAAATTAAATCGATGGTGTTTCTAAAATGTCAGCATTACCCCTAATAAGTGCACTATCTATTGGCAGTAGGGGAGCCACTAACTCTAACAGGTTGTTCGGGCCAAAGGAACAGATTAGCTGTGGATAAATCAGTAGCCTCCATATTGGGAGTTCTGTGAGGATGGGACAGAAAATGAGGTTACACATAGTGAACTGCTCTAAGTGACATTTTAGGGAGATTATTTCTGAGAGCAATGTGGAGGGTAGATTTTTAAAGATGATGCTGGAGCCAGTGAGATCATATAGGGACTGATGCCGTGTCCTGTTTAAAAAAAAAAGTGGGGGATCCCCAGCTGTGGACAGTAACAGAGAGCACCAGGAGTAGTTTGTGAATCAGAGAATGATGAAGGCAGCAATTCCTAGGAGTTTGCAATGTGAGGTGGGAGGTGCTTTTCTCCAAGACAGTGAATACAGGTGGAAGAGTAGGTTTGGGGATATGGGGAGGAATGATCAAAGGAGATTCGATTAGGCTGAATTGGGTTGAGTTTTCGATGCCTGTGGAAGATTGTGGTAGAGACTTGGGGATATCCAGGCTGAGGCTGTGGGAATGTCCATGGCTGTGAATCATCAGTCTTGCTGTTAGCCAAAGCCACAGCCATAGACAAGCTTGTTTAAGGTAGTGGTTCTCGAAGTGTGGTTCCCCCAGCCAGCAGCATCATCTGAACCTTGTTTTTCTGAGTGCAAATTCTGAGCCCCACCCAATACCTAATCATAATTTCTGAAGAAGGGATCCTGTCATCAGATTACAGCCCTCTAAGAGATTCTGATATATGCTCAAGTTTGAGAATCACTGGTTTGAGGAAAGTATTGCACGAGAACAGTTACAGAGCTGGTGGAGAAGGAGGGGCCCAGGTAAGATCTTTATAAAAACATGAACAGAGAAGAAAGGAAACAGAAGGGCATATTGTGCCATTGGAAGACAGGTGAGTGTTTTGAGAAGAAAAGAATGGCCAGTAATGTTGAATGCTGTGGAGCCAGGTAGGAAGAGGCCTGGGATATGCCCATCACATCTGAGAATTAGCAGATTGCTGGGGATTTTGACTAGCAGTTTCAGAGAAGTAGGACATGTGGAAGCCAGATTAGAGAGTTGCTGATGGAATTGGATGTGAGGAAGTAGAGGTAAGAGGCTTAGATCGCTTTTTCCAAAAGCTGAGCTGGGAATGGAAAAGAGTGAGAAGATGAAAAGCAAGAGGGAATTTTAGACCAGAAGAGAGTTATCATTTCAAGATGTAAAACCCTCGAATTCGTTTATGGATTGAAAGGAAGGAGTAGAGGCTGTAGACCCGGAGGCTGGACGCGGGAGGGTCTTGTTTGGATAATTGAAGTGACCTCCCAACAGCTTTCCCTGAGCCTCAGTTTCGAAGTTTAATCAATCATATCCTTCCTCTTACTGTTCACCAGCACCACCATCACCCATCATCAGACATAGTCCAGACGTAATGTTCTGTTGAGTGATCTAACTATCTATGTACCCTCCAGAAGCCCACCTTCCCTGGACTTGTCGGGGTCTTTGGTTTCTCTGTCCTCTGCCCACTCCCTGCAGCCAGCTTGGAGAATTTCTTCTAATCCTTGAGATCCTGTTCTCTGTGAAAGGTTCCCTTCCTACCTACGCAGCATTAGATCATTTTTCTGGCTTCTAGCACCTGTACATACATCCCTCCATGGCTTGTCCACATGTAACTGTTTCTACATATCAGTGGCATGTACTATAAACAGGACTGGACCTTTAAAGGTTCAAGCTGGCATCTGCATTATTTGCCTGCCTCTGTCTATATATCAATAGCTGCTAAGCACAGCTATAGCGGTTTTCTTTAGAATGAAGAGTTTCTTAGTGTATGGGCTTTTCTACCTGAGCTGGGAGTCCTAGTCCTGAAGTGACACTCCAAGGGCATATCAGGACTCTCCTAATGCCACAGTAACCCTGCCATGTAGTCACTGACTTAGATGGTATATGGTAGCATGGGAGAGTTTCTAGGTTAAGTCTTGAGAATCAGGCAACCACTGCCAGAAATCATAAAGCATGGAGGTTTTGACCAGGCACCAAGATTTGATGCAAGGTCCCCAAACTCACACCAGTCAGGCAGCCCTTCTCAGAGTCACGTCATTGTGAAATTCCAGAAACCGATTGCTTGGCACACCAGGCCCCTAAATTGCCAATTTCAAAACCAGACACAACTATTAAACACTAAAAATGAAAATCTCGTTGTCGGTTGGAAATTTTCAGCATCTTCATTTCCCTCCTGCTACCAGGCTGTCAGCAGGAGGAAGACAGGCATGGCTAACACTGTAAGTGTGTGCACACGTGTGCACGCACACACACACAGCAGGTTCAAAGATTAAGAGGATTGGTCTATTTGCTCTTCTATTAGAAATGTTACATCTATCTTTGTTTTCTTTTGGCATCAGGGTAGGCAGAGACATTTTATTTTTTTGTGGTAAAAATAATCTTTTTATTACAAGCTTGAGAAAAGCATTTCTCTAGATTGTGGAGAAATAAACAATTGAAAAAATTTGGGGGGGAGTTACTTTTAGTATTGGCAGTAAAGAATGAGTTCCCATAATGTTCTAATGCTATTGGAAAGTAAATTTTTTTTCATTGAAAATTAGTTGCAAATCTATAATTAACTTTTCATTTCTTCTTAATACTGAAATCACGAATGAAAAATGTAAAGCACTCACTCTGGCATATGATTTCTAATTTCATAATAAAGATGACCTAATAATCTCCACTTTGCTGGATTTAGCTTGTATATTTGGAAAGTATGTACGAATGTAGACTTATCACGTCATTAGTTACAGTCCAGTATCACTAATTTTTCTCCATATGATGTTGAACAAGTGATCAGAAGAAACTTTTCAGTGTACAACGTGTCGGCTTTGTTCACTGCTTTAAAGAATTTTCAAGCTTACAAAGCACTACTTTTTCATCAAGGAGAAAATAGATTATACATCGTTCAGGAAAGGGAAAAAAGTTATAAGGAGATTTTGCCTATTGAAGGTAATGGATTGTCAGGAACCCTTGACATTATTGTACAGGCGAGGCCACATAAAATCAATACATCTTAGGCAAGGTTTAATTTATTTGTAGGTTCTTACAACAAATGACTTACCTTTTTTGTTCGCTGTTTTTCTTCTTTACTTTTGTACTCATGAACAGCTATAGTTTTTATCCATCTCATTATTAAGCACAAAACAAGATGAAGGTATCATTATTACCATGTATTTTTTAATAAAGAATGATTGCAAAGCATGAAGAAAACTTCCACAAATTTAGAAGCTGCACTAAATGTGATGGTTGTACAACACTACCTCCTACCCAGTTGTCTAAGACGCGGAATTTACTCCACAAAGGAGCCGGGTTTTACCCCAAATCATAGGCTCTTTTCTCTCATGCCATATGTCTCCTATGAAGTGATTGCTCCATGCTGTGAGTTCCTATAGGGTTAGTGGATTATTTGAAAGGAGCATGCATTTTATGAAAGGAAGTCCAGAGATTGAGGAGATTTATTTTTGGTAGATGATTCTATGTTGTGACACGGTCTATCCAAGAAATTATAGCAAAAAGTATTGGACATTTCAGCGTACCAAGCACTAGTGACTATTTGAATTTGGTCTAATAAGTTTTTTCCCTTTTCACAGTATCCGTTTTGGATTTTTTGGTGTTAATATTTAAGATCATTTAAATAGAATTATTTTATACTCATAGTCTTACGGATATAATGGGCTGCCAGTCCTCCACCTGCTTCTGTCAAACCATGGCTGTCTGTGAGCACAGCTATGCGGGCAGCATGAAAGCAAAAAGGATACTCTGGAGTCAGCAACTAGTGAGTTTGAACCCAGGTCTTCTACTTGCTGTCTATGTAATGTTGGATAAACTTCTTAACCTTCTTAGTTTCCTAATCTATGAAATGGAGAAAATAATAATACAAGCTGTGTAGTTCTGTTCTGTAGATTAAATGAGACATATATATTTTGACTGTCTAGTACACCTCCTACACATTTGGGCACACTAAGTGCTCAGTAGACATTGGCCATTAGTAGTTTTAATTGCAAGTGAGAACTTTGCAATTGGTAGGTGCAGCACCATTGCTGGGCTCCTTAGGGGAAGACTTTCAGTCCATTACTAGAAATGTCCAGCCTCAAATGAGGAAGTTGAAGCTGTGTAACTGTTAGAGCAAGCATTTCAAAGTAATTCTTTACAGTGGTAATGGATGTGGCAAATGTGTGGATTCTGTTAGGATTTCTTCTGACAGCCATGAACACAGATATATTTTAAAGTAATGTAACTGTCCTAAATCTCGAGCAGGGAATACAGTGACTTCTAGTATTATTTTTCACTTCTCCAGTGACATTCTAGAAGTTATATTTGATAAATTCCTTGGAAGTTATTTGACTTAGAAAAGGCCCTGTACCATTTAACCTTGGTTTTGTTCTACTCAGACTTGTGTCCAAGGCCCATCTAATGTAATACATTACGAAGGTTAATACGCCAAAGCTTTGGCATAGCACGATTCCCTAGGACCACATTTTTAAGGAAAAACCACCTTAGAGTCAGGCTTTTTGAAATGTTGGTAGCTATTACCACTCTAGGTTTAAGATAGGCCCTTTAAGCCCCTCTGTAGCTAATAGTTTAAGAGCAGAAGCCCAATGTGTTAAGCAGTCAGCAAAGGTGGATATATATGTAGATATATTCCTCTCTGGATTGGCCAATCTCAAGAAATAGGAACTAGAGACAAATTTAAAATATGAAGAATTATGCTACCCCTAAAAACCAAACCTTATATGAAACAATCTAAAAAAATCGTCTAGCTATTTTTTTAAGAGACAAAAGTTATAATTTATTTGGCTTTCCTTGAAACTCTTTCTAAGGTCTTGCTGGTAGTTTACATAATATGGCTCCTAGGATGAAGTTCACACTAGAGATCGTGATGGCAGATTGAAGAGTCAAAAATTATACATTCTCCTCTTCGCTCCTGTTCAGGAGTGTGACCCTTTCTTTCTGAGTTCAGGTACGTAAGAGGCAATGTTCAGCTGTTCCCAGACTGAATTGCCCTGCCACTATATCTTCTTCATCAACCACCAGATTAGCGTTGGAACAAGATTATAAAGCTTTTCGTGTTAATAATAATTCTTTATAAATCTCCTTTCTTACATGATTAACCAAAAACCACTGCAAAATAGGTATTTAAAAGAGAAAAGTGAAAGTGTTATCTGACTTGACCAAGTTTCCTAAGGAATTTAGTGGTAAAATGTAAGCTGAGGCACAAGTCCTTCCATCCGTGGTTTTGTGCTCTTTCAGCTATATTGTCTTATTGCTGATGATATTCTCAAATTACCTCCATAGGCTGGTCGCAGTGGTTCACACCTGTAGTCCCAGCACGTTGGGAGGTCGAGGTGGGTGGGTGGATCACTTAAGGCCAGGAGTTGAGACCAGCCTGGCCAGCATGATGAAAACCCATCTCTACTAACATAAAAAAGTTAACGAGACATGGTGGCAGGTGCCTGTAATCCCAGCTACTCCAGAGGCTGAGGCAGGAGAATCGCTTGAACCCAGGAGGCAGAGGTTGCAGTGAGCCGACAGAGTGAGACTCCCTCTTGAAAAGAAATTACTTCTATCATATTTACAAACATGACTCTTGTTTGATGCCTTGTCCTTGCTCCCTAGAGGAAAGACTATCAGTTGAACCCATCTCTCAGGCAAACCAGATTTAGTAAAACACATTGTCCCCATCAGGCAAGTGGCCTATAATATTTTCCTGGAAGGTCTACCTAAAGTCTATGCAGGGTCATCTTCACAATATGTTCTGACATTTCTGAGACTTTCTTTTGGTTCACCTATGGCTATAGTTTGAAGAATATCTCAAAAAAAAAAGCTTAAAATGTTCATCTTTTTCAATAATTAAAATTCACAATTCTTAAGAAATAATTGCCAGAAGAAAAATACTGATAAAAATATCTGAACTCCATTTTATTTCAACCATGATATCTTATATATAAATTGATTATGGAAAACTGAATTTCTAATCTTCTAATCAAGGGCAAACAAAATCCATTTGTCCATGAGCAATTGCAGGGGTCTACTAAGTACCAACAAATACTCAAAGAACCTTTGGGGAAAATGGGGA